>JAJTUV010001229.1:0-330000 GCA_021653895.1 Mastomys natalensis
TTTAACATTGTGCTACAATGCTAAGCACAGGAAAAAAGACCAGCCACCCCAGGCAGTTGGTTCACTGCTGGCCTCTAAGTAATAAAATATGTTCCAGACCAAAGAGGAACTGCATGCCTCCCCCAATGCCCACCACTTCCCTCAGAGAGGACAGATGCCGCAAAACTCCTTTGTCTGGGACCGTCGTGCTGTGGTTAGCTCCATGGCCTGACCGTGAGTCACTGCATAGTGACTTGGGTAAGGGCTCAGCGACTTGGCACCAGAACCTAGCAGGACTAGACCCTGTCATGTACAGCCATTTATGTGCCTAGCTCTTTTTATTGACTGTGGTGTGTCAGGCTGATGTGGGGTTCTGCTCTGTGTCTCTGAGCCCCGTATGTATGGGGCAAAGGGAAGACGAGCTTACTAGCAAGGGCACCAAAGGGGACAGAGCTTGGCCTAGAGAGGTGGCACATTATCCGTGGCCTGGTGGAGAACAACTTGCTTGGACCAGGCTGAGGAGCAGAACAGCTGAACAGAGAACTGTGATCGGTGTGAGGGACAGTAGCTAAGCCTCCTTGGCATGTCGGTGCCACAGTGTGCCATGTCCTGGACACTCCAGGAAGCATAGGGGACTCTAAGCAGAGGCAGAGGTGACAGGCTAGGCTGGTGGGAAGAACACAACCTGGGAGCCTGAGTCTGGGGTGACACAGAGTGACATTATTAACCTCTTGGAATTGTAGAAAGTGGCCACCAAGGCTGCACTTGGAGTCAAAATTATGAGACACACACACCCTCAACCCAGCTGGCTCCCCAGCCGCCCTTACCCTTCTTACCTCCTTAATTGCCGATTACAGGGAAGGCAAAAAGACGTCCTTGTCTTATTCACTGAGGCCCCAGTGACCAAAGGCAAGTCCCTTGGGAGACAGCATACCATGTAGTTAAGTATGTTTGAGTTTGTGTTGGAGGCAGTCCTAATACCATGTCCGCCCCTCCCTCCACCATGGCTGACCATGGGTTCCTGGGAAGGGTTTTTGCTGTATTCAGACTGCAGTTACTCCCACGGCAAACTCCCTTGCCCGGGAGAAACCCTCTTTCTGTGGTGCGGTCGGTGTCAGTTCTGTTCGGTTCTTTCTTGTTGTTTTTATTACGTTTAATGGCGTCTCTGCGTGTGGATATATACGCATCGCGAATGCTAGTGGTCACGGAGGGCAGAGGCGTTGGAGATAGCCCAGAGCTGGAGTTCAGGCAGTCATGAGCTGTCTGCCGTGGGCGCTGGGAACTGAAGTCAGATCGCTCTGGAAGAGCAGGAAGTGTTCTTATCCAGTGAGCCGGCTCTCCAGACCTATCAGTCTGTTCTCTCGCCCGTGCCTGCACCCTGCTTTCCAGACCAGACCGTGCCCAGGGAAGGGTCAGCCTGGTGGGTGGTGGAAACAGAGAAGTGACATCCTGGGAGTCTCTGTCCCAACCCTATGGCTTAAGGTTTGCCCAGGACACCGTCTTGGCTTGTGGAAAGTCGAGACTGAAATCTCTTAGACTAACTTCTGTTCATGACCCAGTGTGTCCCCCAAAAGGTCTGTAACATGAACAAATGAAATGAAAGCACTGCCCCTCCCCCACCACGGTGCCACCAGCCAGCCACCCTCCCCTCCCCCGCCACGGCCACCTCTCTGTGATGGGATCACGCTGCCTCACTGTCTCTGTCTCTTCTTGCAGCGCGATGCCGCGTTTGGAATCCTCAGCAAAGTGAAGCCTCCCTACACGTCCTGTGCCGACTGCATGTACCCGCAGCTGGCGGGACCCCCGAAGCCTTCACGGAGCGGCACGAAGACCCAGCTCCTCTGCCATCTGCACCCAGCCAACCTTCCTCCCCCACGTCACGTCTTCCCCAGTGGCCCACGCGAGCAGCAGGTCCCGAGCTCCAGAGAGGCCGGCCTCCGGTCCAGCCAACACTCTCCGTTCCTACTACCAGCAGGTTCCAAGAAGCCAGATGTCAGTAACTCTGGGGCCGGGGCTGCCCCGGAACCACCAGCAAGCCTTCTAGAGCCTTCCAGAGAGACCTCAAAGGCCCTTTCAAAATCTCTCCTGTTGAAGAATTCTCACTGTGATAAGAGCGCGCCAATACGGAGGCGACGAGGGAAGAACCGTCGACTAAGAAAGACCGAAGCGGCTAAGGACCTGAGGCTTCTGTTCAGTAATGAGGTGGAGAAGCCGACCACCAATAGCTATCTGATGCAGCATCAGGAATCCATCATTCAGCTGCAGAAGGCAGGCCTGGTCCGAAAGCACACCAAAGAGCTGGAGAGGTTGAAGAGCCTGCCTTCAGACTCACCATCTACCTGCAGGGACAGTGCCACCAGCAGGCTGGAGGCCAGCATCCCCGAGGAAGGCCAGGAATCTGCACACCAGCCTGTGCAGCCAAGCCGGGTCCGAAGAGAAGCCCGTAGGAGGAACCTTACAGAAGAGCCCGACGTCTACCCTCCTCCGCCTAGATCACACCAGTAACTTCTCGAAAGACTTCCTGAAGACCGTGTGCTACACCCCCACCTCCTCCTCCATCAGCTCCAACCTGACCGGAGCTCCAGCAGCGACAGCATCCACAGTGTCCGAGGGAAGCCAGGGCTGGTGAAACAGCGGGCCCAGGAGATCGAGACGCGGCTCCGCCTGGCCGGCCTCACCGTGTCGTCCCCGCTGAAACGGTCCCATTCCCTGCCAAGCTGGGAAGTCTCAACTTCTCCACGGAGGACCTATCCAGTGAGGCTGACACGTCCACTATCGCCGACTCACAGGACGCCAAGTGCGGTCTCCCGTCCTTCTTGCCCGAACCCCAGGCTGCGCCAAGGGACCCCGCTGCAACCTCCAAACCATCAGGGAAATCTGCCCCAGAAAACTTGAAAAGCCCGTTGAGGGTAAACAAAAGCTGACCAGCTTTCAGCTCTGTGAGGTTTTTCATCATGTCCTGATCTACTCTCGCGTCTTGATTTTGGGTTAACAACTTCAGAGCTTTCCCCACTGAGAACCCGTGAGAGGGGACACAGGTCGGGGGGGCCGGGCAACCTGGAGACTGTCAGCCAGGAGTCCCCGTTGAGATGTGTGCACACAGGCTGGGCTGTGTCTGTGTCTGGTTGTTCAGAGTGTGTGCCTCATGTGCACCAAGCCCTAGGTTTGATCCCCAGCAACCCATAAAACCAGGCATGGTCGCGCGCTGGAGGTGCAAGCAGAAGGGTTAGAGGTTCAAAGTCATCTACACGGCGAGTTGTACGCCAGCTTGGTGGAGAGGAAGAAGAAAAAAAGACGTGTGTGTCCGTACAAAGTACTCAGTTTGCAACATGTAAAGAGCCACAGTGGTAAGGTCACTGCAGCCCACGTCCCGGTCATTCCGGTCCTCGGGGGAGAATCCTCAGAGGACAACACAAGGCCTACCTCTCTGCTCACTGTGCATTTTGTTTATAAAATAGTAACGACCAAGGCTCGTTCTGAGGAACAATGCTGTATCCAGAAGGGATTTTCCAAAAGAATTGGGGGTAGGGGTCCGGGTGGAGGATTGGGGTTTGCTTTTGGGGAGGGAGGGCGCAGAAGTGACCAGACTCTGAATTGATCATACCAAGAACAGCTAGGTGATCTCATCAGAGGAAGGCACTTACTGGCAGTGACCCTGTAAAACTCCATCCTGGTGCCCACGGTCTCGGGTGCAGGTCCTCAGCTGTTGGCTTCAAGCTCACGTCACCCAGTCACAGAGAAGGCACTGACTGTGCCTCACCTGCTGCTAACAAGGCTTGTTGTGTTTGGGATTGGGATGACCTCAGGTCCAGAGGTGGTGGGTCTGGGGTGTGGAGCTTCCCTCTGAGACACTGTAACCCCATGGCTCACTAGGAGCCCTCCCCACGTTTGCCGAGAGGAAGGGCAGGTTAGCAATGGGTACTTTCTTACCGGCCCCTCCCCAGGAGCCACTCTGAGAGGAGTGAGTCTGTTGAAAAGCCCCCCAGATGTTTACAGGTGTCTCTTCCATGGGAAAATAGAACATTGCTTCCTTGTCTCCGGCTCCCCCCACGCTGTAATCATGGGGTACAGTGTGAGTGCAGTTAGCTCAGTGAAGCAGGATGCTTGGGCTCTGGGTTCAAATACGGAGCCGAGCCTGATGCCCATCATGAAAAGGGTTTTGAAGAGAGACAAGCAGAGCAGACAAGAGAAAGCCTTGACTTGGTGTCTGGCCAGCGGTGGTGCACAGCCCTGTGATATCACCATGGTCTCTGTTAATGGGTTTTGGGTTTGGGTTTGGGTTTGGGTTTGGTTTGGTTGGTTTTCTGAGACAGGGTTTCTCTGTAGACCAGGCTGGCCTCAAACACAGAGATCTGCCTGCCTCTACCTCCTTAGTGCTGGGATTAACAATGTCTTTCTTTCTTCTTTCTTTCTCTCTCTCTTCCCTCTCTCTCTCTCTCTTTCTCTCCCTTTCTTCTCCTTTTTCTTCTTCCCTCCCTCCCTCCCTCCCTTCCCTCCCTCCCTCCCTCCCTCCCTCCTCTCTCCTCTCTCTTTCTTCTTTCTTTCGAGACAAGGTCTCACTAGATAGCCTCTGCTGTCTTGGAACTTTCCCTGTAGACCAGAGAGGCCTCAAACTCAACAGAGATCCGTGTGCCTCTGCCTCTCAAGGGTTTGGTTTTTTTGTTTGTTTGTTTTTGTTTTTGAGGTAGACTCTCATCCTGTAGTTGAAGCTGGCTTCAGAGTCACAGCAGTCCTCCTGCCTCGCCTCCCAAATGCTGAGATTACAGGTGGAATCTCATCATGCCCAGGCTTGCTTGTTACAGTTTTAAGGGTCAGTGGCGTCAGGAGTAGTTGCACAGACTTGCGATCTACACTTAGGAGGCTGAGGCAGGTCCACCATGAGTTAAAGGCCAGGCTGGGCCACAAAGTGAGATTCTACCTCAGAAGTAGTAAGTAACCTTGCCAGAGATGGTGTTACCTGCTTCGGATGTCTGCTGTGGGCCTCGTAGGAAGCTTACTGACTGATTTATGTGATGCCCCAGGGCTGCTTGTAACACTGCAGGAAGATGGAACGATTTGAAGGCTGTCTTTGCTCCTTGGATATCAGACCAAATCCTTCCCTCCTACACTCCAAACTTGCCAGCCTGCCCCTTTACCTCTTGAGCGGATGGAGTCGTTGTGGAGATGACCACAGCTCCGTCCTGCAGTTGGCTGGTTCAGCCAGACAGCACAGTGAGACCACAAGTCCTCAAGGAAACGGCGTGTCGTGGAAGTACATGAATGGGGGGCTCCTCCTACACTGGTTAGAACGAACGGAGTCTCAAAACGGCCACCCTGGTGAATGCCCCGGGCTTCTCCAGGATCCAGGCCAGTTCCCTCTTCATTCCTATGGGGTCTTTGTGACCTTTGTCTCAGAACTTTTCTCCCTGGTGATCATCCACTTCTTCCTGAAACCCTGTGGGTTTCTCCTCCTCTTCCCTCAGCCAACAAAAGCAAAAAAAAAAAAAAAAAGGCCAAGTTTAAGATAAGTCGCCAAGTTCAATTTCACACGGTGGGTCAATTTTTGTGTCAAAATAATTCCTTAGATTTGGTAATGATAGGCTTGTGCTGTGTTTTTGTTTTTTAATCCCATCTGTAAGAGCGATGGGATTTTTGAAAACTTTTCATTTTGAAAACCGTAATTTGTCCCGTTCTATTGAAAGAGTCAGGACAGGAGAGAATGAACTCAAGCAGGTCTCTGGCTCCTGGCAGACAGCTGTCTTACAAGCACTGGCGGATCAGCCAACGGTGCGAGCGAGCGGGTGCGAGCGCGCGAGCGCGAGCGACAGGGAGCAGCTCCCCATCACCAGACCAGAATCTCTGGTGCTTGTGGCGGTGTCCGTTCTTCCTGGGGGTTGGCTCTAGCTGTAAACAGTGAATTGGCATTTAACCGAAAGGCTTCTTTGAAACTATCCCACTAAGCTAAGGCAGTGACAACTCCCATATTGTCTCAGGAAAAAATCTGTTGCAGCTGAGCTCGGTGGCACACACTTGTGATGCACAGGCGGGTGGGTCACTGGGTCCAGGGCTATGTAAACCCTGATACTCCCTCCCCTCCCCCACCAAAAAAAAAATATTAACTTTGTGAGCTGTTCCATGCCTGGCTAAGTTAGCTTTGTGTATCATCTTAGCAAGCAGAGGTACAGGGATTGATGCAGCGTAAGCCACCAGTTCTGATGACTGCCAGTTTCACTGAATGTCCTTGCTGAATGGAGAGCTTTCTACGCAGCTTGATGGCCCGGGAATTTTACATAGCCTCCCAAAAACTGAACCTTGTGGCGGCTTCCTGAAGTGTAAGGGAAATGATACTGGGCAGAGGGGCCTGGGTGGAGGAAGTCGGAATGCCTGATCGAGTGAACTAAGAGCAAGGTGTCTTTCTCAGACCCCACCCCCACCCCTTGTTCTCAATGAGCAAGTCCCCCCAGCCACATACAGCTCATCCCCGTGGCTCGGCCATGCTGGTCTCTCACGGGTACCCAGATAGCTGCTCGGCTCTACTCCCCTTGCTCAGCCGCTTGCTCTAGCTGAAGATCCGGCCCAGCATCCTCTGCCCTAGAAAAGCCCAGAGTGCTTTGCGCCTCAGGATGGAACCAAGTGTGGAGAGATCAGATGTTGACAGCCACCCTGTCTGTACTTTTGTGCGCCCTTCTCAGGGACCACCCCGGAAGGCTTGTGAATCTCCTGGTCTTCGGGAACCATTTCTCCTTAGCGAGAACAAGATCACAAGAGACATCACGCATCACCCCTTAAAGGAGTTACTGTCTACCGCCTGGCAGTTACTGGTGTGAGAATTCATTTCCAACCCCAATCCATTGGCTGACACTTAGCAGGGCTCTTGAGACACGTACAACCCCTTCAGGGTAACCAGAGTACCTAGGACCACTTGCCTGACCCTAGCTGTGCAATCCAGAAGAGCCAGGGAGACTGCCACTCTTCCCCATGTTGGCTTCAACGTCACTGCTGGTGAGGGGGACTCTCGGTCCCACCCACCCTAGAGGCTAGGTTCCTGCTGACCATAAGACCAGATGAAGGTCATTGTGTTCCCCTATCCAAAGCCCCTTGTTTTTGCTACTGTGGAGGTGCAATTGAGAGTCCAGTATGCACGGAGATATGTACATAAGTATATGTGCATATGCCTTGTGTATGCATTATACATATACATACATATAAGTGAATCCTACTCGATCAGACCTGGTGTGTGCTGTTCCTTACCACACACTGTGTCCTCCAGCTTTTCAGGGAAGTCACCCGCGACTCATCTGCAGGGACGCCACCAGGGGCCATCTGGCGAATGGCGACCACCTCAGTTCCCTTTTGCAGTAGATACCACAGCCCCTCCTTCGGTCCCTGTCTTAGACACAGCCTCTGCCACCCTGGCCATTGGCCTTGCTGCTATGAGAAGACAGCTGCTTCCCCCTCTACCCTGTAATTATTCTTTTACAATTGAGTGCCTTAATAATCGTTTACAAATACTGTGTATTTATGCGCAACCGTTCAGCCCTCATCTTTCATGGCCGGTCCCGGTGGTTAAGATAAGACGTGAGTGATTTCCTCCCTACCCCTTCCGCGTGTGTTAATCTGCTATGCAGTTGACACTGTGGGCCCTGACTATTAGAGCCTACTAGAAACGCTTCTGCTGAGTCCCCACAGGCCATGCCTGCATCAGCACACACTGCAGCCTGAGGACGCGATTTGGTTTGCCAGGCAGCCAAGGGGTGGTGCAGGCCCAGCTCTTTCTGAACCACAGCCCAAGACCTCCCCTGAACCCCTCAAAGCTGCCCTCTAGTTTATAGAGGCTTGCCACCACCTAGCCCCCCTTCACACCCCCTGCTCCTCCTCTGCTCCCTTATGAGTCAGGGGTACAGCATACCTCAGAGGAGTCTCGCCAGACCGCACCCTTCACCTTTCAGAGGCCGCCGTCACGCCGGGCCGGGTTCCCTCGTCGCATTACAACTTTGAGGTTTTTTTTTTTTGGTATTGTTTTTCTTCTTGTCTTTTTTTTTTTTTTTAAATATATATTTAAAAGGCAGTATCTTTTGTACTGTGAATTTTCAGTAGAAGAGGCATAGTGCACTTTTGTTTTTTTTTACTTCTGTTGGTGTGTACTGTATATATAGTCCGCGTGCTTCTCGTGATGAGAATAAACATTTTCCTTATAATGTCCTGTGAGTGCCTGTCTGTACTGGGCTCTGCCTCTAGCTCTCGCTGAGATGTCCAGTGTGCTCTTCCCCTATGGTGACTGTGAGCGCCTTTGGTTTTTAGATTTCTTGTACCTACAAAGTTCAAGGCTGTTCTCGACAGTTAGCAGGAGTTAGACCCGGAGGAGCAGCTGGTGCCACCCCGGGAGTTCTCCTTTCCAGTTCCGTTGCCTGTGGCTGGGATTGGGCAAACAGGAAGCAAGCTGGGCCTGGTAGTGCCCACCTTTAATCCCAGGCAGGGGCAGGCAGAGGTCTCCGCCCAGAGCCAGCCTGGTCTACACAGTGACTTCCAGGCTAGCCAAGGCTACAGAGTGATATCCTGTATCAAAACAAATATTACCACCACCACCACCACCACCCCCAAAAAAACCCTAAAGGTATAAAGCATCTTGAGTTCTTAGCGTATAATTGCAGAGGTCTCTGTGCTGGGCTGTGTGCATTGCTTACTTCCGGGGTCCATGGCGAGGCAATCCGTCACAAAGGAACAACGCTGGAAACAGGAACTGCTGGGAGAGACCAGAATGGTCTCCAGTATCCGCCTGAAGGATACAACCCCAGTAATCCAGCGCTCTTCCGTTAGACCTCACCTCTTAAAGTTAACATCAGCTGTGACACTACTCACCTCGTGGCCTTTGAGACACAATTTAAGGTCCCAAACGCAATACCTGATCACTGAAGAAGTCAGGCTGTCATGCCTTAAAATTGCCTGGCCCTAACTGTGCAATCCAGAAGAACCAGGGGACTCCCACTCTTACCCATGTCGGCTGCAACGTCACTGCTGGTGAGGGAGTCTCTCGGTCCTACCCTCCCAACCTAAAGACTAGGTATACCCGACACTCCGGACCTGCTGTGTGCACGGGAGATCCAGAGTTCAGCACTCAGATGCTGAAGTTCTTCATCAGGTCATCTCAATTTGTCACTCAGCTGGGCTCACAAGAGACCGATGGATGTAGGTGTATTACCTACCACAGTAAAGCTGACACATGAACAGCCCTGGATCAACCTGCATGGAAGCCCAAACTAACAGAATCATTTAATGTAAAAGCTAAGGGAAAGGTTAACCAGGCACGGTGCTTGCCCACAACCCCAGGACCAGGAGTTAGACGTTATTCTTGGCACTTAGCAAGTTTGAAGCCAGTCTGGAATACATGAGTCCTTGTTTCAAAAAGAAAAAAGCTGGCTAGGGCTGGGACTGGAGCTGGATATGGAGGTTCACATCAGAGACTTACATTATGATTCATAACAGTAGCAAAATCACAGTTACAAAGTCACAACAAGGGGCTGGAGAGATGGCTCAGGGGTTAAGAGCACTGACTGCTCTTCCGGAGGTCCTGAGTTCAATTCCCAGCAACCACATGGTGGCTCACAACCATCAGTAATGAGATCTGATGCCCTCTTATGGGGTGTCTGAAGAGAGCAACAGTGTACTTACATATAATAAATAAATAAAAACCTTGAGGCCGGAGGGAGAAGGGAAGGGGGGAAAACAAGAAAAACAAAGTAGCAATGAAGTAATTTTATGGCTGGGAATTACCACAACATGAGGAACTGTGTTAAAGGGTCCTAACATGAGGAGGATTGAGAACAGCTGGTCCAGGGACAGATCCAAGCATTGTGTATTTTTCCCATAATGCACTGGGAAAACTGCTAGCCGTATTAAGAAACCCCTGAAATAAGAAAATGCTGGAGGTTTACGTTCTACTAGTTACAACCACATTCTGTACACTCCTTGAGACAACACCCACAGCCATGCACACACACACACACACACCAACAGCACGGGGGTGGTCTCAAGACCGGATCACCTGTGTGCTCCAAACCCTGCAAGAACGTCCTTCGGTTGGCCACATTTCCCAGGAGTTTATCTGCAAAGTAACCATCGCAGGGCTGGCTGGATACAATCCCAGATCTCACCTGCAGAGTCTTTTTCCCAGGGAGGAACCTGGTGTTTGTTTAAACCTAAGGATACCATTCATGGCTCCTCACACACACACACACACACACACACACACACAACACACGAGTGTTTTGCTCATATATCTGAGTGCATGTATGTCTTTGTGCTTAATGCCCAAGGAGGCCAGAAGAGGGCATCAGATCTCCTGGAGCTGGAGTTACAGGTGATTGTGTGTTTGCTGTTGTAGTAATTATTTAAAAGCCTCTGGCTCAGGCCGACTATCTAAGCTGCAGAGGCTCTGCCTAGCTCAGCCGCCATGTTTCTCAGCCTGAGGTCAAGTGCATGGTGCAGCTGGAACTGGCCACCAGAAACACCAGCCCTGCCACCCACAGATGCCAGCGTGAGAGATGGCTCTGCCAGTCTTCCACGCTGTCTCCGCAAGGCAGGACATTGCCCAGACCATTCCGCCATCCATGTGGGCCCAGTAAGAGAATGAGACTCTAATTCTCATAGATTAATCAAAGCTTATATATTTGGCAATGATCAGTAACAAGATACTCATACAATCAGAAGTGTAACCCAATACCCAACCTAGTCAACTACCTTTGACTGCTACAGACATGTGAACATCCGTCTCCATCGCTCCTACATCTCTGTGCGCGCCTCTCTCTCTCTTGCTCTCTCACTCTCTCATTCTCTCTCTTGCTCTCTCGCTCTCTCTCTCTCTCCTCTTCCTTTTATCTCTTCCTCTCCTAACTCCTCCTCTTCCTTTTCCTCTTCCTCTCCTAACTCCTCCCACCTTAGCTCCTCCTACAGTTAACCACCAGGACTAGACATAAGCCAGGTCTGCAAAAAGCAGCCATGCCCTCAGCTACGGAGCCATTTTTAAAGCCCCCGATGCCTGTTTGTATGTAGTGGGAAGGTGGACCAAGGACCTTCAGCCTTACAGAAGTTGGCACCACTTCACGTTCCATGCTCCTTGGCCACACCCCTCCAATATGGTCTTCACCCTGTGTGTGTTTAAAGATTTATTTATTTTATGTACATGAGTACTTCGTAGCTGTCTCCAGCCACACCAAA
Source organism: Mastomys natalensis (assembly GCA_021653895.1). Taxonomy (NCBI): domain Eukaryota; kingdom Metazoa; phylum Chordata; class Mammalia; order Rodentia; family Muridae; genus Mastomys; species Mastomys natalensis. Next base: position 11,173 of record JAJTUV010001229.1, read on the forward strand.
GAAGATGTCAGATCCCATTACAGATGGTTGTGAGCCACCGTGTGGTTGCTGGGAATTGAACTCATGGCCCTTGGAGAACAGTCTAGTGCTCTTAACCACTGAGCCATCTCTCTGGCCCAGTATTCACTGTGTTTTAAGAGGAAACTGCCTATGTCTAAAGTAGACATGTAAAAGAACCCAGTTTGAGCCTGAAATTCTTTTTTTTTTTTTTTTTTTTTTTTTTGGTTTTTTGTTTTTTGGTTTTCGAGACAGGGTTTCTCTGTGTAGTCCTGGCTGTCCAGGAACTCACTCTGTAGACCAGGCTGGCCTCAAACTCAGAAATCAGCCTGCCTCTGCCTCCCAAGTGCTGGAATCAAAGGCGTGCGCCACCACTGCCCGGCCTGAAATTCCTTTCTAAGTAAACTTAGTAACGAATAAGAATATTCGTTAGCATCTTATTTATTTATTACCTCCAGAGCCAGAGGAGGCTGTACCTGCATCTATTTTGAAAGCCCGATTCTCAAGCCTGGGATGTGACTCAGGGGTCAAGTGCTTTTCTACAATCTACAAGGCTGGACTTCAACCCTCAGCACTATGGGGGTGGGGGTGGGGCAGACAGTAACTCGTATGTGGTATCATGTGCCTATACTCCTAGCGATGAGGAGGTGGAGGCAGGAGGATCAAAAATTTGAGGTCATCCTTGGCTACAGAGTGAGTTCAAGGCCAGCCTGAGCTACATGAGATCACCTTGTCGGGAGGCTGAGGAGGCCACATGCCTCCGCCCTTCTTCTTGGAGATGTAAAAAAGCCAGGAACAGGAGCTGGAGAGATGGCTCAGTGGTTAAGAGCACTGACTGCTCTTCCAGAGGTCCTGAGTTCAATTCCCAGCAACCACATGGTGGCTCACAACCATCTGTAAAGGGATCTGATGCCCTCTTCTGGTGTGTCTGAAGAGAGCAACAGTGTACTCACATAAAATAAATCTTTAAAAAAAAAAAAAAAAAAAAAAAGCCAGAAACAGTTCAAAGGTCCGGGAGCATCAAGCTGATAGGGACAGGCACAGTAGTGACTAAGGCCTGACAAGGAACAACTTAAGGACAGGAGAGAACTGAAGACTCAGGAATGGTGGTGCCCATCTGTAATCCCAGCACTTGGGAGGGGGAAGCAGGAAGACCAGAAATCTAATGCCCACCTTGGCTATGGATTCAGGCTAGCCTGGGCCACATGAGACTCTATTGCAAGAATTTTTTATAAGGTATATTCTGGCCCCAGTGTGTGGGGGGTGGGGTGGGGGTGGGGGTGGGGGTGGATGCCTTTAATTCCAGTACTTAGGAGGCAGAGGTACGTGGATCTTTATGTGTTTGAGGTCAGCCAGGGCTATATAGTGAGTTCAGGCCAGCTAAGACTACATAGTGAGACCCTTTCTCAAACATAACAGAAAAGAGAGAAAGAAAAGGGGGGTGTCTTCTCCCCAAAATGTTGTATCAGAACCAAGTTTCCTATGGTTCTTGAACTTGGATATCCAAGTAGGACCACACATACATGCATCCTGGTACTGGGGAGACTGAGGCAGGGGGATCCTAAATTCAAAGCTAGCCTGGTCTCCATACTAAGACCCTGTCTCAACAAAACAGCTGTGCCGGGCAGTGGTGGCCCACGCCTTTAATCCCAGCACTTGGGAGGCAGAGGCAGGAGGATTTCTGAGTTCGAGGTCAGCCTGGTCTACAGAGTGAGTTCCAAGACAGCCAGGGCTATACACAGAGACCCTGTCTCAAAAATCAAAAAAACAAACAAACAAACAAACAAACAAACAAAAAAACCAGCTGTGCACACAAATGCAGTGAAGACAGAGCTACCGATGGGACCAACGACATCAGCTTATGTGAGGATTGCTAACAATACCTGCATTACTCCCCATAGACACATGCTCTGTGCTGTATGGCTGTGTGGACTGAGGCAGGAGGATTATGAGTTTGAAACCAGCCTGGGCTACATAGGGAAATTCTATTTTTAAAATACACACACACACACACACACACACACACACACACACATATACACACACACACACACACACACACACACATATATATATCACAAGACAGTCAGGACTATACAGAGAAACCCTGTCTCACCCCCTAAAAGTACATACATACACATACACACATACATACAAACATACACACACACATACACACACAGAGGAGAAAAAAAAATCACTAGGTAATGAGCACATAGAAAACCCCCTGAACAATGTGTACAGTGTGAAGTTGTGGAGTAGTCAGTCCAGGTTTGGACATAAGTCATCCTTATAATAACAAGCTATAATGGTGTGAAGACAGTAGGTGACCCATTCACTGACCAGATCCTCTGTTTCCTGCCTCCTTGTTACCTTTAAGGACCAAGAGGCACAAACGCAGGGTCACTGGAGGAGCACCCTTTAGCAGATATATGCACACCTCCACCGGGACAGACGCCCATCCAAAGTATAGGATCTGCCATTCTCTAGAACCAGAGCCAGGTCCTGGGCAGTTCTTCCCAGAGGACTCCTCAGGAGGGGAACAGGGCAGCCTGGGAGCGTGGGCTTGGCCCTGCTGCCGGTCCAGGTCCAGCAGCAGAGGCACATCCTGTTCTGCGGTTGCCATGGTATATCCGAAAACATCTGCCACAAACACAAGGCTGGGGTGGCGCCTGGCAGCAGAGCTCTGGCCCAAGAAGGGCCTGGGCGGGCCGGGCACCAGACTGAGGTCTGCAGCTTGACGAGGATTAGGAAAACTTTCCCAATCTCCCACACACATGTGGACAGTCTGTGTACACACACGTACACACACACACACACACACACACACACACACACACGGTTATCTGGGAAGCAAAGCTAGCTGCATATCTAGCCCGTGCAGATTTCCTGAAGGATTCTCAATTCTCTTGGTTTTTTTTTTTTTTCAATGTTTCGTTTGGATTTGGTTTGGCTTGCTGTTCCAAGACAAGGTGTCCTGTAGCCAGGATGGCCTAGAATTTGCTCCGTAGCTGAGGATGACCTTGGACTTCTGATCCTCCTGCCTCCACCTACCCCGTTGCTGGAGTTGCCGTCTGCTCTGCCGTGCTGGGCTGCCTTTGTGTTTATTAGTTATTATTTTATGTGTATGGCTATTTTGCCAGTGTGTGTCTGTGTGTATAGCTGGAACACTCAGAGGCCAGAGGCCGGCATCAGATCCCTTGGAATTGGAGTTACAGTCATGAGCCACCATGTGGTTGCTGGGAATCAAATTCAGGACCTCTGGAAGAGCAGTCAGTATTTTAACAGCTGAGTCATCTCTCCTGCCTCCTGGCTGCCTTTTTTTTTTTTTTAATTTTGTTTTTATATTGTTGTTTGGGACAAAGTCTCACCCCATTGTAACCCAGGCTGGCTTCAAGCCTATAGTAATTACCCTGCCTCAACCTTCCTGGTGTTAGCTTTATGGATGCTACCACACCCAGTCCTGATTCTTTGTTTTCTTCTTTGAAACTCTGAGAGGAGATCCTGAGTCAGGCCGGAGGCTTCCTGACTTCCGGCCAGGACCAGCTCCTGGCCACGCCCACAGAATTTCCCTACCCCTTCGGCTCCCTCTTATGGAACTCCCTGCCCTGTTGTCATAGGAACTGCTGATGTTTCTCGTGAATAGCTCATAAAATATAGTCTTGGTGACAGTCAGTTGTGGGGTATAGAGGAGGAGGGAGCCTGAACCAGGAGGAACACGTGTCTGAGGAGCTTTACACATCTGCAGAGACCTGGGAGTACATGGGAGACCCTGTCGTGGAAGGGCTCTGCACAGATCTCTCAAACTAGATGGCTGGCTAAGTGAGTTGCTCCCATGTGACAAACTGGTGTCACAGGTACTAGTGACAGGTCTTCTAAAAGAGAAACTGAGGCACTAAGGGGCAATATACCACCACCACCCCCACGCTACAGTTACATGAATATGCAGAGTGGATTTTCTTTGGAAGCGGGAAGGAGGCAGATTGAACCCAGGGCCTCACACAGGCTAGGGAGCCACCTTAGTTTTCTGTCTTGGAAAAAGTGTCCGGGTTAGTCTTGAGACTCCAATCATCCAGCCTTAGCCACCCCCTTAGGTTGGGGTCTAATGCCTTACTGGCCTTCGCCACTAAAGCTACAGTCCATAATGCCCCAGTCCCATCCCTTTGCTGTTTTTCTAGGTACCAGAAGTCCTCTGTGGCTCCCTGAAGCCACAGGCAATCTTCACTCTAAGAAGCCTTGGTGAGCTGGGGTGGTGGCTACCCTTTGCTCCCCAAGTCTATGCCCCGTCTGTTGGGCTGTGTTTCTGGGTTCAGAGGGTCTTTTGTCCACTCTACTTACCCTCTCCAGAAGCCTGTGGAAGTGTGGGCTGGCTAGTTTTGTCATACTGGCACAAGCTAGAGCCATCTGAAAGGAGGGAACCTCAATTGAGAAGATGCCTCCATAAGATCCAACTGTAGGGCATTTTCTTAATTCGAGGCTGATGTGGGTGGGGCCAGCCCATTTTGGGTGGGGCCAGCCCATTGTGGGTGGGGCCAGCCATTGTGGGTGGGGCCAGCCCATGTGGGTGGGGCCATCCCTGGGACTGTGCTCCCGGGTTCTATAAGAAAGCAGGTTGAGCAAGCCATGGGGAGCAAGCCAGTAATCAGCGCTCCTCCACAGCCTCTGCATCAGCTCCTGCCTCCAGGTTCCTGCCCTGTGTGAGTTCCTGTCCTGACTTCCTTTAGTGATGAACAGTGGAAGTGTAAGCAAATAACCCTTTCCTCCCAACTTGCTCGGTGGTATTTATGACATCGATAGTAACCCTGACTAGGACAAAGTGATCACCCTGTTCTCATGCCCCGCTTTCTATAGCTGCAGCTGTGATGGGGGCTTGGCTGGGATCTTTAGTTAAGGATGACATTTCTTTAGTCACACTTAGAATATAAACGAATTACACAGGTAGCCCAGCTAGAGGCAGACAGAAGCCATATCTGGAAGGACCTCCTCTAAACTCTGCTAAGATGGCCTTTCAGTGTGAGCGCCCTGTGGGAATTCCCAGGACAGTGAACTCCTTGAAGGTAGCAGCTAGGGCAAGCTTATCATGGTCTACCCTGTGCCAGATATATGTGCTCAATAAATACTTGTTGAATTGGATACTAAATGAAGATCACTCTAATAAATGAATGTAGGAGCTTATCTTTCTTCCTTTCTTGGTCATGAGAGGTTTAGGGGAGCTGGGCTGGCCTGACTTACAGTTTTGCTCTGCCACTTCCTGGCTGTCACATAACCTCTCTGAGTGTCTGTTTTCACTGTTGTAAAAATAGGCATGCCATCTGAGAGAGGGTTGGATCTCAATGACCAGCACACAGTAGGTCTCAGTGGTATTACAAGGAAATGATTCAAGCCTGTGGGACTGAGTAAGGGTATCCTGGTTCTTGGCTGGGCATGGGCCTGGAACCCCGAGATTCCAAGGGAGAAATGGCAGGAGTTTGGCCACGTCCCCAGAACCCAGGGTCCTGACAAGCAGTCTCATCTTCATGGACCTACATTGTTCAGTCACGTAGGCCATTACAGCCCTCCCAAAGTGCACAGGTAGAGGATGTGACTACAGGCCTCAGGCCCTAGAGATTTACATACTAATGAAGGGCAGAGGGCAGAGCCAATTAAGCATTCCCAGAACCTCACCCTTTCTCCCTCCCTATTTAACTTAGGTCTGCCCTAAGTTTAGGGGGGGGGGGTACATCCAGATCCATCCACCACCTAGAAAATAAACCCTTTTGGAACTAAGGACTTCCTCGTATCATTGGGGCCTGCCATCGCCGAAGCTTCCAGCCTTTGAAACTCCAGACCTTTCTCCTGTATGTGGGACCTGCCTCCTGGAAGCCTCCGGGACTCCTCCACTGCAGCCCCTTTTTCCCACACAAGCTCTTAAGTCCATCTCTGGGGTTTAAAGCTCTGTTTCAGTACTGATGACCACTGTGTGACCTAAGCCAAAAGATGCTCTCTAGACCTCATGTCTCGACTCTGTACTCAGGGGAGATAAGAGCATAGGTCACTGGGTTGTGATGGAAATTAAGGAGACATCTGTGTAGTTAAACCACCTGGGAGCATGGGCTTCGGTGACCCTGAATGAGCCTACCAGAGAACAAGGATGTGATCTTGTCTTTCCACCCCCTTCTTAAGGCCACACTCAATGTCACACAAACACAGTAGGGACACAGATTTTTGGAAAGCACTGAATCTCCCAGTGTATGCCCCAAACATCCTCCTCACCCCGAGGTTTTCCCCATGGGGTTTTCCCTGTCTTTCCAGCCCAGGTGGACACAAGGCAATGCTCTGTGGTAGCCTTTGGTGCCGACCGTGGTGGAGACTGGTCATTCTCCCGCAGAGCTCCTCGGGATAGATTGTGGTGGCGGTGTGGGGAGGACCTTGGAGAGAGTAGAGACCCTCCAAAAGTGGCTCAAGGGGACCCAGTTTCTTAGACAGGAGAGTGGGATTCGACCAATAGGCATGATCCCTGTCATGGTACTGTGCCCAAGTCCCTCCATCATCCTGAGCGATGCTTCCCGCGTGGGGACGCTGGTGTCACCGGTGGCGGGATGAATATTGGAAAGTGAGCAGAGTGTGAAGCATACAGTAAGCGCTCCATAAGTGCACCAGTCTCTGCTGCCCTCCTGTGGGAGATGGAGGCCCAGAGAGAGCCCCGTCTCTTGCTGGTTCCAGCAGAATCCTAACCATTCTCCCTGCAGCCCAGCCGTGCTTTGGGTGGATTAGACGGTGGGTGGGGGAGGGGTGTCTCCCTGGTCTGGGGATGGGCTGTGCACAGGTGAGGGAGCGCTTTGCCGGTTCACACCTCCTGTCCTGAAAACACCTGCAGAACCGAAGCCCCTGTGTTCCCCCTATATTACACTTAAGGAAACTGAGGCTCCCAGGGATGTGAAATCACTTGCCCATGTGCAGGGGAGTGGGGCAGCTGTGCCCCAGCCCAGGGTCTATGTCCAGAAAAAGATACATAGTACACCCTAGGGTGGGAAGACCAGCTGTCCTCTAGGACCCCCAAACAGAAGGGAAGAGGGGAGTCAGTGCCAGCAGCATAGGGACTTGTGACAGCATTGGTGGCTTACAGAGGAAAAGCAGGAGAGTTTTGTTACCCTCAAACCACTACCCGTCCCTCTAGGCCATGCCTACTCGCCTCCTGGCCTTGCCTTCCCATCCCACCCATAGATCCTCAGCTCAATGCCCTGTAGCCCATGCCTTGCTTTGATCTTCACAGGATGCCGACTCGAGCTGCAGGCTGGCTGTGAGGTCCTCGGGACCATCTCTAGTCTCTCACACATCAGCACCACACGCATCTCAGCTTCCTCCCCTCCCCGGAGGACTCCACACACTGGCATCACAGGAGGGTTACACACACACACACCACACACACACCAGCATCACAGGAGGGTTACACACATACAAACACACACACACAACACACATACACACCACAACACACACAACACACACACACATACACACACAACACACACAACTACACACACAATACACACACACAACACACACATACACACACAACACACAACACACACAAACACACACATAACACACACACACACACACATAATACACACACACAATACACACCACACAACACACACATACACACACAACACACAACATACACCACACACACTCACAACATACACACACACAACACACACAACACACACATACACACACAACACACAACACACACACACACACACACACAACACAACAACACACACACCACATCACAGGAGGGTTAACACACACACACAACACACACACACACACAGCATCACAGGAGGGTTACACACACACACACAACACACAACACACACCCACACAGAGTCACACACACAACACACACCACCACACAATACACACACACACAACACACCCAGCATCACAGGAGGGTTACACACACGCACCCTGCCCATGCCTCCCATACCAAACCCCACCCCACGCCCCTCTCCCCATGGCATCACAGGAGGGTGTCCATCTGGTGTAACACGGGTCTCCACTGACTTTCCGCCACACGTGCAGCGTAGCCCTTCTGCTGTCCCAATGTTCTAATAAATTGGGCGCTATGTAGCGGCTGGCCATGAAACTCAAAGAGATTTCCATACTCTGCTCAAGTGTGGGATTAATACCGCCACTATGTCCCACCTTCTTACAAGACGCTTCTTGTGGGCGTACTGGGGCTACATTGATTCACAGAAACTGAGTGGAAGAGAGCTGGCGACATGGGTTGCCCCTAACCCAATCCACCTATGTCCTGTCAGGCCTGTGGGACTTCCAAGCTCCTCTCTCTCCATGGCTACTGCATTACCTTCCATGCAAATGGCTGATTCTTAAAGGAAATGGGACATGTCCCGCCCATCCTGCTGGCCACCGTCTCTTCCGATAAAGCCCCTTCTGTGTTAGCTGGGAATTTGAAGATTCTTGGTGGACAGGCGAGTGAGAGCAGCTGGCACTGGTGCAGCCCTCCCAATGACCCAAAGTTCCAAACATGTGTAAGAAGCCGAAGGGACCCGAATATAGTGAGATAAAGGGCGGGTTCAGTGTGCAAAGGTTCTGGTGAGGGAACTAGTGCTTCGTTGTCCACAGTCTAGCAACGTGTGACAGACAGGCCAGACAGGTGATGGAGGGCTCGGGCCTGAGATGTGCAGGTCTTATCAAGAACTGCAGTTGAGCAGCCTGGAGTGTGGGGCGGGGCTTGAAGCTCCACGGGGCGGGGTCAGCATGTCTACGAGGGTCCTGAAAGCATGGGGGCGGGGCTTGAAGCTCCACGGGGCGGGGTCAGCATGTCTATGAGGGTCCTGGAGCACGGGGGGGGGAGTGGGGGGGAGGGGGGGGGCTCGAAACTCCACCGACAAGGTCAGCATGTCCCTCCAGACGGTGTGTCCAAACTTTACAAAAGGTAAACCACGGCTCAGTTCCTCAGTCACCCGCAAGTGTCCTTAGCCACACGTGTGTCTGGAGGACAGCACACACACGGGACACTGGCCCCAGCACAGAAAGCATCATATGTGCATTGTGCTAGAGACGCCACTGAAGGCTTGGGTGGAAAGTGTTGGGTTGTTTGTTTGTTTGTTTTTGGAGAGAAAGAAGGAACCGGCTCAGTGACTCAGTGAGATTGTCAGTTGTCAGTGCCAGCACGGGGCCTGGCGTGAAAGAACATTGAATAGTTAGCTGGCCTGCGCGTGAGAGAGATGGCAGGATGGAGACAGCAGGAGGTTGTGAGGAGGTTGTGTGTCACAAGGACCAGCAGAGGAAGCAAGAGTGAGTCCTAGTTTGGGTCTCTGCAGCTGGGCGGGTGGGAGGCTTGTTCCCTGAGGCGCTTTGGTCTGTCGTTTCCTGTTGCTGTCCTAGAACACTAGAGACCAGATCATTTAATAAGCGAAGTTCATTCAGCTCTTGGCTGGGAGTCTAAGATCAGTGTGGCCACCATCCGTCTTCCCTGCACAGCCCAGATTCGTATCTGGCAAAGACCTCATGTTGCACCAGAATTTGATGAAAGTGGAACAGCAAGCAAGCATGTGTGCGAAATGAGGCTGTGCAAGGTGGCCTTGCCTTAAACGACTGCTCTTGGGTCTGGGGACACTCCATTCATTCCTGGGAGCATTGCATCGATTCCCTGGGGACACTCATTCATTCCTTGGGACACTGCATTCATTCCTGGGGACACTGCATTCATTCCCTGGGGACACTGTTCATTCCCTCAACAAGCTGGTCGGTCACCTTGCAGCTTTGTCATGTCAAGGAAGAGGCTTCAAAGTCATTTTAGGACATTTAAAGATGGCATCACCATCTTTAAACCTGACAGGTAAGATCCCTGGGAGGGAGGAGGAGAATGGGGGGAGGGAAAGGTAGGGGGAGGAGGTGGGAATAGGAAAGAGTGAGGAAGGGGAAGGGAGGAGGGTGGAAGGGAAAGGGAGGAGGAGGAGGGGAAGAGTGGGAAGAAGGAGAAGGGCAGGTTGAACTCACTGCCAGAGGTGTAAGCCTAGAGCTGTGGGCCTTTTGAGGTGGGTGTGGTAGGCTCCCTCCCTCAGGCCATGATAAAGAAGAAAAGGGGCAGGGACAGAGAGAAGGGGCTAGAGGAGAAGAAATGGATCAGGATAGGGCCGTACGTGTGTCAAGAGTGCAGGGCAGTGCACATGCCCAGTGCATATGCCCAGTGCACATGAATATGCAGGTAGGATCCTGCATCCACACCTGGGACCTCGTTGCTAATGGCTCTGGAAAGAGAAGATTCTGATACAGAAGGAGATGAAAAAGATTTGTTGAGGTTAGTAGGCAATATTGGTATGTGTGTGCACATGTGTGTGTGTGTGTGTGTGTGCACGCTTACACACACGCAATTGTGCATGTATGCAGCTAAACAAAGCAGTATTTGTTATGTGTTTTATCATACATACACCCCCCGGGTTGGAGAGATGGCTCAGTGGTTAAGAGCATTGACTGCTCTTCCAGAGGTCTGGAGTTCAATTCCCAGCAACCACGTGGTGGTTTACAACCATCTGTAATGGGATCTGATGCCCTCTTCTGGTGTGTCTGAAGACAGCTATAGTGTACTCATATACATAAGTAAATCTTTAAAAAAAAAAAAAAAAAAAAATATGTCCCCATTCTCACACCTGACCCTCTGAAATCAGCCGTGAGATGGAGAGATGAAGATGCTGATGTTTGGGTGGGTGGGATCTCAGTTTCCTCACTGATGGGCATGTGGCATCGTCTCCCAGGGCAAAGGGCCAGCTGCCCGGAGCACCCAGCCCTTTGGTGGGATCTGCTCCGAAATGCCTCCCACAGTTCCACCTTTCAGAATCAACAAGCCATGGCATGATTTTTAAACAACACCCCCACATCACCCAGTGGGAATAGCTCATTGGGAATCAGCAAGGACTTGTGGGACTGTGGGTGTGTACAAATCTCAACACGTCCGTCCTCTTGCTCCCTTCCCGTTAGCACAGTAACATAACTGCGGCAGTCTTTTTTTTTTTTTTTTTTAATGCTCTTAATATGTCCTACACTTGGCTTAGAACTAAGTGCTATCTCATTGAGAGGTGGGCCCTGTTCTTCTCAAGGACAGAGGACAGGAAATAGGGAATGCAGTCTCCCCAGGAAATGGAACTGAAGTAGCTTTCCCAAGATGCATCACTGCCAGAGACGACCCTTCTGGCAGCACAGCTGGTCTGGTCCACCGGCTGCTTCCATGGGTGCTACAATCATAGAAGAAAAGCATACCCTTTGTCTCTGTCACGTCTAGCTTGCTGACTGACTGGGGGTGTGCCTCGGTAGTTAACGTCTGCCTCTCTCATTGGATCACCCTCGGCCCCAGTCAGTGACATGGGCTGGGTGGCGGCATTTTGCCTGGAAGAAATCTGTGTTTGCAGCCACAGAAAGCTTTTTCAGGCCTGGGAGCCTTAGGGAATAGAGAGCCAGATGGGGCCGTAGATTTCTTCCAGAAAGAGCTCATTTTCATTGCAATCCCAGGATAATTAATGTGTTAAGGGTCAAGAGCATAGCTGGTGTCTCCCACTGACCTGGGGGTGGGGGTCGGGATGGGGACAGGAGCAGAGGATGGCCATCTGCTAATAACCCAGGGACAAGGAAGACCTCTGGCCTTTCCCAGCCCTGGGTGCTCTGGGTGTGGGTGACAGAGAGGATTAGAGAGCTATATGAAAGGTGGTCCCCGGAACCAGATGGCTAGTCTACAGCTCTAGGGCAAACCCAGCAGGTGGCTGCTGAGCCTCTGATCAGAAAAGCCAGCCTGGTTCAGAAATGGGAAGCCAACATCCTGGGAATTGAGGAGGAAGAATCGTGGGAAGGCAGAGGCAAACCTAAGTTTTCCTTTGGGTCCACCCCCGGGGACTCCTTGACCTTCAGTGTTCTGCTTACACACAGCAACCCATACCCGTCTGCTGCGGAAATCACCATCGCTCAAAGCATGGAGATGGTGTCTCTCTTCTTCCTCTGGCCATCTTCGTGCTGAATCAACGTATTCCATTTTGAGGAGTGCCAGAGTTGACTTAGCCAGGGTCATTAGATGGGTTCACAGTGGCCTTTGTTGGGCAGGCTAGTTTTATGTCAACCTGATACAAGCTAGAGTCATGGAAGAGAGGGGAGCCTCTATTAGGAAAATGCCTCCATAAGATCCAGCTCTGGGCAAGCCTGCAGGGCATTTTCTTAATTAGTGATTGACAGGGAAGGGCCCCACCCTGCCCATTATGGGCGGGGCCATCCCTGGGCTGGTGGTCCTGGGTTCTATAAGAAAGCAGGCTGAGCAAGACATGGGGAGCAAGCCAGTCAGCAGCATCCCTCCATGGTCTCTGTGTCAGCTCCTGCCTCCGGGTTCCTGTCTTGACTTCTTTCGGTGATGGACTATGATATGGAAGTATAAGACAGATTAACCCTTTCCTCCTCAACTTGCTTTGGCCAAGATGTTTTATCACAGCAATAGTCACCCTCTCTAACACACCTCCGTAATTCCTTCTATTGTAACTAACTAAAGCTGCCATGAACATCTTTTTGCCTAGAACAATCCTAATACCTGCCTTCTTGTCTCTTTTCTTTCTTTCCTTACATTTTCCTATTTATCTCTTTTCTTTTTGCTTCTTTTGTTTTTGGCAGGGTCTCAGTTAGCCCAGGCTATCCTTGAACTCACTATGTAGCCAAGGATGACCTAGAGGTTCTAATCCTCCTGCCTTCAGTACCTGTTAGGATGGCAGGTACTCCCCACCGTGCCTGGTTTATGTGGTACTGGCTTCCTGGGTGTCTTTTGTAGGCAATATTTTCAGAAATGGCGGGCTACTTTCAAGAGGGCTTCAACAAGCTACGCCTGCTAACATTCACTTATACAGTGCGCTTAACATCGTGTCTTCCCAAAGTCCACAGATAAAAGTCCCAACCGCAGTGCGGTGGATTACAGGCGGGACTTCCTCAAAGTAATTTGGATAGAGTCAGGATAAGACCCTGTGATGAGATTTTTGTCCTCGTAAGAAAATGAAGAGACCAGAGTGTTCTGTGACTGCTTGGTATGAGGATTCAGTGGCAAGGTGGCCGGTGGAAGCCAGGGGGCGTGCCCTCAGCAGCTGTAAGCCAAGGGGCGTGCCCTCAGCATCTGTAAACCGAGGGTATGCCCTTAGTCTTCGTAAACCAGGAGGGCGTGGCCTCAGTCTCTGGAAAACTAGGGGGCGTGCCCTCAGCGGAGGATAACTCTCAAGACAACCAGTCTCAGGTCTCAGTGTTTAAGCCGCCCTCCTACGGTATATATACACGCTTACAGTCTCTTCAGCCGACAAGACACATCCCTTGTGTTATCTTCCACTTTGAGCCAAAGCTGGCCTGGGTGCAGAACAGAACTGGTGATGCTAGGTCGTAAAAGGTATCACAGCAGCCGGGCGGTGGTGGCGCACGCCTTTAATTCCAGCACTTGGGAGGCAGAGGCAGAGGCAGGCGGATTTCTGAGTTCGAGGCCAGCCTGGTCTACAGAGTGAGTTCCAGGACGGCCAGGGCTATACAGAGAAACCCTGTCTTGAAAAACAAAAAAAAAAAAAAACAAAAAAAAAAAAAAAAAAAAAAAAAGGTATCACAGCCTCCAGAATGCTGGAATCACTAGCATTCCCTACCCCACCCTCCCATTGCTCCAGTCTCATGAGCATCTCAGTTAGCCTGGCTGGCCATGGGCCTTCAAGTCTTCAGCTGTCCACAGTGCTAGCTCTCAGCTGATTACAACCTCAGGAGAGACCTCACAAGAGCCAAACCGGCGCAGTAGGACGTCCTGATTCCCAAGCTCAGAAATCGAACGTCAGCGTGCTATTTTCTGCCTAGATGGTTCTGGTGGCGTCTTTTACAGCAATCGATAACGAATCAAAGACTGGAACACCTTTAAGATTTATGATCCAGCATTCCATAATCCCCCGCCCCCGCCCCAGTCACCAGATTGCTGCTTCCTGTTTTGTCATGGGACTGGCCCATGTGTGACATTGCATAACCTTCTGATAGGAGTTCCGGTGGTGTCCTAGGGTGTGTATGTTTGGAAGCCACGTCTGCAGCCGCTCGCCCTTTCTGCTCTTGCTCCCTCGTGGAGAGTGGGTTTTGATTTGTGGCCGTGAGCGTGTCCAAAATAGGATGTTCACAGCTTGTTACTCGTGCCCAGCTAAACCATCTAATAGACCATGCTGGGCAGCAAACAAGCACAGCACAGCCTGTTTTCAGTTAGTTCTTCTCTTCTCTGTATTCTCTAGAGTAGAGTAAGCAAAAACATCTGGCTTCATTGGCGGCCACGCCGCTGGAATACGCGGTAGAGAAAGGAAATGGGCTTCCTTTTCTCTGCCCCACGTATTGGAAAACTGCCCCACATGAGGAAGACCCGAGCCATTCGAAGACATATCAGGGCCTCAATTCGTTATTAGTATGTTCTACGAATGTCTACTTAGCATCCAAGACATTGGAGGATTTGGGAAAATTTAAAGGAGTGGGAGTGTCCTTGGTATCTGACATGACCTTGTTTTTGCATAAGCGGAAGATGGCATAAAGAATCCACAGACACTGCAGCTGGAACAGGGTTCAAATTCTAGTCACGCTTCCTACAGGCTGTGTGACCCTGGACCTTTGGACCTCTCTGTGACTTACTTAGTTTCCTTTTCTAAAGGAGATACTAAGTGTATTTTTGTTTGTTTAAGTTTTCTTCGTTGTTGTTGTTGTTGTTTTTTGAGACAGGATTTCTCCGTGTGTAGCCCTGCCCGTTCTGGAACGAGTTCTGTAGAGCAGGCTGGTTTCAAACTCACAGATCTGCCTGCCTCTGCCTGAAGGCATACCCCAGCATAGGCCTGGCTGTTTGAGGTATCTTGAGGATCCAATGGGAGATGAGCATGAGCTAGTATCCAGACTAGAGTATGTTAACCCTACCCAGTGACCACACAGTTATTACTAGACAATCCCATGGTACTTTGGTGCAGCTGTGTCACAAAGTTAGACTCAATCGTTGAATCCAGCTGTGTGGTGTGAATCAAATGTCTTCAGCAGCACTCAGAACCTCCACTTCTTGGTCTGTAGAATGGGTCCACAGTAGGCACTTCTGAATCCGTTATGCAGGTTAATGAAGCGATGGATGTAGGGAGGTACTTAGCATTAAGGAGGTCCAGACTCACACAACTATTTCTTTTCGTAGAGGAAAGCATCCGGGGACCATCACAACCCAGCGTGATTTCTGACAATTTAGGTCGCCATCCCCTTAGGTTCATGGGACCTAGAACAACACATCCCCATTTGACTTTGGGCAGAAACCCTGGATAGCAAAAAAATCGTCCTGGAACTTCTAGAAGGGACGAGACTGTGAATGTCTGCTAGAGCAGCTTCCAGAATTCCACCCAGCACTGACTTGGTTAAAGGAAGCTAGTCGTTGAAGTCCCCTCCTGCAGGGGCAGGTCCTTTATGCACGTGACAGTATTCATGGTGGGGACCAGTGCACACCCAGCACAAGGTGCATGCCAGGCCTTGTTCCAGTTTCCTTCTCTTTGAAAAGGAATCTATGTATCTATGTATGTATCTACCTATGTATTTATCTATGTAAGTATCTATCTATGTATCTACCTGTGTATTTATCTATGTATCTATCTATCTATATACTTGTCTATCTACCTATGGTCTCACGATGGAGCTATGGATGGCCTGGAACTTGCTTTGTAGATCAGGCTGCCCTCAAACCCATAGAGATCCACTTGCAGGTGATTAAAACTGCCAGAGGCTCCTGGAACTGGAGTCACAGTTGGGAGACATGGGTACTGGTGACTGATTTCATCCCTTCTGGGAGAGCGAACCACCTTCTTAACTACAGGGTTTCTCTGTGTAGCCCTGGCTGTCCTGGAACTCACTCTGTAGACCAGGCTGGCCTCAACTCAGAAACCTGCCTCTGCCTCCCAAGTGCTGGGATTAAAGGTGTGCACCACCACCACCGCCTGGCTTATTTATTTATTTTTATTTATTTATGTATATAAGTACACTGTAGCTGTCTTCAGATACATCAGAAGAGGGCATTGTGGGGCGGTGGGCTGTGGGAAGCAGCTGGGTACCTGGTTGAGCAAGCCTTGAACCCCGGACCTTTACCAGGACGGCAGGTGTTCGGCGCTGCCCCCAGGCCCTGGTTCTTTTCATTCAGCTTCGGCCCTCCACAGCCTCTCCCAAAGAGAGGTCTATCAGTCACTAGGAACAGTGCCTCAGGCCCTCCCACATGTAGATGAGGCATCTCTAAGCTCTCTGACCAAGCCAATAGGCATTATCTGCCAGACCCTAACCCACATGCAGATGAGGTCTCTCCAAGCTCTCTGACCAAGCCAATAAGCGTTATCTGCTGTCAGACCCTAACCCACCCTGAAACTGTATATAAAGGCTCTATTCGGGAGAAGTAGGGGTGTGTGTTCGAGAATCAGGGTCCTGGACTTGTCCAGGAGCTGGTAACTGGGTGACGATCCTCTCCAACCTTCTGGGAGAGCCAACCCTTCTTCTGCAGGGTTTCTATCGGTCAGCCCGGCTGCTCACTGGGAGACATCACTCTGAGGACCCTTGGCCCAACTCAAAACTCTAAACTGCACTGCTGAGAGTGGGTAAGGACGCTCACCTCCACCGCTGCCTATGATTTATTTATTTTTGATTAGGACACCTCCAGATACCGAGAAAGGGCATCAGATCCCATTACAGAGGTTGTGAGCCACATGTGGTTGCTGGGAATTGAACTCAGGACCTCTGGAAGAGCAGTCAGTGCTCTTAACGCTGAGCCATCTCTCCAGTGCCCCCCCCTTATGATTTTATATGGTTCTACTTTCATTTTACCTGTGTATGCATGTATTCCTGTGTGCATGTGTGCACATACGTGCATACTCCTGAATGACAGGTGTGTCTATGGAGGCCAGAGTCTTCAGATCACCCTGAACCTGGGATTTCAGGTGGTTGTGAGCATCTCTCCTGCACCTAGTCTCTATGGAAACCTGTGGTCTTCCAGAGAGTCCTGGGCAGCCCATGCAGTTAGTGTCCCATTTTACAGATGAGGACAGTGAGGCATCAGAAGATAGGATGGATCACTACTGGTGAATGAATGAATTTATTCCCATGTAGTCTGAACTCTCAGTCAGACTATTGGCTTTTACTCCTGCAGGATTATATCCTTATGACATCACTGAGGGGTGGGGTGGGAGGCCTGAACTCAGACAAAGTGTGTGGAACTCTGGCCGCAGGGTCTGCATCATGGGCGTGGTGGGGAAGGCTGTCCTTGATATTCTGTCTCACCCAAAGTCCCTGCTTCGTCATCATTCACAGAACAAGCTCTTAGAACGCTGAACATCCGTGTTACACTTTGCCAGCCACCAAACGGGCAGGGCAGATGGCAGGGTACACTGGGTACTGCTCTACCCCTGAAGGTTCCCCCAGCAAATGACATGTTCTCAAAGAGGCTGCAGCTTGAGCTTGGTGTCATTCTCCACTGCATCTTTACAGAGCGTCAGAGTAGCTGTGTTGGTCAGACAGGCTGATGAGACCAAAGTCATGGCCTGGGTCAGGGGCTGCAGTGTTGCAGTGGTGAGCATAGCCCCATGCCCTTTGCCTCCCAAGTGCTGGGATTCTTTGTTTGTTTTGTTTTGTTTTTTAAGACAGGGTTTCTCTGTGTGGCCCTGGCTATCCTGAATTTCCTTTGTAGACCAGGCTGGCCTCGAACTCTCTGAGAGCTGCCTGCCTCTGTCTCCCAAGTGCTTTAAAGGTACAATGCCACTCATGACTGGCAACGTTTCCTTTTCTTTTTAATTAATTATTTAAGCTTCTGTGTTGTGAATACATGTTAATCCATACCACAGAACGGTGGTGGAATTATGTTCTCTCTCGCCACCTTGGAGATCCCAGGATTGCTTTGAGGTCTTCAGGCCAGTGTGTGAGCATCTCTGTTTGCTAAGCTGTCTTGCCATCCCTACCATGTAGTTTCTGATTAAACAAGATATTGCAGCTGTGTTTTCTCAGGTCCCTCACCCAGTAAGACTGAGTAAATTTCTCTACATCTGAATAACCGGGGTCCAGCTATGTTTGGAGCCCTAACACTTCTTTGTGGGTGTGGTCCTTCACAATGTAGATTGTTTAACAGAATCTTGGGGTCTACTCGTCAGAATCCGGGCCCACCCTTCTGCCTGCTGCAACCTAAAATATCTCTAAATACCACGGTATGTCTCTCAGGGGAACGTGGGAACAAGAGCCTGCAGTTGAGAGCCACCCGTGCAAGCCTTTGCTGTATTAATTAGCATTAATTCGCTCCTAACACGGTGACTGAGGTTTCCTATTTGAGCGGTGCAGGCCTGGCCATGCTTTGGATGTGCAGTGGGCACCTTTGCACAAAGAATGCAGATGCCAGCTTTATTACTTTGGTAATTAGACTCTTGTGGCAACCAAGCAATTTGGTTGACAAGATTCACACTCAAGTTTGGAGAAGCTGCGGTACTGCATTATCTGGAAACCCTTCCATCTGGCGCCTGCTGAGGACCCTCGAAGGGAGACACTGGACTTAGGGACCGTGAACTTATGGAATTCTTTTCCTATCTGACTGATGGCCAACCACTCACTGAAGACATTTGCGGAGAAAAAAATGAGTAAATGCAGAACAGTAAGTGGGACCAGAAACTTACCCCCATCATCATGGTTGTTGGTCTTGTGTGTTTACTTAGGACACAGTAGAGGTCCTGGTAGCTGATTAAATATGCTTTCTGGGTGTGTCTGGGAGTCTGTGAGGGGTTTCCAGAGGCAATGGGTTCAGGCTGCCTGGAACTTACATCTGCCTGCCTCCGTCTGCCTCCCAAGTGCTGGGTGATCAGTGTCTGTACCACCGACATTTAAATAGCCACACACACCTTTAATTCTAACACTCAGAAGGCAGAGGCAGGTGGATCTCTGAGTTCGAGGCCAGCCTGTCTACAGAGTGAGTTCCAGGATACCCAGGGCTACACATAGAGAAACCCTCTTGAAAAACAAACAAACATAAATAAATACATATATACATAAAAATAAGCATTTAAAAAGGGGGACAGAGTAGAGTGGATAATCTTCCCTATGGGTACATACCATATGTCCCTTGAAAAGCCTGAACACAAAGGCTGAGGAAGGTTATATGTCTTCTCCATCTGCCTGTTTCCTGTTTGTGTGTGAGATAGGGTCTCACACAGCCCAGGTTGACTTAATTACATAGCCCAGAGGACGCTCAGGGCTTTACCTCCCGTATACTGGGTTTACAGGCCTGAGCCATCATAACCAGCTTCCCTCTGCTTGTTTGAGCTAGGACGTCAGTCTTCTGCGCCCACAAAGCCTCTGATTCTCAGACCTTATCGCTTGAACTTGACTCCACTCCGTTGGCTGTCTGGCTCTCAGGAGCCTGATCTACGTCTTCAGCCAGCGTGTCCGAGTCTCCAAAGAGACCAGCACATCTGGAAGGTCTCTGGACATCATCGAGTAACATGTATTCCTTCAGAGAATTGCTTCCTGCTTGAGAAAGCTCCACAGCTTCTGACAACCTGGATCACTCTGCCTCACAGAGTAGTAATCTGAGACCACACTCCCGTGTTTCTATTGAGCCACACACCTTACCAGACAGAGGTGTGAACACTTGAAGGCCAAAGGCGTGGACTTCATGAGGGATTGAGTAGAAGTTGGTTTGAGGGTCATCTTTGCCTCTTGAATGGAGTGTAGAATGTCCCCTGCAGCTAGCCACACCCTTTTTCTCTGTTTCGAGAGCACTGACAGGTAGTTACCTAGCTTCTCTTGTTACACAGCAAGGGTGAGTCCACAGTGAACAGGAGTTTGATACACGTCCTCACACGTACATGGTTGAGGAGCAACCATGGGTTCATGGGCTCCACATCTGTGAATCACACGCTAAAGTTCATGTGCCGGGACTTTGGACTCCAATACAGTACAACTTTAAAAGGTGAGGTGGGACAGGGGAGGTCTTAAGCCAGGAAGTTAGGTCATGGGGGCGTTGCCTATGGAAGAATTACTATTTGGTCTCTCCGAGTGAATTCGTTCACATGAGTGTGAAAAGGCCAGTCTTGGCTGTGTAGTGAGTTTGAGGCCACACCAGGCCTCAAGGCTGTGTGAGATCTTGTTCCAAAAAGTAAACAAAACAGGACTTCAGAGAACGCTCAGTCGTTTAGAGCAGGGACTGTTCTCCCAGAGGACTTAAGTTTACTTCCCAGGATCAACATCAGGTTGGCTCAGAGGACACCTGAACATATGTGCACATGTATACACACAGAGACATGTATACATTACACATAACTTCAAAAAAAAAATGAATATTTTTTAAAAATCAGGCTAGAGGGATGGCTCTGTGGTTAAGAGCACTGGCTGCTCTTCTAGAAGACCCAGGTCCAGTGCCTAGCACCCACATGGCACCTCACAACTGTAACTCCAGCTCCAGGAGATCTGATTTCCTGTTGCCCCTACAAATACCAGACACGCAAGTAGTATCCAGACAGACATACATGTTTTCTTGAGACATGGTTTCGTGTAGCTCAGATTGGTTTCAAAATCCTTATGTATCAAAGGCTGACCTTGAAACTCCTGTTTCTCTCTGTTTGTCTCCCAAGTCTTGGGAGATGGCCCCAAGTACAGGCATGGGCCATCATGCATGGTTTATTTATTTTTGGGACAGGATCTTGACAGGATGTAGCCCCTAGTGGTCTGGAGCTCCTGTGCAGACCAGGCTGGTCTTGAACTTGTAGTGATCCTCCAGCCTCTGCCTCTCATGTTGTTGGTGTTAAGTGTGTGTCAACAGGCCTGGCTTGAATCTGTGTCTGGAGGCTAGAAGTCGACCTTGGAAATCTTCTCAGTCATTCTCCACTTTTTAAAAAATATTATTGGTGGGCCATTTTTGCATATGCATATGAGTACACTGTGGCTGTCTTCAGACACACAGAAGAGGGCATGAGATCCCATGACAGATGGTTGTGAGCCACCATGTACCAGCTTTTAATTTGTTTTTTTTTTTGTTTTTTTTGTTTTTTTTGTTTTTTTGTTTTTTTTTAAGACAAGGTTTCTCATTGGACTGTTTTATCTTTGACTTCATGAATGGCAAGAACATAGTGTTTAGGCAACTAGAGTCACAGATGGTCATGAGCCACCACCTTGTGTGCAGGGAATCAGACCTTGGTCATCTAGAAGAGCAGCCAGTGCTCTTAACAGCTGAGGTTTGGGCAGTGGTGGTGCACGCCTTTAATTCCAGCACTTGGAGGCAGAGGCAGGGGATTTCTGAGTTCAATGCCAGCCTGGTCTACAGAGTGAGTTCCAGGCCAGCCAGGGCTACACAGAGAAACCCTGTCTCGAAAAACAACAACAAAAAAAACAGCTGAGATATCTCTCTAGCTTTATGTGTGTGTGTATGTGTGTGTGTGCACATATGTATATGAATATATTTATGTAGACATATGTATATATTTATGTACACATATGTAAATATGTATATATTTAATAGGTATGAATATTTTGCCTATGTGCACATATGTGTACCATTTGTGCTTTATGCCAATGGAGGGCATCAGATCTCCTGGAACTAGAGTTACAAGTGGTTTTGAGCCACCATATGGGTGCTGGGAACTGAACCCTGGTCCTCTGCAAGAGCAGCTGATGCTCTTAACGGCTGAGCCACCACTCCAGCCCTAAAATGTAAATGGTTTTAGTATTTACACAGCGAAGTACATATATGCCACAGAAGAACACTACTCAGCACTAAGAAGGAACATGCTATTCATTTGTGCAAAGACTTGTGTGTGCCTCCGGGTATAAAGGACCAATATCTATGGGTTGTGGATTATACGATTTCATTGCTATGATAGTGTTAGAAAACCAAGATTTTAGGAATACAGACCCAGTGAGTGCTGGCCAGCAGTGAAGGGGTAGAATGCAGGATGGAGGTGAAGTTCAATGTGACAGAAGAAACCCCCTTGGGGATGGGAGTAATTTCTATCTTGACTGTGTCAATGTCAGTGACAGACTCCAGATGCTGTTTTACAGTTTTGCCGGAAAACGGCTGAAGGCTCTACATGATTTGTGTGTCTTCGTTTTAACATCTACAAGTTACTGTATAATGCTCTAAAACAAGGAAAGAAAGGAGTGTAGGACCGAGGGGTAGCTCAGGGGTAGTAGGGTACACAGGTGACACGCTGTTCAATCCTCAGCACTAAGGAGAAGAGGAAGAGAAAACACCCCGTGTGGAGTTCAGCTGCTCACTCGCTTGGCACTTTTCTTGTTCTACAGAACAAATACCCAACACGAAAAGAGTTTCAAGATTGGTCGATGTAGGGTGAAATTTAATATTCTCCAAGCTGTTCTATAGGTCAGTTAGAAGACATGACCTCTGGCATTACTCAAGCCTCTTGTTTGTCTGTCTGCCTGCCTGTCATTTATTTATTTATTTATTTATTTATTTATTTATCTATCTATCTATCTATCTATCTATTTATTTATTTATTTATTTATTTCTTCCCTGGGGCTAATTCATTAGTTTCCAGTTGCCCTGGCAACTTAAGACTCATGTCTCTATTTGGTATAGAAAAATGATTTGCTATCAGCTGAACAGCCGTGAGGTGGTCGAGTTTTCCCACAGCAAAGGGTCGTGCAGTTTTCTTGCTGGTCCTGGAGGAGAAGCTGGTCAGGCTACATGTGGGCAGGTGTGGAGTAAGGCGATGAGGTGGCGTTACTTGTGGCTTTGTATTTCCATTCCATAGTCTCCACCCCACCAGTGCAGGGGACAGGGGGGAACCAGGAGCAGAAACGGGCAGCAGCAGAGAAGTCCAGTCCTTGAGACCCACACTGTGGTGGTGCCATCTGTGGGAATTTGGAGACGTCAGATACTTTACTTCTAAATTCATCCTTCAAAGACTCGGGGACAGACAGATTCGATAGTGCACACAGCACATGAAGTGCTTAAGGGTGAGGATTCCAAACGCCCATGCAGAAATCAAGGTTTGTAGCATGCAGCTCTAATTCCAGAGCTAGGGTGGGAAGACAGGTAGACCCTGAAGCTGGATGGTACGCCAGACGAGCTGTTGTGTGACAAAACTTTTCTTGGGGAGACACAATACACATGTTTATACATCTAGATAGGGAACCCATGACAGACCAAAATACAGTTATCACCAAAGTCCAACTTGGTCAACAATGAGTTTTCTTGGGGTTATACAGGAGTATGGGTGAGGGGTTACTGACAGGAGCAGAAATGACTCAAAGACAGCTGCATCCCCAAAGCCCACCCCAGCATGGGTGACCTCCAAAGCGGGACCTGAGCACACAGCCTGCAGGCTCTCGATAAGTTAGAGATTGTCCTTTCCAGGTGCCTGGGTTGGTCTAAACCTCTCCAGACAGCTAGGCTGGTCTCAGTCTTCTTTGCAGTTGGGTTGTCTGAGAGAAATTCTCTGCTTTTATTGCTTACTCTGGCAGGGAGGGGCGAGTGAATCTGGTCAGTTTCAGGGACTTCCTTGAAGTATTGTGAGTTGTTTATCTTCTGCTTAGGAGCTTCCCTGAAGAATGAAATGTTTCAATCTTGGAGGAAACTGTTACACAACAGTAGTCAATAGTTGGTAAATTTTAAGTTTTTTTTTTTTTTTTTTTTTTAAACCGTGTCTTGAAAAATAAGGTAAGGTGTGGTAAAGACTTCCAAAGTTGTCTTCTGGCCTCCCCATGTGCGCATACACTGGGCTCAACAGGCTTGCATAGGGATAATTGACAGGGTCGGGGTGATTTCCCTGGTAGAGGTTCTAGTTTAGAGCCTCTGGGTCACAAACTACATAGAGAGTAGAAAAGAGGGGAAATAGGACCAGCAGGTAAGACCTGAGTTCAGATCCCAGTACCTATGTTAAATGTTGGAGACAGCTGCTGGGCCCCCACCCCAGCCTCCAGCTCTGTTGGAGTACAGGAGAGGATTGCTGGGGCTTCTTGAAAGATTCCAGCCCAGCTCCAGGTTCGTGGAGATACTCTGTCTCAAGAGAATAAGGTAGAAATTGACAAAGCAGGACACCTGATGTCTTCATTTGACTTCGGCATGAACACACCCACTTCACACATAGTTGCGTGTTCACCACACCACACCCACCAATAAGATGAGGGGAATTGATTAGGCTAATATCCATAACACAACGACTTAAGTTCAGTTTGAATGAAATGAGTCTGTGAGAATCCAAAGTCCATGCCTTTTCTCCTTCCTATGCTGCCCCTGAGGCAGTCCGGGTA
This sequence comes from Mastomys natalensis, assembly GCA_021653895.1. Taxonomy (NCBI): domain Eukaryota; kingdom Metazoa; phylum Chordata; class Mammalia; order Rodentia; family Muridae; genus Mastomys; species Mastomys natalensis. The sequence goes on from JAJTUV010001229.1 coordinate 35,446, forward strand.
ATCACTAACCAGCTAAGAGAGCAGGCTGTGCCGCTAGACAGAAGAGGATTCCATCTGGTCCATGCTGGGTAACTTTAGGCAAGTCAGTGTCTCCAATTCTCCATGTCTTCACTTTTATAACTGGATTTTAGGAAGTCTTTCTATGGCCATGGGGTTGCTGGAAGAATTTCTGACAATTCTGTCGCATCAGGCATTCGGTGCCTGCTGTATTCAGCTGGATGGCTTGTTTCTAAAGGCCAGTGTTCTCGGCGGTATCTCTCAGTTCTCTCTCAAGAAGTCTGCACTCTTTATTCTCCCCAACACACTCAGCCCCCACAGTCTGTGCCCTTGTTTAATTAAGTATAAAGATCGTAACAAAAGCAACTGGTTTTTCTACATCGACATATGCCGGTGACTGCAACAGGAATTTTACCGCCTCTATCCCATTTAAGCAGAGTGGCAAATCTTGCCGGGAATGATGTACTGAGTCCCTCTGGTTAGATTAGCTGCTTAGAGGCAAAACACAACCCACTCTCCATATGGTTGAGTCACAGCAGTGACAGCAATAGGTGCCTTGTGTGTGTGTGTGTGTGTGTGTGTGTGTGTGTGTGTGTGAGAGACAAGTCAGAAACTGAGCTCTGCCAGGGAGGAGCTGCATAGTCACAGATACAGAAACCAAGCTCGGGCTGGAGAGCTTGCTCTGCAATCAAGACCAGTTCCTGCTTTTTCAGAGGACTCTTGGTTCCTGGTACCACAGTGGTCCTCTCACAACCCGCTGTAACTCCAGGTCCAGGCTAGCTCAGTCTCATCTGACCTACGGGAGCACGGCATGCAGGTGGTGTAATTACATATACAGATGCACACACGTAAAATCAACAAACCAATCTTTAAAAATAGAGCATTGCAGAGAGAAAAACTTGCTGAGCAAGCTGTTTGGTTCCGGTAGACCTTGGTTTACACAACACATAGTTTAAATACACATACATTGCTTGATTTATTTTATTTTATTATTTTTTGAGACGGAGTTTCTCTACTTACTCCTCGATGTCCTGGATCTCAGTATGTCGACCAGGCTGGCCTGGAACCACAGACAGAGATCCACCTGCCTCAGCCTCCTCAGTGCTGGGACTAAAGGCATGTGCCTTCTGTTTTGAGGTTGCAGGAATTCAGGGACTCTACCACTGAACACCGACCATAGATTCCTGGACATTTCTGAGGCTAAAACAAAGTGAAAATTCGTCCCCCTGAGAACTGTAAAGATGAGAAATAAATGGCTCAACCCCTCAGCTGGCCCAGTTCCCTGGACTCAGTTTCCTTAGGTCTTGGTATTTCAAAGCTTGATATTTCTGAAGGGGCTTTGGCTAGTAATGGGATGACCTTACACTCAAGATTAGGAAACCGAAATCCAAAGAGGTGAACCCCTGGGTCACTTCATCTGAGAGTAATAGGGCTGGGACTGGAATCCGCGTATTCATATGGAAGGACTTTACCCAGGGAGTCTTCCAGCCCAAGGGTTGCCACCCTGCCCTGACTGTAGTGGGACAGAGAGAGCGTGGGTGAGAGGCGTGAGCCAGCCCTGATGGAGGCGGGGCTTACGGTTTAAGTACGCTCAGGGGCGCGGGCGGGGCTTGGGATACAGCAAATAGGATGATAATAGGTTTCCCGGGGCTTCAGGAAATCCAAGCGGGGATTTGCGGCGTTGAATTGGGGGAAGCTAGGTTTTGGGGGGGTGGACCAAGCCCAGCTCACGGACTCGGTGGGCAATCAGCTGCGCTCAAACGACCAAACTCATAGGGAGGCTCCGCAGAGCCGTGGGTGGAGCTGAAGAACACCCGCTCTGGTTCTAAAGAACTGGGTGGGGCTCGAAGGAGACCGTGGGCGTGGCCACTCGGCCATTCAAGTGTCCCGGAAAGCGGGTGTGTGCTGGAAGCCTCCCTGCGTCTCCCCGCGCCACCAGAGGGGCGCTCTAAGGAGCGCCGGGCCTCTAACCCGGGCCTTCCGGAAGTGGGCGTGGCGAAGCGCGGTTCGGCGGCGCTGGTTGGGCGCGGCGCGGCGCGGGGGGCGGGGCCGGCGCGGAGGCCTGGGCAGTGGCGGCCGCGCCCCTCCCCCGCGCGGCGCTCAGTGCCAGGCGGGAGGCGGCAGCAGTTGGAGGCTTCGCGGGGCTTTGCAGCTCGGACTTCGGCGGCGCCTCAGGCACCCGGGCTCTGGTAAGCAGCGCGCGGCTCAGGAGGGGCAGCTCGGGAGCGAGCCGGGGGCGGGCGGGCCTCCGGGCTCCGCGTGTGAAGCTCCGGGCTGACAGGAGCCGGCGACGGCGCCGAGCGCGCGGGGCGCACGCGCGTGTGCCCGGGCGCTGCGGCCGGGGAATGGCCATCTGCGGGCAGCCGTGAGCCCGGCAGCCTTGAGGTGGTGTCTGCGGGCTGCGGGGAGACCGGGGCCGGACGCTCACGTGGGGCTGGGTGAGCGGGGCCCGGGGTACGGGGTGCGTCCGGGCGGGGCTCCGCCTGGCTCCCGGTGCATGCATGGCTTCCCGGACCCTGAAGACCTGGGGCGGGGGCGGGCTGCAGCGGCGTGGCCCAGAGGAGGAACCCTGGAGGGAGACCGGGTGCGGAACCTAGTGACCGCGGGGCAGGTGGGGCTCAGCCGCGCCGAGATGGCTAGGATGACATCAGAGGTGGAGGGTGGGGACGCCCAGCCCAGCTCTGCCGCCGGTCCCCCGGCGGTAGTACGCACAGCAGCCGTATCTCTAGTGATGTGAATGCGCTGGGGGAAGTGGCCGGCTGCAGGGCTTGCGGAGAAGAAAGGGGCTTCCTCCCGGAGGGAGGTGCCGGTCCCGACGTCCTTTTTTGGGAGTGTTCAAAGGTTTTTTTTTTTTTTTTTTGTAAGGCTGGAAAAGGAAATGCAGGCTTTCGCTCCACCGTGGTTTAGAATCACATCCTATATTTGGCCTTCGTGTAGGCTGCCCTTGTTTTGTGGTGTCAGAACGGCTTGCTCTACACATTTTCGGTCGTGGGATTCAGAGTGAGAAGCAAATTGCAAGTTGTTCCATCTCTTCCCAGGATTGCTTCCTGTAAGCGTTTGAAAAGAATCGACCGCAGAGCGTGCTCATGCCCAGGGCCACATATGTTTAGTTATGGAAATGGTTGGCACAAAATATTGTACCCCGCATCCCGTTGCCTTCCCAACTGGGATTATACTTGCGAGGCTCTTAGTCAGCCTGTATAATAATGCGTCTCATTGTCCTTGTCTGGCAGAACCCTGACACTAGGGCCTGTTAACAGAGGGAAGAACACGATTAAGTACAAGCAGTCGCTTCTTCCTGCCGCCCGCTCGGTTGTGAAGGCAAATTGTAGTTCATATTCCCGTCTGCAGCCTTGAAGCAGCTTGAACACAGAACTTGGGTCTGCATATGTTAGAGAACACTGACCTAGGGAGACTTGGAAATGTGTTTCACACGCAGTAATGTTTGGCTAGACAGAGCCTGACGTTAAACCTCAAACCTACGGGGTTACCTATTGTACTGGCTAGTTTTCTGTTGGCTTGACTTAAGCTAGAGTCATCAGAGAGGAGGAAGCCTCAACTGAGAAAATGCCTCCATAAGATGGGGTTGTAGGAAAGCCTACGGGGCATTTTCTTAATTAGTGATTCATGGGAGAGGGCTCAGCCCATTGTGGGTGAGGCCACCCCTGGGCTGGTAGCAACTGGGTTCTGTAAGAAAGCAGGCTGAGCAAGCCATGGGGAGCAAGCCAGTAAGCAGCACCCTCCATGGCCTCTGCATCAGCTCCTGCCTCCAGGTCCCTGCCCTGTGTGAAGAGTTCCTGTCCTGACTTCCTTTGATGATGAAAGGTGATGTGGGAGCATTAGCTGAATTAACCCTTTCCTCCCCAAGCTGCTTTGGTCATGGTGTTTCATCACAGTGATAATAACTAGAACTAAGACACATATATAAATAGAAGGAAAAAAAAACCATGGTAAAGCAGAATTGCTTTGTATCATAACTCTAGAAGTGCCCTGTCTTTTGGTAGTTGACAGTCACACAAACAGACTCGATATAGACACACACTTCTTTTTTTTTTGGTTTGTTGTTTTGTTTTTTGGTTTTTCGAGACAGGGTTTCTCTGTGTAGCCCTGGCTGTCCTGGAACTCACTCTATAGACCAGGCTGGCCTCGAACTCAGAGATCCGCCTGCCTCTGCCTCCCAAGTGCTGGAACTAAAGGCATGTGCCACTACTGCCCGGCAGTCACACACTTCTTTAAGAAATTAGAACATGCTTTCTGTGTGTGTATATGTGTGGTTGTGTGTGTGTGTGTGTGTGGTTGTTATGTGCAACTACGTGCACCCTTGCTGGCCAGAGGCATGGGATTCCCTGGAGCTGGAGTTGCAAAGGGTTGTGAGCCACCTGCCCAGGTGGAGAACTGAACCTGGGTTTTCTGGTAGGGCAGCAAGTGCTCTTAACTTAATCTTAGTCTCGTCTTTCCAGTCTCCAAGTGTCACGAATTTATTTAACGTAAATATCCTGAAGAAATGTCAGTGTAGAAGCGTTAGAGTTTTCATGGTTGTTACTTTGATCAGATCGTGCTCCTCAGTATTTGTGGCCAGGTAGAAATTAGGTTTAGACTCAGGATCGTTAAATACCATTTTTAAACATTTCTTTCTGGGGTCCCCTCCAGCTGTGTGGGGGAGTCTCTCCGATGCTCATGTGATAATGTCTGAGATGATGTTATTAGCTTCTTAGCTAAATAAGTGGGGATGTAGTAGACTGAGTTCTTCATGAGAGCACCACATTCATTTAGTATTTTGATAGGTCACAAACCAGTGCTTTACAAACATAGTAATTGAAGTGGCTGACCTCTCCTGGGGTGGCGCAGTGATAGCTACTCAGCCTACCCACCCATGGGCCGAAGGCTCCTGGACTTGTGTTCTACCTGATGTCATCCTGTGTCAGTGAGCTCTGAGTTATCAAAACCCTCCTGGTACTCGCGAGTGTCTTTTAAACTAGCGATGGCCTTCCGTATGAAAACGTGGAATTCTTCATGAATATTTCAGTGCGGCCCAGGACCTAGATGTTGAGTAATGGAATCTCTTGGGTTTTCCTTGCCCTAGTTGAGGTTCTGAGGTTCACGAGCAAGATTCCTTACTATTTCAGCACCTGCTAGGTCCTCTGACAGTGCTCAGTGGGTTCTTTTCTGCTTTCTAGTGGCTTTCTTGAGCTGTGACTCACATGCCTCACCTAAGGTGCACAGCTCTCGGTGTGTGTGTGTGTGTGTGTGTGTGTGTGGCATTATCACAGAGCAGTTGAGAGTATTTCCCACCCAGGTGGGGAGTTCCCTGTGCACCACGGCTTCCCAGCAGCCCTTCTCAGTGCTCACACAGTGACCACCTCTGTGGCTCTGCCGTCCTAGGACAGACCATGTGTACAACGGTCAGCAGGTGGTCCTCATTCCTCACTTTATCAACATACTTCAAGATTTATGTATTCCCCAGTGTATGTGGAGTAATCTATTATGCTTGAGTAATATTTCATTGTATGGACATACCATATTTTGTTTATTCATTCATACTTGATGGGTATCTGGGCGTTTGCCTTTTGGGCTAGTTTCTACAAGTAAGTTGGCAGTGTGCATTCATTTGTAAGTACGTATGTGAAAATGTATTTTCTTTTCTCTCGAGTGGTGACCGAGAGTGGAATTGCTGGTTATCTGATAAGCCTATGTTTAACTCTTTGGAGGAATTGCCTCGGTGATTTCCAAAGTATCTGCAGCGTTGGGCGTTTTTAACCCACAAAGAGTGAAGGCTGCAGTTTGTGTCTCTTCACAGTGAACACTGTATTCTCTGTCTTTTGGTTCTAGTCAGCCTCTGGGTGGAGGGGAGCACCTTGTGAGTGTGGCTTCTGTTGTACCGGTGATCACAAGTGCTGTGTCATGAGACCAGTGGGCGCTTGCACGTCTTCTGTGGAGACCTCTCTATTTAGATGCTTTACCTGTTTTTAAAATAGAGATGGTTTTACTTTTTATGAGTTATTTTTATAAAACACCCTCTCAGCTACACAGTTTGGCATTTGTGAGTTAGTCTTTCCTGATAGTGCCCATTGAAGTACAGAATTAAATTTTTATAAGTGGTCAGTTCTTGCAGACTAGAAATTATTCACTTAGCCCTTAAATCACATTTTTATGTCTGTCTGGTCTGTTGTTTTTTTTTTTTTTCTTTTGTTTGGTAGCAAGGTCTCACTCTAGCTCAGGCTGGCCTCATCCTAACACCAACCCTCCTGCCTCAACCTCCCAAGTGCTCTCTGTCAGTTTAGTTATGTGAGTTAAAAGCCAAATGTAAGAGGGTTGGGGGAAAGAATTGAATTAATCACCAAGAGGGCTATTGAACAAAAAAGGTTGCTCTTTTAAATCTTGTAGCCACCCACCCTTTAAAATAAGTTCAGACTTGTTTATTTTTATTTCTTTCGGTGTTCGTATGAATGATGAGTGTCCGTGCGAATGATGTTGGTGTGTGTGTACACATATGTATCTGCGTGTGTGTATATGCATGGTGTACATATGTAGGCACATATGCCACAGAGTACCTGTGGAGGTCAGAAGACAACGTGCAGCTTTATGTGGGTTTTGGGACTCCAGCTGTCATTTGCAGTTTGTGTCGTGAATGTCTTCAGCCACTGAGCCATGCTGCCAGCCCCAGACTTCTTAGTGTGACTCTGGATGGAAATTGTTTCTGATGGCAACCTGCCTCGTCTTGCACTGTCGCTCCTGCCACTCCCTGAATCCGTCGGTTCTCAGGTCTCCTGAGGTGCTTGCTCATACTTCATTCCCTCGTGATTTCTGGATCCTTCTTGTCCTTCAGGAGATTTGACTTCCTGACAACTCTTTTACACTAGCCGACATTGGCCCTGCCCTGGAATATCATAATTTGTTGCTGCTGTCTGCCAGAAGGATCTAGGCCTGGTAGTATAGGAGCTGCCTTCCCGGCGGAGGCAGAAGGCCAGGGCTTGCCCCATAGAAGGTAGACCAAGGTTTTCTGCCTTCTTGTTCAGAGCTTAGTCACCAGAGCCCACTGGGTGTTTACTGGGCGAATCACAATTTAGAGAAGTTAGCTGAGGTGATCCTGAAGACAGTAAGGCTCCTGGTTGCTGACATCTTTATTCTCTTTATAGGAAGAGCATGAAGGACGGCTGGCTAATTCCCCTCCGCCTTCCTGGCATCCAAGTCAGCTTCTTACTCCAAAAGTGCTCAGTTGTAAAACTGAAGTGAGACCTTTCTCCCGAGGCCAGGCGGACTTGTCTGGGCTTCCTCCCTCTGACACGGCCTTTTTCACCAGGGCCAATGGTTTGATATGATTGAGCCACTGGGCGCATACAGGCTGCCCTTGATGGTACAGGGGTTAGCATACCACCTGCCAGACTTGGTGCACTCAGAGGAGTGGGTGGACCTCGAATCTTAAGGTGGCATACCTGCTCTTGTTTGTTTTGAGATGGGGACTCACCCTGTAGCCCTGGCTGTCCTGGAACTCAGTATGTAGATCAGGTTGGCCTGGGATTCACAGAGATCCCCCTGCCTCTGCCTCCTGGAGTGCTGGAATTAAGGTATCTTTTCATCCTCTGTTTATACTGTATAGTGTCTCTGGCAGGACCTGACTACAGAAGCAGTCTTTAGCTATGCTCATTTCTGATAGTCTAGTTAGAAACATTTCCCTTACTGTCTTTCTGCAATGGGAGGAGCCTGCTGGGCATTATCTCTTCATTCACTGCAGCGGCAGGGTGGTAAAGAAGGCGCCGTGGAAGCCTGAGGCATTCAGTCCACCCTGGCGATGGAGTTACAAGCAGTTGTGAGCAGCCTGTCACGGGTTCTAGAAACTACGCTTTGTATTGGGACCTCTCAGAGAGCAATGGAAGAAAGTTTAACTTTGGGGGGTGGGGATGGGGCGCGGTGATGAAACTGAGGCCACGGTTTCATGCCTACCTATCTGGAGATGCCTATTCACACCGAGGCCTCGTGTTTCACACCTATATCTATCTGGAGATGTTTATTCAAGCATGTGTCCTTTGTCTCCACCTATGCTTGTGTTTATTTGATCCACTTGGCTGTCTATCAGTCTGTTTAAGGACAAGGACTTAGTTCCAGGTACCCGGCTGGTCTCTTCAGGGTTAGGAAGGCTTGCATGGAGGCATTCGTCAAGCTCTGACATGGCTGTCCCTGCTGTAGGGAATCAGACATCTCTGGCCTCTGGGCATATGTGCATAAAAATGTGAAAATGATAAAAAGGGCTGCGCAGTGGTGACACACGCCTTTAATCCCAGCACTTAGGAGGCAGAGGCAGGTAGATGTCTGAATTTGAGGCCAGCCTGGTCTATATAGTGAGTTCTAGAATAGCCAGGGCTATGTGGAGAGACCCTGTCTCAGAAAACCAAAGGGGGCCAAGTGGAAAAAGAAAAGAAAACAGATAAAAAAAAAAACAATAAGATAAATATCAGGAGTTAAAAACTGTGAATGACCTTGCACATACCTTGCGGCATCAAGCCACCTTTTAAGGAGTGCGTCCTCTTAGGGGTCGAGAGTCCTTATCCTGGCTGCCGCTGTACACCTCTATGAACCCAGCTGCCAGCCTCGAGCTTCCTAGTGGCTCTACTCACGGGCAGAGCTGAAGACACCAGGCTGCTCTGCCTCTGGCATTTCAGATGCCAGGGCTGTGCTCAAGGCGCCCACCCAGGAGCTGGAGCTCAGCTGTGCCCCACCCCCACTCCATTTGTAGTGTGAAGGTGAGGTGGGTGTGAGGTACAGTATGGGCCCTTAAGTTAAAATCAGCTTCCTTTTTATAAGCTGACCCTGCCAGTTTTAGTGTCTGACCCAGTTTAATGTCTGCCTTCCTCTAGCTTCCACCCTGGGCTTCTGCCAGACCTACAAACAGCAGGTACAGGGCTGTCCCTGCAGTTCCTGCCTCAGGCCCTGCTCACGGATTCTGCCTGCGGTCAGGCTGTGTTCTCAGGACTCTGGGTGCGTGCCGGGTGCCTGTGGCAGTGTGGCCGGTCTTGGATGGGCTTTGCCTCAGACTTCACTTCCTAGTTTTGTTTGTGACAGGGTCTTGCTGTGTTCCCTAGGTTGGCCAGGAACTTGTTCTGTAGTCCAAGATGACCCGCAGATCATTTCCTCACCTTCTGGAGTGCTGGGGTGACAGGTGTGTGTGTGTGGTCACACCTGGCAGATTTTTAATTAATTAATTAATTAATTAATTAATTAATGGTGCTGGGGGTCAAAGACAATAACTATTAGTCATTTTTATTTTCTCAGTAAGATAAACTGTGATCACATTTTATGTTTTAAAGGCCAGTTAAAGATGAGTTTATCTTGTCTTGCTGGGAAAAAGGGCAGTTTGTCTTGCTGAGTTTGGGTGGGAACTGCACAGGCAGCTGTTGCTGGAACAACTGACAATCCCTGCTTCCCGCTGGGCAGCTGAGACAGCCTGCTTGTGAGTGTGGTCACATGGTGGCTTGGTGGATGAGCCACTGTGAGAGCCCCCACCCCAGGAGGACAGAGCTGTGGGCATTTCTGGGACAAACTTGGTGGAGCGTTGAGGGGGGGTTGGTGAGCTGTTTTCCCTTTTGGCACCGGACGGATGCTTGACAGGATTCAGAAGCGGCTCTCCCGAGGACGAAGGGTTAATCATTATTTGCTTACTTCACACAAGACACACTTAAATTCCTTTTCAGAACCGTCAGCATTCTTTCCCAGTTAAAGATTCTAATTCCTTTCATTCTTAGAGACTTAAAAAAATCAAGGCTGATTTATTCATATACGAGTGCGTGCTGCCCCCAGTGGGGTCTGGGGGCGCTTGGGAATGAACGAGCTGTCATCGCTGTTAAGCAGGAAGCTTTGCGTTAAAATTCATTTGTATTTTTAAATTTCACTTTGTTTTTTATTTCAGTATAACACAGTAAAAAAAAAAAAAAGACTATTAATGTCTATAATGCTTACAAAGAAAAGAGATGCTAAAAGCTGTGTACCTCAGACTTAAGAAAAAGCTCTAACTAAACACTTGTAATAAGTCTATATCCAAATACTCATTGTGGACCAAACTTGAGATCCTGTGGTCAGTAGTTCTGTCTGCTGTTTGTGTGCAGTATTTCTATACACCTCTGATTTGGACTCTCAGGCCATTTTCCTAACTCAGCAGGAAGGACACATACATGATCACTTACAGTAAAGGAAGGGATGGAGCAGGAAGTGCCCAAGGCCTCTGACATATGTACATGCATTTACCTTTTCCAGAACTAAGCATTTCTTCCATGAAAATATTAGATAGCTAGGGCTGCAGAGATGGCTCAGAGGTTAAGAGCAACCTGAGTTCAATTCCCAGCAACCACGTGGTGGCTCACAACCATCTGTAATGGGATCCGATGCCTTCTTCTGGGGTGTGTCCGAAGACAGCAACAGTGTACTCATAGAAATAAAAAATAGGGGAAACCGGGAAGGGGGATAATATTGAAATGTAAATAAATAAAATAACCAATAAAAAAATAAATAAAATAAATAAATCTTTAAAAAATATATTAGATAGTTAGGGCCGCAGATGACTCCGTGGTTAAAGCACTGGCTGCCCTTGAAGAGTGGGTTTGATTCCCAGCTCCCATGAGGCTACTCACAGCTACCTAACACCAATTCTGAGGGCCTTAAAGCATTTTTCTGACCTCCAAGGACACCAGGCAAGCATATAGGACAGAGATATACATTTTGACAAAATATGAATGTAAAATAAAAATAAGCTAATCTCTCAATATTTCTAGAAATTTAGTAAGTAGACAAGGTCTGCAGAACTAGGACCAGGGCTCCTTCAAGCCCAGTTTTGGTTTTTTTGGTTTTTTTTTTTTTTTTTTTTTTTGGTTTTTCGAGACAGAGTTTCTCTGTGTAGCCCTGGCTGTCCTGGAACTCACTCTGTAGACAAGGCTGGCCTCGAACTCAGAAATCCACCTGCCTCTGCCTCCCAAGTGCTGGGACTAAAGGCGTGTGCCACCACTGGCCGGCACAGTTTCTGTATTAAAGAAACAAAGGGCATAAAGGCTTTGGGTGGTGTTTGTATATCTGCACTACAATTCTATCTCCATTAGGCAGAGGGATTTCAATTTTTATCTTAAAAATTGATATATATATATTTTTTCTGTGTGCCTGTGAGTTGACTGAGGATGACCTCCTGGAGCCGAGACCCAAACGCGGGGATTTATGAGAACAAGCGAGCCGCCGAGCTCATTCTGTGGTCAGTAGTATCTTTAGCCTAACACTGTCGGCTTCATGTCTCTTGGCAAGCAAACGAGCTCCTGGAGCCAACAAGGGCAGGCCACTGCTCTCCGGATGATACTTGGTAAGATGTGGTGTCTGGTTTTATTCTATTTCTAATTTTTAAAGTTTACCATGTGCATCTGTGAGCGCACGATGCATAGGTAGCAGGTGTGTGTGCTGTGCAGAGAGGCCAGAGCAGAGGATGGCCTTGTGGAGTTGGTTCTCTCCTTTATCTTAACTCTAGAGGTCAGACTCTGGGGTGGCTCTCGGGCCTGTAGTGTCTTAGGAGTAGCGTGGCTGGCTGCTCGGGGCTCTCTCCTGTGCTGGCCACTGCTACTTTACAGCAGAGCTTCAGCAGGAAGTTGGAAGTCTTGGGTTTTTTTTTTTTTTGGTTTTTGTGTTTTTTCCCTCCCTAAGATTGTCACTTCAGTCTCATGTAGTGTGAGGTGTCTTGTGTGCCCTGGGCTGAGCTACGCAGTGAGGGGAACTAGCTATGACCCATGGAGTCTTCTGAGTGACTGAGCCCAGATGTCGTCTGCCTGGAGGCAGGCAGTGTTTGCAGGCCTTCTTTGACTCAAACCTAGTCCAGAGTGTTTGGTGTTTGGGGTTCAGATGGCTTTTTAGATACAGATTCAGTATAATAAACCCCAGCTTCAGAGAATGCGTTTGTTCAGCGGCGTTAAAACTGGTAATGGTGAAATTCTGGGTCTTGCTTGCCAAGAGTCATGTGGAAGAGGCGTTGGGTCTGTGCTCTGGCTCCTAGGTTTTCTCTGCAGGACATGTATGTGTGTGTGTGTGGGGGGGGCGGCTCCTGCCCCAGCTGAGCAGCCCTCCTTGTCTACTCTGCCCTGAGTGGTGTGAGCCAAGCAAATGGCTCACACTGTTGTCTCGTGCTTCTTGATGATCATCACACACTAACCAGGGACAGGCTGTGTGTCAGTGCACTCACAGATGCCCTGTGTTGGAGGCTGACCCTAACCTTAGGATCATCTTACATACATAAGCATTTATGTAGTCCCGGGGATTAAGTCCTGGACTTTGTGCTAGGCAAATGGTCTATCAATTGATCTCATGATAATTCCTTTTTTTTTTTTTTCAGAGACAGAGTTTCTCTGTGTAGCCCTGACTGTCTTGTAACTCACTGTGTAGACCAGGCTAGCCTTGAACTCATAGAGATCGGCCTGCCTCTGCCTCCCAAGTGCTGGCATTAAAGGCACGAACCACCACTGCCTGGCTTGACTGTATGTTATTTTTAATTATATGTGTGTGTCAGGGGTAGGGACGTCTGAGTGTGGGACCTCGAGAGGCCAGAGGTAGCTGGAATTAAGACAGGTACAAGCCGCCTGACGCGGGTGTTGGGAATCAGATTCAGGCCTTCTCTAAGAGGAGTACATGCTGTAACAGTTGGGCCGTCTCTCGTGCAGACAGTTTGAACACGAGTTTCCTTGTTGGTGAACAGATTCTATGAACTGTCTGTGTTCAGGGTAACAAGGTCTCAGGAGAACAGTTGAGTGGGTGAGGGGAGGGCTGAGCCCACACAGAGGTGCCCTCCAGCTGGAATGGAGGAGGCTCTGTGTCCTGTCTCCTGTAAGGATGAATCTGCTGGTGTTCCTGACCTTCCTCCGTCCTCTTTTCTCTTTTCCTTCTGTGGCCCATAGTGGGAAGGCACCATGGCTTCTGGGACCTTTGGGAAGAGGATTAGGGAGGGTGGCAACCGAGACAGGCTTGCTGTAGCAGAGGTACCCTATTCTCTGCCTGGATTTCTGCTCCTCTTAAACTCCTCATGGTGCTTCCGTGCGGAGGCTCTGGGGCAGCTGTTTCTAAGTGCACAGTATACGAAGGGTCAGGAGCTTGAGTTTTCCTGGTACAAGTAAGTGGTTTCTGGTTTATAAAGTTTGTTACGTTTTAACTTACCTTGAAAGTGTACAAAAAGGGTTTTCCTGTTTTTAATTAATGAATTAAGTTGTTTATATTTTGAGATAGGGTCTCTCTGCATAGTCTTGGCTGTCCTGGAACTTAGACCATAGACCAGGCTGGCCTGTCTCCCAAATGCTGGGATTACAGCTGTGCAGCGCCAGTGCCCAGCTTGTTGTTTTGTCAGGGTCTCTGTGTAGTCCTGGCTGTCCTATAGCTCGCTGTGTAGACCAGGCTGGTCTCAAATCCACCAAGATCCTCCTGTCACTGCTTCTGGAGTGCTGGGACTCAAGGGCTTTCAAAAGATTTAAAAGCACAGCACAAAGCTTCTGTAGACATCTTGCGGGGATGAGTAAGCCTGGAGAAGTTCAGGTGTTGGAGAGGCCAGGTTGTGGGATGTCCAGAGAAAGGCAGTGTCTGAGGGTGTGTGACGGAGCTGGTTTGGACTAAACCAGGAGTAAGTGGGGAAAAACAGTTCAACGTGGGTGGTTTTGTTCAAACTGCAGAAGGTTGTGATACTAGAATCTGTTGTCATTCCGTGTGTTTGAGTAGGATGTAAATGACATACAACAGCCTGGAGTAGCAGCTCACACCTGGAGAGTTAGCACGAAGAAGTCAGAGGCAGAGTGATTTTGAGGTCACTATAAAGTGAGACCCTGTTTCAAAAACAAAAATATCAACAACGAACAAATAAAAACCAATAAGCGTACGTTAGACGTGACGCCACAAAGGTAGAGACCAGTCTGTGGCCTCGGCAGTGGCTTCCACCAGCACTAAGCAATCGCGCTTTGAGTTAAGGTAGGAGAAACTAAAAACTAAACGAAGTATGAGTTGGTGTCTAGTTGGAGAAGGGGAACACCGTAACATTCCATATTTCTTGAAGGTACAGAGTGTTTAATTTTTTTTTTTTTTTTTTTTTTTGTGCCTTTGTTTCTCAGCATAGCCTGGCAGTCAGGCAGCTGACACTCAACTCAGGTTAGTTGAATAATCACATAATTGCCTGCCACACTTGTGGGTAGAGACTCACATGTATTTTCTTTAAAAAACAAACAAACAAACAAAAAAAACACAAAAAAAAGCAAAAACAACAACAAAAAGTCACCTGTATTAATGTATTTAGTACTTGGGCCACTGAAGGCTGGAGGTCAGAGGACTTAGAGAAGCTGTTTTTCTCCTAACGTGTGGGTCTGGGAGGAGGATTTAGGAACTCTGGTTATCAGGTTATCAGGCTTATCCACACGCGCCCTTACTCCCACTAAGCCATCTTGCCAGCCCACATTTTGGGTATTGGAAGTTTACTTGGTTCTTGAACAAATTCAGAATGTTGTCAGTATTGGGGGTTTGTATGTTGTGCAGTGCATGTGAGCATGCATGGCCATGTGTGTGTACAGAGGCTGGAACACTGTTAGCCTTCCCCTGACAGTCTCCGCATTACTGCCTTGAGAGAGTCCTCCCCGAACCAGAAGCTGCCATTGCAGCTAGGCTTGCTGGCTCAGGACCTGCCTGTTTGAGTTCCATAGTGCTGGGGCTCCAGCATGTGCAGCCACCCCTAACCCAGGTTTTATGTGGGTGCTGGATGTTGGAACAGGTGCTCCATCTTCCTAGCCCCTTGCTTGCTTTGCTCTTTAGCTCAGGGTAGCCTCACACTCACTGTGTAGTCTCGGCTGGTCTTGAGGTTCAGATCCTCCTGCCTCAGCCTCTGGAGTGCCGCGGTCATAGGCTGCAGCACCTACCCAGGCTAGCAGTTCTTACAGCTTTGTTTCATAGCTCTGGCCAGTGAGTTTAGCTTTCTTTTTTTTTTTTTTTTTTTTTTTTTTTTTTTGGTTTTTCGAGACAGGGTTTCTCTGTGTAGCCCGGGCTGTCCTGGAACTCACTCTGTAGACCAGGCTGGCCTCGAACTCAGAAATCCGCCTGCCTCTGCCTCCCAAGTGCTGGGATTAAAGGCGTGCGCCACCACCGCCCGGCTGAGTTTAGCTTTCAACAAGAACTAATCTCACTTCCTGACTGATGTTTTCGGTCATCTGAAGTCACTGTCCAAGTGGGTTCAGGAAGAGCCTAGTGTGTATCCAGGTTAGGCTCAGCGTTCCCTTCAGTGCCGCTCCCTTTAGCAATGGGCCCTGGCCAGTGTCCTCCTCACTGCACGTGCACCCTGGAGGAGCGAGGACAGAGGGAGCCTGTGGGGACTTGTAGTCCAGCCCCAGAGGAACTGCAATGCAGCTGAATTGGGTAGGGCAGTCGTCACTGCTTCGCCGCTCAGTGCCCCACTCCAAGCTCCTTTGTGAAGGGGCCTTCAGTGTTACAGACGGCTACAAAAATGGATTGTTTCATGACTGCATTTGTGTATTTGTGGGTGTTTGGTTGTCATTCTGGCTATTTTAAAAAGATGACTACCTTTGTATGTCTGTAGGTGTTTATTATTTCTCGTAGTTTTTAGAGATTTCCTACAGACTGTAAATACAGTTGCTTATGAGAGTATTACTGTCACTTGATGCTGTCCTCACTCTCTCCTTTGTGACTAGAGAGCTTTTCTTTTGGTGTCTGTCTGTCTCTGTCTGTCTGTCTCTCTCTGTATGTCTGTGTGTTTCTCTCTCCCCTCCCTCTGAGAAAAGGGTTCTCTATGCAGCCCTGGCTGTCCTGGAACTTGCTCTGTAGATGAGAGCAAACTCAGAGATCTGCCTGCCTCTGCTTCTTAAATGTTGGGGTTAAAGGTTTGCACCACCATGCCCAGCCTTATTTTTCTTTTCAAGTAGCCTCTTCAGTTTATTTCCTTTCAGTACACTTTATTTCAGACAAAGTACTGTGTGCTTGTGTGTGTGTGCATGTGTGAGTGTATGTGTCTGTGTGTCTGTCTTTGTGTGTGTGTGTGTGTGTGCGCATACGTGTGTTCATGTGTGTGTGTATGTGTGTCTGTGTGTGCATGTATATATGTGCGTATGAGTGTTCGTGTGTACGTGTGTGCATGCGTGCGTGTGTGTGTGTGTGTGTGTGTGTGTGTGTGTGAGAGAGTGTGTGTGAGATGGTTGACTGCTGAAGCTGGAACTGCCCACATGCTAAGCAGATGTTTGGCCGCTGAGCCGCAGCCTCAGGTGGCAGATGCAGTCACCAGCCTGAGAAGGTGCTGGTTTTGTGCACCTGGCTGTTTGAGAAGGGACTTGAAGAAGCTGCTGAGGCAGGAGGTCAGCTCTCCTTGCCTCTTGCTCTGGGCAGGAGGGCACTGCCTACGTGGATCAAAAGTGAGCCAGCCCACTGGGTAAAAGTGCTTGCCTTGCAGGCTTGACCACTGAGGTCAGTCCTCAGAACCACAAGGTAGAAGGAGACACTCCCCAGTTGTCCTTTGACCCCCATACGTGCACAGTAGCACACATGCCTCTGCAGTCACACTAATAGTTTTTTTTCTAATGCTAGAATCAATTTTAATGTCCTTCTTATCAAATAAGGTATTTGAAATCAAGCTGGTGGTGTCCTTTGACTCCATCCCCTTTTGCTGGCTCAACTGGGACTTACGCTTCTGGCTCAGACAGTTCATCCCTGAGGGCTCTCAGATGCTCCTGTCTGCATGTCCAGTCTCCAGCTGTATTCATGGGAGGTTTTCACATGCTAAAGAGATTGTGCCAAACACTGGCTTCTCAACAGTGGGGGTTGGGGGGGAGAAAGTGTATGAGAGAGAATATGAGAGAGTGTGTGATGTCCACACCCTATCCATTACCCTCCTCCTGTCCAGTTCCCGTCTGCCCATGCCTGGAGTTAGCTTCTGGGATAGCAGGTTCTTGTCAGTCTCCTGCGGTGGCCAGTGTGGTCCAGGAACATAACCGGTGCCTGAGTTGTTGTTGAAGAAATGAATTAGAAGGATAAGGACCTTCTCATTTGAGTGTGTCATGTGTGTGACCCTGTCGATGCTAGAAATGAATTTGTTCTCCGTGACCCACGCCTGTTTTCCTAGGGAGGTGTGGACAGTGTGTAGACTTGGGCTTTGCACGATGATAAAGAAACAGTTCATTTTATTTTATTATAAACAGTCTCCAGTTTATAGCTGAAGAAACGATAACCAGGGGACCAGAACACCTTATGTGACAGTCGGACGAATTGGTCTCTTACCAGAACCGTAGTGTCTTGTGTTCAATTGCAGCTTCCTGCAACTCCTCATCAAGAGTGTGTGTTCACACACCCCTGCTTGCACACAGTATGGGAATACTCCAGATGTCTTCAGCTGAAGCTGTGTCTTTAAGACGTTCAGTTTCTGACTGCGTTGCCAGGCTGGTCTAATACTCCCCGCCTTCCTGCTCTCAGCATCCTGGGTCACGCCTGGCTCCGTCTTGTTTTGTGACGCTGCTAGTGTATGCATGGCTAGTCTGGCAGCGGTCTTTATGAATATGCCTGCTTATCTTATCCTATCATTCAGATCAGGGAATCCAGTCATTTCATTTCTTGAAACAATAAAATTTCCAAAGGATTATTAACATTTTATTGCGAGAGAAACTTCATTGACTGAGTAATAATGTAAAACAGACTTAGCAAGTTTGGAGAGTCATTTTTAGCCTTTTCTTTTTCCTTCCCTGTTGTTGATAAGAAAACTAGGTCATGAGTGTAGCAGGAGTGTTCTCAAACACTCTGGGCTGTTCATATCCGCCGGAGTTCTGCACTCGGCCCGAGCACTCCAGAGATCAATTTGGCTCTTTCCAGAGGCCTCTGGGAGATGCCTGCAGCCATGGATGGTTTCTGGGCTGCCATCTCGTGTTCTCTGGGGCAGGGAGAGGCCGAGGTGTCTTCAGATGCAGGCGGGGAGAGGCAGTTATTATCATAAAGGTACTGGTGATGAGCAGAGGGTTAGGAGAGGGAGGGATCGTGAACACGCATCTTTGCATGTTAGTTCTGTAGTGAGATCATGTACTGTGACACGAGAACTAGGACTGTCTCCTAGCGTCCTGCTTTAATAATGGCAGACCCTCGGTGTGTCACTCTGTGTGCTCCTCCTTAGGTGACTTAGAATGTCCTTAATGCCCCTTGGGTCTTCAGAGGGTCTCTGGGTGCAGGAGTCGCTCCATGCTCGTATCGCCCAGGTTCGTTTCCTGTCATAACAATGGGCAAGCATTTACATGATGCTGCCATCTTCTCGATTTCTCAGTAAAGTGCTCATGTTTCACGTCAGGTAGTCTCTAGCTTGCTTTCCTAAAATGAGTACAAGTTGTAAAATACAGAGGTTCTAGAAAACCTCAGAAAGTGTAGAGAACTTTTAGCACAGTTTAGCCTTTAGGGATTGCACTTTCGGTGGATGTGTGTGCACACATATGTCTGTGTGCATATGAGTGTGTACACGTGTGCATGTGCATGTGTTTCCAGTGCTCTATGATTGTTGCGTGTTCTCTGACAGTTGAACAGTTATAAAGCTTTTTAAATCAGAGATGAGGATTCATTTCCTTGGGTGAGACTGATGCTTTCTTTGCTTCATCTCAGTGTGGGTTATCCAGAACTCATTCTGAATTTTGGCTTTTCCATTGGCTCTAATGCTCATAAAGTGTGGGCTCAATGGAGTTTCATATTTAAAACTCACTGAGCCAGCAAGCGGAAGTGTGGCCGCTGAGGCAGCACCCCAGGGAAGGGCTCTGAGGAGTGTTGTGTACTGACTGAGAAGCGCAGGGGATGCGTGATGTGGAGTTTGGTGCTGAGAAAGCAGGAGAGCCGATGGGCTGTGCTCTGTGGCTCTGGGTCACTGTGACTCTCAGTGTCTCAGAGAGGGCTGAACAATGCAGAGCCTGGGAGCCAGTGGTTTGCAATTCCGCCTCAGACTTCCTGTGGCCCAGGCTGGCCCCACAACCACAGTTTAAGTCTATTTTCTTGTATTTGTTTCTAGAAACATTTTAGAGCCAGATTGTTTTGGGCTATGGAATTGAAACATGGGTCTGCCCAGACTGTCCGTCTTCCCTGGCTGAAGAGAAGTTACTTGGAGGCTGTCATGGGTTTGACTGTTCTTAGCATCCTCTGTCACGATATGCTGAACACACAGAAGCTTATCCCATGCTTAAGGGGTTAGGGACCTAGCAGTCTCCAGCAGGACCGCCTTCAGCAAGTCCAGCAAGTGTAGAGCACAGAGCTCCCTCCTCCCCTCCCCAAACCCTGGCTTAGCCAGTCTGGCTGTATGTAACTTGCTGTGCAAGTGTCCTCTTTCCTAAACAGCTTTTATGAGAGACGACAGGGTGCTTCGCAGTTAAGAGCACTTGTTGCTCTTGCAGGGGACTTCGGTTTGACTCCCAGCACCTGTCTGTAACTACAGCTTGCAAACATCTGTAACTACAGCTCCAGGGGGTCTCAGGCACCAGGCATGCATGAGGCACACAGACAAGCATGCAGACCAAACAGCCATGCACATAAAACACAAAACCTAATATATATTAAGTTAGGCAAGTCTTTTAAAAAAACAAAAAAAACAAAACAAAACAAAACAAAAAAACCTAGGTCTCACTGTGTGGCCCTGACTGGCTTGGAACTTGCTTTGTAGATCAGGCTAGATCACAGGAGTTCATCTAAAACCACCTGTGTCTGTCTCCAGAGTGCTGGGAGTAAAGGTGTGAGCTATTTGACAGGGCCTTTGTTTTTCTTTAAATGTCTCCGGTGACTGTTAGTGTTGAGTGCAGTGAAAATGTGTGATTTGTAAGGAGTCTGTGAGCATCACTGACAGACCAATGAAAAGCCAGCCCCTCCCACCCAGAAATGATGCGTGTTGGAGCCAGTGTTTAATCAGGAACCTCCTGCATCTGCCTTCATCTTCTTCTCTTGTGAATGTGTTCCACGTGGGCGGACAGGGTTACTACATTTCTCTTTTAAGTAAAGAGACTGGAGTGTTTAAGATATTTGCCTCAGCTGTTGCCTTACTGGGTGTTTTATATGTTGTTGTTTTTGTCTTTTGTAGTTTGTTTTTTTTTTTTTTTTTTAATGTTTATTTATGTTTGGCCTACACACGTCTTTTACCGCTTGTGTGCCGATGGCGTTGGGTCCCCTGGAACTGGAATTACAGACAATTAGGAGCCATCATGCGGGTGCTGGGAGTCAAACCCAAGTCCTCTGGGAGAGCAGCCAGTGCTCTTAACTGCTGAGCCATCTCTTAGCTCCCTACTGTTCTTCTAATAAAACACATCCAGTCTGCGTTGAGAAGTGCCTGTCATAAAAACAGCAGCTTCTTGGAGGCATGGCCTGTCCCTCGCAGAGGCTTTGGAGGCTTTCTGTGGTTTCCGCTGGCAGGGGCAATGTTGGAGGCCTTGCCTGCATTCCTCCCTGGTGCGCTGGAATGGTGTCTGCAGAGCTGCTGGCAGGATTCTGCTGATGGGAGCTTTCCTGTGTTTCTCGCAGGATGCGTTTCCTTCCATACGCACCGTAGAAATACATCTGCATGACTCTCTAAACAGAGGGAGTCTCAGTAAACAGGAAGATGTCGGGATGGTTGTCCTTTTCTTAAAACGAGGTTGGTGGAGACGGACAGAGAGAGTGGGGAACGCTTACCCAGGTGCTTTGGGGACAGTCTATCCTCTGCCACTACAGTGTCACAGCTGTACCGCATGTGTCTTCCCTTCTCAAACGTCACTGTTCTTCCTGTGCTGTGCAGTAACCGCAGAGCCCTGAGACCTCGCTCACCACGGGCTTGCAGAGCCATGCAGGGAGACCCAGCCCTTAGCCGTGGGGTCCCTGCTGGTCGAGTCATGCTTCCTTCCTTCCGATGCTTACCCGCAACATAAGGAAACCTAGGTTTCCTGTTCCCTTGGTGTTAGGTATAATGAATAGTACTTCTCAGGGTTTAGGTTTTCTTTACTCGCTGTCAAAGCTGAGGTATATACTGTCTGCCATAATATACATGTTATTTTGACGGAGGATGGTGGTAAAGGCCTAGAATCCTAGGATGCTGAAGCAGGAAGATTGCAAGTTGGAGTCTAGCCTGGGCTACATAGAGACCCTGTCTAAGAAACAAAAGAAAAGCCTGGATTACTGGGTATCAGTTCTCTTGGCTTCAGCGATACCTAGAAACCAGGGCAAAGACAGAGAGCCGTGTTTCTGAGATTGACGCCAGCCCTAGAGGGGACATTGAGTGTGGACCTGGGCCTCAGAC
Organism: Mastomys natalensis; assembly: GCA_021653895.1. Taxonomy (NCBI): domain Eukaryota; kingdom Metazoa; phylum Chordata; class Mammalia; order Rodentia; family Muridae; genus Mastomys; species Mastomys natalensis. The sequence goes on from JAJTUV010001229.1 coordinate 56,699, forward strand.
TTCCTCTTCACTGGGCTGTCCAGGTGTTCTAGGCTGGGTCACTGTTGCTGTGAAGAAATGTCAAAGTAACTGGGGAGGAAAGGGATATTTGCTTACACTTCCCCATCACTGTTTGTCAGTGAAGGAAGTCAGGACAGGAACTCAAGCAGGACAGGAACCTGGAGGCAGGAGCTGATGCAGAGGCCTGGAGGGGTGCTGCTTACTGGCTTGCTCCCCATGGCTTGCTCAGCCTGCTTTCTTATAGAACCCAAGACCACTATCCTGGGGCTGGCCCCGCCCACAATGGCTGGACCTTCCCCCACTGATCACTAAGAGATGTTCTTGCATATTGCCCTATCTATCCTCTGGAGGCCATTTTCTCGATCGAGGTTCCTTCCTCTCAAATGTCTGTAGTTAATATAAAACCTGCAGACATATCAGGTAACCCAAGCTAACGTCAGATGAACTTTGTGGCTAAGGATAGCCTAATCTTGCCTTTGCCTTTCTAGTGCTAGATTACGGGCACGTGTTATCACATCTGGCTTTTGTTGTTTTCATTTTCTGTATTTTGTTCTCCTTCCTCTTCCACTGCAGCCACTGTCACATCTGTGCTATGTAGCCCAGGTTGGCCCCAAACTGATGTCATGGCTCACCACACCTAGCTTTCTGACTTGACTTTATGAAACTCATCCAAGCATTCTATCAGTCTTACTGGCACCGGGGCAAAAGTGGTAAATTGCATCTTGTAGGGGGCTTAGGTTAGATTTGTAGTTCTTACACCACTTGTGTAAGTCCAGGGTCTTACTGTATAATCTTGGGTGGCCTGGAAGTTACCATGTAGACCATGAGTTCAGGCATTCCTGGAACTCAGAAATCCACCTGCCTCTGCCTCTGAAGTTCTGGGACTAAAGGTGTGCACCACTACACCCAGCTAGAGTTTGTGGAAATTAAATGACATATTTACATTACCTCCTACTTTACTGGAATTTGTTGAACATTTCCTTGATGTGCTCAATGTCTTAACTACGCCATCATTTTAAATAGTTTCGTGTACGTGTATGTGTGTGTGTGTGTGTGTGTGTGTGTGTGTTTGCAGGGAGGTTATTGTTTTTTTTTTTTTTTTGCCTGTTTCATCCTCCTTTTTGACAGCCCCAGAGCTGGAGCTGGCCGGCACGGATCCCTCGCACTGGGGTTACAGTGTGCCACCACCTCAGGTCTTGTCCAGCAGTCTGGGGACACTCAGTCCATTCCTTATATGCCACGTGCTCCACTGGCCGAGTTCTTCCTTGCTGGCCTATCTGTCATTTTATTGATTTCTGGAGTCTGATTCCAGGCTGATCTTCAGTTCCGGCTCTCCTGCCTCAGTCTCCTTCCCGCCTGGCTCACTGCCCTCTGTGTCTGAGACGTTTGGTCTGTGAAGAAAAGATCCCATGGCGGGGGGTTGGGGGGGGCGCTCATAACTGACAGACCCCATGAGCAGCCTCTCTCTGGCAGGCCGTGTAGAGTCGGACCTGATCTTGTTCAGGGCTTCTCATACATTTGGGAGTCGGCTTCCCTTACAAATAAATCATTTTAATTTTTAAATTTATTGTTTGATGAGAGAACTTTAAAAAAAATCCAAGTTTGATGAGACGTTTGTTTGTTTTTTTTTTTTTTTTTCTTTTTTAAGTTTGTTTTTTACATCTTAGTTTTCCACCTGAAGTTTTGAATGCCATCAGCCAACACTGGTGGCTCATAGAGTTCTAGTCTTTGGGATGGTTTTCAGATTTCTCTTTGTTCGGAAAGGGTATTCATGCCGCCGAGGAGGGAGAGCACAGAGTGTTGTAGAGTTCTTGGTTACCAGTGGTGTTCTGTAGAAAGTTCTACTCATGTCCCGAGTCAGGGGGCCATGGGTTGGAGTTTTTCCCTTTGGGCAGGGAAACTTAGTGGGCTCTTAAGTAACAGTTGCTAGTGTTTACACATCCGTGAGGACTACGGCATCCATGGACGCCGTACAGATTAAAAACAAACACCTGTATACATGCCATACATTCACTTAAGGCATAAGATAGAGAAAACCCAAGCAAACCAGAGCCATGACACCCATTACCACAGTGACGTAGGAACAGTTTCATGTCACCTAAAGAAGCCTGTGGGGTTGGAGAGACGAGACAGCTCAGTAGTTACGTGCACTGTCTGCTCTTGCAGTGGGCCTGGCTTCTAGTCCCAGCACCCACAGGAGGCTCACAACCACCTGTAAATCCAGTTCCAAGGGATCTGGCGCCTCTTCTGGCCTCTGCAGGCATTGTATGTCGTCGTCCCCCATCCCCCCCTCCTCAAGTCTTTTGTTTATTTATTTATTTTATTTTTGAGACAGAGTCTTGCTCTGTGTCCTTGGTTGTCCTGGAACTTGATAGTAAACTAGTCTGGCCTCTGCTTCTTGAGTGCTGGGATTAAAGTGTTTGCCACAGGCTTGGGCAAGTGACTCTTAAGAAGCAGCCTCCTGCCCTTTGTCTTTAGCTCTTAACCCACAGCCCCTAAACTACTGTCTGTATTTGCCCAGTACAGGCTTAATACAAACAGAGCTAGGCTCCGCAGGTCTCTGCGCCGCCGCAGTGTTGCCAAGGTCTCTCCAGGCTGTGGCATGTGCTGGTGTGTGCGTACACTGCTGAGCAGCAGTCTCTGTGGCAGTAGCATTTTCTCTATTAGACCAGTGAATAGCAGCACTCAGAGCTCTCCCTTTGCTCTGGCGGTGGGGGAGGGGGGAAAGGTCAGGTAGAAACCTGTTAGAGCACAGGAACTGTAAGGCCCTTCCAAAGCTCAGCCCACCTGACACCCTAGAGACCCCAGCAGCCTACATTTCATCAGCGATTCGCTGACTGCTGGGTTTTCATTCACGGAGGGTTTGTTTTTTCACTTCCCAGGGGACAATAACGGCTTTGCACGTTCTGTGCACATTGGACAGACGCATATCCCCTTTGGGCCTTTAAGCCATCTGGGGAATATGCTGGTTATACACCCAGGGTCTTACGTACGGCAGGCAAATGCAAGACCTCCTAGCTGAGGCTGGCTTTGAATTCCTCATCTTCCTGCCTCCACGATGCCTGGCCAGTCCATCTTTGGGATTTTAATTGTCTTCCCTACTCTGTCTCCTTTTAATAAGGAGTTCCTTATATATTTTAGGTATTAGTGAGTGCCTTATTATTAGATTTAGGGTTTGCAACAAATGTCTGTGTATATTTTTATTTTAGTCAGTGTATGTTGATATGACGTTGAGTGCATGTGTGGAGGTCAGAGGCTAACTTGGAGAGGTCAGTTCTCCTCCCTCACTGAGCCCTGTCAGCTCCTCTGCTGTTGCCTGTAGAGTGTCACACGTGAGCTGCTTCTGCCATCCAGGACCATGAAGCACATGGCTGTGTTTCCTTCTCGGAGCTTTGTAGTCTTGGCTCCTGTGCCCAGGCTCTTGACCCATTTGGTCACCAGGATCTTTCTGTTTGCTCGCTCTCAGGGCTGTCCTGCTGTGTCAGCACCCTTTGTTGACATTCCGTGTCCCAGGAGTGGTTTTGGTTCCTGTGTTGAAAGTCAGTTGGCTAGAAAAAGCATGGGTTTACCTTGGGACTGAAGTTCTTTTTTTTAATGTGATTATTATTATTGTTGTTAGTTTGTGTACATGTTGTGTGTGTGTGTGTGTGTGTGTCACTGTGTGTGTGTGTGCGTGGGTACGTGTGTGGGCACGTGTGTGTATGTGTGGGCATATGTGTGTACACTGTATGATGGGTACAATGTGTGTGTTTTTGTGGGCACATGTATGTGTGTACGCTGTGTGTACTTGTGGGTTCATGTGTGTGTTTGTGTGTGTGGGCATATGTACAGAGATCAGAGGACAACACTGTGGACTTGGGTCTCTCCTACCGTTTTCACGTGTTTGGGGATCAAACTCGGGTCACCAGGCTTGTGCAGCAGTGTTCTTTCTTTCCCTCTGAGCCTCTCTCTGGCCCTGGACTTTGAATTCTGTTGCATTGATTTAGGTCTGTCTGTCAACTCTCACAGTGTCGTGATAACTGTTTTCATTTTTCTGCTTTATAAAAATGTGCACGTGTATTTATTTTGTGTGTGTGTGTGTGTTGTGTGTGTGTGTTCAGCTTTTTGCTTCTGCTAGTGATTTACAACGTGCCTCTGTCCTTGTGAGCTCCTTCCAAGATGCTCAGTGAGTGTAGGACACGCCCACAGCTGTCACTCAGTGACACAGGCTTTCTCTCTTCTGAGCTTTGTTGTTGGGTTTGGTTTCTGATGGGTCCCTTCCTGTCCTTATCCGTGGTATGTATACCGTGTGCATCCCCTCTCGTGTGTGTGTGTGTTACCAAATGTGGGGCTCTGAGGAGCAATAAACACTCTTAATCGGCTGAGCCATCTTTTGAAACGCTTGCTGGGATGTGCTGGTTGGGGCTCTAGCCTTTGTGACTTGTAGAACCAACCGATGACTGAGAAGGTGGTGGGTTGGGAGAGTGGCCAGTATGGAGGTGTGTTCCTTGAGGTTTTGCCACAGCAGAAGCTGTGTCCGACTCATTCCTGAAGGAAGAACTCACGCTGTTTCACAGTGAAGACTGTGGCCAAGTGTAAGCCCTTAGCATCTCGTACCAAGCGTTACAGTCCCAGTAGGGACAGCAGGGAAGGTCAGGCAGCAGCTGGGCTACAGAACACTGGGTGTGGGGGCTGCCACCAGGCTTTTGCCTCTGCCCAGCCACACATCCCAGCAGTGGAGAGGACACTGCCACACAAGCCTTGCAAAGGAGGACAGGGGCTCTGTCGTACACTCTTTCTCTGCATCTAGCAGTGGAGGGGTGAGGGCGAGAAACAGCATTGCCCACCTCAGGTCCCACGTGGCACAGACAGACAGCTGTTGGCCTCTCCTGTTCACAGAGGTCTGGTTTTCGGTGAATTTGTCAGGGTTTGGCCATGTGCCGGTTCCACTTAGCTTTATCCGAGTTCCATTTGTCTTTTTGAGCAGAATGCTGTATAGCAGCAGACGGGAAAATTACATCAAGTGCTGGCTAGGAATCCTGAGGTGTGGGGGCGGGGGCCTGAAGCACAAAGCCTCCCATGTTCATACCCATCTGGCAACCCAGAGAGGTCCCAGGGCCCCAGATAGCTGTCACCCACCGTCCCCATGCCCAGCTTCCTGTGCAAGTAGTTGAATGACCCGACACGAGCCCCATCACTGTCTCTTTTCTCCTCCACACTGGCCTGTTCCCGCCCTTCTGTCCAGCTGCCACTGCCATGCAGTTCAGGCTTTGGCTGCCGTGGCTTGTAGCCCAGTATATGGCTCCTAATGTTCACTAGAATGGAGCTGGCAGACTCCCTGTCATCATGAGGCCTTGATCAGCCGCTTCCCACTTAATTACAGCTCCTTGTTCTGAGGCCCCGGCTCTTGACTTCTGTGGCAGCCTCAGGTCAGATTTCGTTCCTTGCTGGGCCGTAGCAGCCAGCAGTTGGTCTGGGTAGCTCTGTAGGGCAGAGGGTATTTGGCAGCACAGGGAGACGGGGCAACAGCCTCTCATCTCTTGAGTCTGCATAGTTGGTTGTGTGGCGTGACTCCAGGGAGCCAGCACAGTGCTCCGACCAGGATGCTGATGTCAGGGCAAGGGAGGGAGGGTGTTTAAAAACTGGAAAATTACCCTGGCAGGCTGAGGAGAAGCCACCAAATCATATCTTGTTTGAGAGTTTCTTTCAGCTTCACACCTACACAGTTCCGTCACTTTGGTATTTTCCTATCTCCAGAGCAGGAAGGGCAGAATGTCTTTCCACGGATTTTCCTTCAGGTCCTGCCTTGATCTTTCTCTTGAAGCGCACACTCTCCGACTACCTCTGATGTCATGAGCCTTCCAACCTGTTGGCAGAGCTCTCCCTGCCCCTGCTGCAGAGGGTCTGGGATTTGCAGTCTGACTACCTTTTAGGAGCGCAGACAGTGCTGAGGGGCTGTCTCCAGCTTCCCAGTGCAGAAGTGCGGCTTAGACGGCACACGGTTCTCACACTCCTCGCTGCTTTCCTTTCACAGACACGATGCGGCGAGTGGTGCGGCAGAGCAAGTTCCGGCATGTCTTTGGACAGGCGTGAAGAATGACCAGTGCTATGACGATATCCGTGTCTCCCGAGTCACCTGGGACAGTTCCTTTTGTGCTGTCAACCCCAGATTCGTGGCCATCATCATAGAAGCGAGCGGGGGAGGGGCCTTCTTGGTGCTCCCTCTGCACAAGGATGAGTGAGCGAGCGAGCGAACAACCCTATCTGGAGCTGGAGATACGGGCCACTGGTTTCCAAGTTGCCTCATGTGGGTGCTGGGAACTGAACTCAGGTCGTCGGCAAGGGCTCTGACCACTGAGCCATCTCTTTCAGCCCTGGCCTTTTGGGTCGTGAGTTGTTACAAGCTCAAGAAAATGTCCCAAGGGATGGGTTTTAGCCCTGCAGTTTATTGCTTAGGTATATGCGATCCTGGTTCCACCCCTGCTGCCAGAGTAGCGGCTGTTGGACGTGTCCACACAGACAGACACGATACAAGATTGAAGATTTATCCCGACTCTGGGTAATAAGCTATAGCCTAGGATTGATACTGTTTAATAGTGGTTAAGAGTGAGAGGTCCCACGGGGTGGCTCTGTGCTCTCCTCAGTGTGTGTGCCGGTCCTCTCTTGCCGTTCCTTGAGCCCTGTCCCAGCTGGGGCTAAGATGGAGCTTTGCGTGCCTGTTGTCCTTGGCTTGTAGGAGGAAAGGGGGTTTGGTGAGTCCTATGCTTTCGAGCTAAGAATTTAGTGCCCTGACATTACGTGACAGTGCAGGGTTAGGCACAGCTAGCTGTTTCCATGTGGTGCAAATCTAAGGGCGGCAGTGGAAAACCAGGGCATGTCTCACCGTGGATCGTGGGGTCCGAAAGTGGGCACCACGACGTCCACCCTCTGTCAGGAGCGCAGCTTGACATCAGTGCGGAAACTTCTGGTTCCTATAGTTCCTTTCAGGTGTTCATGACTGGCTTGTTCTGGTTTAACGCCTGTGCTTGACTTCTGTGGCTGGGTTGGTTAGTGGACAACGGAACCAGCTCTGGAAAGAAATAAGGAGGACGATGCTCAAGGATCAGAGGGGACGCTTGTGGCCAGGGCACCTTCGACTAGTCAGCGTGAATCTTCTGTTCTTGGGAGTTTTTTCTACTTGGATACTTTGTTTCTGTTGACTGCTGCCATACCCTCTGCCTTAGCCTGGTTTTGGAGGAGGGTTTGAAGTGAATGTCAGCTGTGTTTAGCCCACTTAGCTGTCCAGTATGTTCTTTCAAAGGTTTACTTTTTTTTTTTTTTTTTAAGATTTATTTATGTGAGTACACTATACTGTTGCTGTTCTCAGACACACCAGAAGAGGACATCAGATCCCATTAGAGATGGTTGTGAGCCACCATGTGTTGTGAGAATTGAACTCAGGACCTCTGGAAGAGCAGTCGGTGCTCTTAACCACTGAGCCATCTCTCAGCCCCAAGGCTTACTTTTAACTACGTGTAGGCGTGTGTGCATGTACATGGATGTGTGCTCATGGGGACACAGGCACGTGGAGGAGAGAGGCATTGGGTCCCCTGGAGCGACAGATCGTTGTGAGCCCCCCGCTATGGGTGCAGAGACTAGAACTTACGTCATGTGGACATGCTCGTAGCCACTGGGCCGTCTCCAGCCTGTGTATTCCTTTATTAGTAGTGAGAAGGAACTTTCTGTTGCTAGGGCTCGGGCCAGCCAGCTGAGAGGACAGCCACAGCCTGTCAGCCAGGTCAGGAACTCACGGTCTGCTCGGAGTTAAAGCAGTTTTCTTTTTATAAACTGAGGAACGAATTCAAGACATTCTTTTCTTCAAAGAAATGGAACAAGCCAATTAAGAAGCCCAAAATAAACTCCGAATGGCTAATCTTCCGCGGAGTTCAGACAGTTCCTTCAGCTTCCACATCCACAAAAGGCTCTGAGTCTGCCTTTCCTTCTGCAAACACAGGAGACTCTGACCCTCACGGCGCTTGCAGGAGACCTGTTTGGTGATGTGGTTCTTACTTACGTTAAGCGGACTGCATTAGTCCGTATCATGTCGCTTATTCCTTTAGAAATGAGAATGCAGCGAGTCCTTGGCTGCAAAGTTAGCTTAGTGGGTAGAGTTAGCATGAGGACCTGACTTTGGATGTTCAACATCTTCTGACAAGCCAGGCCCGGTGATGCTTGTCCGTGGCCCCATCACTAGTGGGGCCGAGGCAGGAGGAGCCAAGGGCTCTCTGGCTGCCAGTCTATCAAACTGGTGAGCTCCAGGTTCACTGAGGTATACGTTCTTAAAAGGGGTGGGGTAGGGTGGGGACAGCAGAAGATCCCTCTCCATGTCTCTGTGTCAGAACGAATAGCACTGAGGGAGGCGTACAGGCCGGCCACTGAAGAGAGGGAATGTCACTTCGAAGCCCGACATTTCTGATTTACCGCCCTTTGCCTTCATTTCTCTTTCTGTAATATAAAGGAACTGTATGTAAACGTGACTTTCTGAGCCCTGGCAATTCCATGTTCTCAGCCCATCTTCTCTCCGGCGGCTGTCCGTTCTGAGGCAATTTCTGAGTGATTTGTATTCAGAATCCATGAAGGAAATGCTGGTTTTTCCTTCTCTGACTTGTAACTCCGGGGAGCAGATGCCGGGTCCCCACCCAGCAGGTGAGGGTGGCGGTCAGGCCTGTGCTGTTGTAGAAGGCCTGGCTATGAGCCATGTCCGTTGGCACTGATGTTTCTGCTCTTCCTGGGCTGCTGCCTGGTCACCGGGCCATCAGTAGCTGTAGCCAATAGGACCGTCCTCACTGTTGGCAGGGAATACCTACCCTGTAATAGCCAGTCTTACCGTACGTACTTGAGGAGGGTTGTAGATTTTACATCGTTGCTGATATTTGGTTATTTCTAGGTCAGATGTCATTGTTGTCTGACATCATTATGTGAATGTTGGTTTGCTGTTTGTAGGCTTGGCACTGACTGCCCTTTGCAGCATTTCTACCTTCGTGGTGGGGAGGGAGATTGAACCTCAGGCCTGGCGCATGCTAATCAAGTCCCCTGTCACCAAGCTGTACCCTGCCACCCTGCACCCCCACCCCAGCGTTGTAGACTGTTTTCTAAGCTGTATCTTAGATTGCGACGATTGGCACTGTGTGATGGTTTACACCTTTAATCCCAGCACTTGGAAGTCAGCCCACATAGTGAGTTCCAGGCCAGTCAGCCTACATGCTGAGACCTTGTCTCGGCATCCCACTGTACCCACCCCAAGATGGGGAGGGAGGGGTAGCAAAGACTTGTAATCTCAGTATTTTGTGATTAGAGTTTGGGCAAATAGGAATGTGTTTGACAGGCTCTGTCTTCCAGGACTTAAGATCCAAGATGGAAACAGTAACAGGGACAGATATATTGACACACACATGCCTGTGCTCACACACATGCCTGTGCTCACACATGAGCAGTCAGCACAAATGCCTGTGCTCACACACACACCCCAGCACACACATGCCTGCGCTCACACACAAGCACCAGCACACACATGCCTGTGCTCACACATGAGCAGTCAGTACAAATGCCTGTGCTCACACACATGCCTGCACTCACAAACACCAGCACACATATGCCTGTGCTCACACATGAGCAGTCAGCACATGTGCCTGCACTCACGCACACACACCAGCACACACATGCCTGCGCTCACACACAAGCACCAGCACACATGTGAGCGGTCAGCACATTGGCTTGTCAGAGACTATTGCTTGAGTAAGTAGGTTCCCAGCTAAGGTGTGGCGACTTGGATTAGCCCGCATGTGCCCGGCTCTTTGGTAACACTGCTCAAGCCGTGGCGTGCCGCTCTGCGCTGATTTCTGCAGGTGTGGTTTGATGTGTGCTCTTGTTCTCCAGTCCTTCAGACAAGGCTGTCTTGTTGAGCACAAGCTGGCTCTGTGATTTGACTGGCACGAGGGATAGCTTTCTCCCTCGATACAAGTGCCAAGCTGCCTCCCCTACCGCACACAGGCTTTCAGTCCCTGAGCAGTCTGCCAGGCTCACTCGTGACGCACAGCTGAAGCGAGCACCCCTCCCTGTTGCGGGTCACAACGACTCCAGCACACAGCCCACAGCCATTCCTGTTAGGTGCACACTCTTAGACCTCAGAAACCTGCCAGTCCTGCCTGAGACAGGTAAGGTAGAGGGGTGCTCTGAGAATTGTGCTTCTCACCTGGGTGGAGGGTCCACACCGCAGGCTCCCGCCTTCCTGGTGCACTTGGGTGTCTGGGTGACTTGAGCAGCAAGTGTAACACGGGTATTCTCAGACTACAGTCTCTGTCTATACAGTGTTTGCTTACACTGCATATGTGAGTAGTGAGCGTTGTGCTGCTTAGTCTTACGTCAGCTTGATACAAGCTCGAGGGAACTGAAAGGAACCTTACTGAGAAAAACACCTCCATAAGATCCAGCTGGAGGCATTTTCTTCTTTAATAATTTGGTAGGGGAGGGTCCCGCCCATTGTGGGTGGAGCCAGGTCATTGTGGGTGGAGCCATCCCTGGGCTGGTGGTCCTGGGTTCTATAAAAAAGCAGGCTGAGCAAGCCATGGGGAGCAAGCCAGTAAGCAGCACCCCTCCATGGCCTCTGTGCCAGCTCCTGCCTCCAGGTTCCTGCCCTGAGTGAGTTCCTGTCCTGACTTCCCTCAGTGACAGACTGTGACCTGGAAATGTGAGCTGAAATCAGCCATTTCGTCCCCAGCTTGCTCTTGGTCATGGTGTTTCATCACAGCGATAGTAGTCCTAAAACAAGTAGCTTTCTGATTACCTGTCCTGCTCCACCCCCATCCAGGCTAGGGCCTTATACACAGACAGGAGCGCTCTTCCTAGCCTGGCATGGTGATGAGCTGTCCACTACCACACCCCTTCTGGTTAGTCGTGAGTGCAGCTGTAGATAGCTGCAGCTAGTGTAAATGCATACACGTGTGTGTGTGTGTGTGTGTGTGTTGCGTAGCACATACCCCTGAAGCTTGAATAGAGTTCAAAGAGTGCTTTAAAACCGTACTTTTAGGGTTGTAGCTCCATTGGTAGAGTGATTCCCAGCCACGTAGACCAGGCATGGTGATGCACACCTATGAACCTGTCACCTGCCGGACTGAGGTAGAGGAATCCTGAGTTCAGTCACCCCTAGTGGTGGTTTGCATGGGAAAGGATCCAGTAGGCTCATATGTTTGAATTCAGTAGGTCCCTGGCTGGTGGCACTGTTTGGGATTAGGAGTGGCCCGTCACCGAGAGTGGGCTTTGAAGTTTCAGAAACCCAAGCCACTCCCAGGGTGACCTCCCAGTCCTGTGATTGTGTCTGAGGATGCAAGCTCTCAGCTGTTGCTCAGCCAGCACTGGGGAACTGAAGCTCGGTCCTCTGAAAGAACAGCGTCTTATGCTGAACCATCCTCTCAGCTCGAGTGCTTTCTGCTTGGACCCGTGCTGGGTGATTACATTCTTTTATTTAAACGTTATAAAAATGAGTAAATAAAAAAAAAAAAATGGGAAGACACCTCTGTCCTCCCTATGAAGATGCTAATCCAGCTGTGTGCTGCTTTGTCATGGCTCTGGGTTTACGGTCTGGCAGGCCTCTTCTGTGTGAGATGCCAGCACTGTGGGGTTTAGTGTCCCCAAGACTGAGACTCTCCTGTATGGAATAAGTTGTAAAAATTCATCATTTATAGCTGGGTGGAGTGCTGCACGCCTGTAATCCCGGTATCTGGGAGGCAGAGGCAGGTGGATTTCTGTGGGTTAGAGGCCAGCCTGCTCTACAGAGCGAGTTCCAGGACAATGGGGCTATGTAGAGCGACCTCTCTCTTTCTAAAAGAAAAAAATCATGATTCGTACGCAGCAAACATCCCGTTCCCACAGGCTTAGGTCACATACTCCAGGTCTTCAGAATATGCCGACTCTCCAGTAATCTAGTCTGTAACAAGAATCCTCTTCCTAGTTCTTCATCTGCTTCTCCAGAGCAGAAGCTGTGCGAGCCCAACCCTGGGCAGAGCCTCATGGGTATCACCTGTCAGCATCGGCTGCAGCTACAAACACCAGGGATGACCACACAGCCGAATGCCTGTCCTGTTCTGGAAGAGAGCAGACTCTCAGCTCCACTGTGTTTACAGTATAGCAAGGAAGAGGTGGCCCGGAGGTCACCATGATGGCTTCACACAACAGAGGATGCTGAGGTCCCACGGGGACACATGGCACTATAGTGGACACCACACAGTTCGTTTCCCCCTGCACTTTGTAGGAGGATGCATGCTCCTGTGAGTTCCTGCCGTCCTCCGGATTTAATACCCACTCTAGGATCTTGTCATTTGGGGTTCCAAAGACTGAGGCCATCCTGAGATCCATGGTGAAACCCTATCTGAAAAAACAAGCAAACAAACAAACAATAAAAATAAACCAAAACACAACCCAAAGACTGTATTGTAGGTCAGAGCAAAGCTTACTGTGAGTGTAACCACACACAGGCACCAGCCAGCCTCTGTGCTGAAACCACCGCGACAGGGTGACTCTCAGAGGACAGCAGATGTGTTGAAAAAAGCTGCAGACACGGACATACTATGTCCCTCCACTAGAGGGGACGGGAAGATGATGTGCCCCTCGCGTGTCGCTCAGCGGTCCCTCCTAAGACCAAGCTGCCTGTCCCGCACAGACTGAGCCCTGAGGTTCCCTTCATCTCTGTTCTTGTCGTACTCCACAGCGACCCACTGGTCCCAGAGCACTTGACTGGAACCCATGTCTCCTCGCCCCTTCTCTGTGTAGGAAGGAACCTACCTGCCATTCCTGCACCAGCATGAGTCAAGGCACAGAAGCAGTCTGAGGCCTCGGGGGAGTCCTTCCAGGAGGTTGCATGTTCTTGGAGCAGTGTGGGAGAAAGTCTCAGAAAGCCCAAGAACTTTCAGAGGGCTTGGAACTAGCCCTTGTCGGTGCTCCCTCTGCCCCTTGCTGCATCGTGGGCCTGCTTGCTCCCTGAATCGTCTTCCTCTGATGTCACTCTGCCCCTGCGGTTGCCCATGCTGTGCCTGTAAACAATCAGGAAATGTTTCATAAATTGTTGAGAACAGTTTCCACCCTTGACCTGCTGAATACATCAAGTGTATTCATGTGTCCGGAAGGCTGCATCAGTTTCACCGTGCAGTCTGACCGTGGGCCCTGTGTGGAAGGCCACACCCCAGGTGGCTAACCTCTGTCTCACCCTGGGTCTATCCACAAGGTAGAAAGCAAATACCCAAAGGCGTGTGGATTTGATTCTTCTCAGAAGTCAGCCGTCAGTCTCACTTAAAGCTGCCCCTGTCAAGTTGGCCCTGGGTGAGGTCGGGGCTTTTCACTGCTACATCGAACAGGTCCTGGTTCACTGCGCCGAAGTCTCCTGCAGCAGGGATTCCTTGAAGGCAGAGGGACTTGCAGCATGATTGTGCTACAGGGGGATTCTCCTGCCATAGACCGTGTGAGATGTCATAGTTGAACAGTTCAGAGACGCCACGGAGATCTGTGGATCGTGAGCCGCACCTCAGGGCAAGGCCGCCTTCTGGCTGGTTCAGAACAAGCTCCTAACTCAGCATTAACGAAGTGGTCTTTCCTTTCATCCTCTTCCTCGCCTTCCACTGCTGCAGAACCAGCAGCGACTCGCCATCTCCTGAGCCTGCGTGTGTTCCCACAGCCCAGGCAGGTGTGCAGCTGTCAGCCGTGAAGTCGCACATTTCTGGATGGACTCTTATATTCATGGTTCTGACCTTCGACCACGGCTCTGGTTGTGCACGCCACTCCTCCAGGTGCACATCAGCATCATGGCTGCCGGCTTACTGTAGAAGTTGTCACTAAAATGCAGCGCTGTGGCTCCTTTCTATACAGTAAGCTTCGAAATTCAAACAAGTTGTTCTGTGTGTACACCCCGCCTTTCTGTAACTTGGAGGTTTATCCCAAAGTCAGCCGCCATTCACTTACCTTTCAGGAGGTCCCACTTAGCCCCGAGGGAGCTGGGCTTCTTGGCCTGAACTGTGACCTCATGGACCTGGTCCCACTGGTCTTTCCAGTGACGTGCCTCACCCCTTGTCCTTGAGCTGCTGGGGCTGGTGGTGATGGGGGTGTCTTCCGTCTGCTCAGCGCAGTGAGCAGGCTTCAGTATGTGCTTGTCGCTCTGTGTGCTGTTCCTCTGTCTTTGTTCAGGTATGCACATGCATCGGTGCTGCTCTTCACACCAGACAGCACGTCATCTCAGGTAGGAAGATGTCCTGCGCCCCGTGGTGCTTCCTGAGAACTCTTCCCATAACGCCATCCATTTGCGTCAGGGCCATTTGGTACCTGTAGGCTTAGAGTTTTCAAAACCTGCTTTAATTAAGGCTCTTAGACACTTGAACCTCCCTTCTAGCCCACCTATCAGAGGCAGGGGGAAGAAAGGTTAACAGGAAACAGGCTTTGTGGACCTATGTAGAGCCACAAAGGGAGGGAGATCTCTCTCATTGTCATGATATCAGCAGTCCAGTCTCATCTGCCAACACCAAAACAGATCAGTAGCAGTGCTGGGTCCAGAAGAAAGCAGAAGGCCCTGCTAAGTCAGCACGAGTCCAAGGAAGCAGCCAGAAGCTGCCAGAACATCCTGAGAGTTCTTTGGCGAGTTACTCCTCCTGAAGTCAAAACATTGGAAGATCAGCAACAAGGTGCAAGGCGAACCAATGCAAGAGCCTGTCACTGTTCGTGGGGTTGTATCTGTATTCTTTCTAAACATCACATGTCTGCTTCCGCACAACATCCTCTCACCGGTGTCTGCTTCAGCAAAACATCACATGACATAACCGAGTCTCCAAAGAAACCAGAAATTGCCATTCGAGGCACCCCGAGGATGCCAGTCGCTTCTTTCTTCATGGGAACAGCTCAAGTCTCTGTGGACAGTCCCCAGCTGGCTGCAACGTACAGCATCAGTCTTGATTGTTACTGTCCAGTGTAGTAGAGGTTATTTAAAGCACCAAATTTGCTGCTGTAAAATCTCCTACCTGATGGAGACCAGTCAATGAAAGCACAACTCAATAACTATGTGATAAATAGCACGCCTTGATTGGGCAGGTTTACCGCTACACTACTCTAATCCCGGCTATGAGATCCTTATAACTTGTGGTTCATCCAGGCCGCGTGCTTGTCCTCCATCTTCAGCTTCCTTCTACCACAGACTTCCTTTTGCTTCTCCTCTAATTCTCTGCTTCCCTGCTTCTGCTTCTGCCTCCTTTTATATTGAATTCCTCTCACTCTCTCCTTTAAGCCTTTTTCTCTGCCTCCCCTTCTACTGCCCAATCACTGGCTCTAGCCTTTATTTTACAGGTTTTAATTGGACAGAAGGTTTACAAGCTGTCACCTGTGTACAGATGCAATCATCCTCTGCAGCCCCTCCCAGGAGGGTGGAACTAGGATCAAAGTACAAGGCTGAGGCTATCCACAACAGTCCAGGAATCAGAAAACTTGGGTCAGCCTGGTTTCTGCATGACAGTGGTGACTGCCAATGAGAAGGGTCTGGGCAGCCCTGAGGATGTGTGCATGCAGGTCCCTAACCCCGAGGATGGGTGCATGCAGGTCCTAACCCCGAGGATGGGTGTGTGCAGGCCCTAAACCCGAGGATGTGTGTGTGCTGGTCCTTAGCACCACACTGTCTTTGTCTGCTGGTTGTACCCTCACAGTAGCATTTTATAGCTCACACGGACTCAGAGCATAGGACCAAGTGGCAGAGTGCCACTCCAGCTGCCAGTGGCTGCAGGGTCATTGCTTGGTCAGCTCTCCTATGGGCAGGAGGGGAACATCTGTCTAACAGCTGTCCCAGGTTTGCCCAGTGCCGAGCCTGTGACTGCATAAAGCAGTCAGGCCCTGGGTGGTGGATCCCACTCGAGGTTAGAAGGCTTCACAAGGAGATTGTTTGCTTTCAGATTCTGTGCGTTCACATCCAGGAGTGACAGGGAATACAGTCTGAGAAGGGGAGGTGTGCTGCCCCAGAAGGGCAAGGGCGTTGGCCACATCCTCTTCCAGACTGGTACTTCAAAATGTAGGTTGGCCTCTTTGGCGTGTGGGAAATGGCATGCTAGAGGACATGGATCTGGTCATCCCTGTGTCATATGAACCAACATGCAAGTCGGAGTAGTTGAAAGTAGCTTTTATGGTAGAGAAATCACACATTTGTTGTTGTTGGTTTTCCTCCTCCCCTCTTCTTCATTTCCAGTTTGAATTGTATAAAATTGACGTTTTCTTGAGAGCACGTGAAGAACCAGAGCAAGCGCTCGGGTCTTGTGACAGCTCCATCAACCAGGATGTCCCTTAGCCACCTCAGGAGGAGGCAGCGGCTCAAGTCAGACAAAAGTGAGACTCCGTAGTCTATCCCATCCAGTTGTGTCTGGAGACTGTCCTTCCTGAACTGTCATCTTCGAGCTTGGTGCATCTGCTGCCTCTCCTGTTCTTCAGAACTCGAGTCTGGGATGGAGTGACTGTCCCAGGCGGCAGGCATGTTTTTCAACTTTCCATGTCTAAATCTTCCCGTTACTTGCCGGTGATAAGTCGTTATTTCTCTCCACAATGTAAGGTCTGGGGGCCTTAGGGACTTTGGAGTCCAGTCCAACGTCCTTTGCACTCTGTCCCCGGAAGGGAGGCTCAACAAGACAGTAGCTTGGCCTTCGTGCCGCAGACCCATAGGCCCACAGTAGTGCTAGTTTTCCAGTCTCGGTGTGTACTGTGCCTTGTGGGAGCGATGAGATCCGAGCAGCTGTCTGTTGAGGGCCTTCCATGCCGGCTGCTGGCCTGATGGGTTCCTCCGTTCACAGGCGGATTCGGGAGGAGCGCAGCCTCCCTCCCAGGGTGCTGTGTGTGCCCACTGTGCTTGCACCTGCCAGATTTGCATTGGCTGCATTGCTGTGTTGCTGAATGCGCACGCTGACAGGCAGTTTTATTTCTGCAGAGCCGTGCTGATTGTCCACTGTGGAGAGGTGGCTGTTTGACACTGCATAGCCATTGGTGTTGACGGTGGAGGTTTTATTCCCTGCTCTTTCTTGGTGTGTTGTGACCTGCCAGTTCACGCTTACTGAAACAGCTTCTGTCTGATGCCTTTAGCACCTAAATTCTGAAGTGTGTGGGTCTTGAAAGGCTGGGGGATGGTCTGGGGATTCAGGGGGAGGGCACCAGGTGCAGAACAATGACTTGTAAATTGTGTCCTGAGCTGCCAGCCACAAGAGTGCTGCCTGGCCTCATTACCACATGAAGTGCCACAGAAGGGCCCTTTCATTTTCTCTCAGTGCCTGTGTTCTCCAGCCTCACTGGAGGGAGCGAGGAGGGCTGCTCCCGCTCCCCCCCCCCCCCCCCCCCAGCTAACAATGAAGCACAAAGTGCTGGCACAGGAACCTCACAGTGTGCCCCGGGGCTGTGACTCACCGAGAGTATGCCTGGCAGATGATTGTCCACCCTCCCCCACTCCTCCAGAGATGAGCAGCAGGCAGCCCGTCCTTTGTGCACCCCTCGCCTCACCCAGCTTCTGCTGCCGCCGCTCACTGCCATGTCCCAGCAGCCGGCCCGCAGGCCTGACAAGCTCTGACAGTGCTTTTTACCATATATGGCCATCAGTGCTCGGTGGCTGACAGCTGGCCAGGATAATTTCCTTCCTCTGCTTTGATTGGCTGCACAGCTGCTTAGAGAATGGTGGGATCTGGAAGTGTGTGGTGAGAAGCCACCTAGTCAAGTGCAGAGAGTGTTTAACTCTTTCCTGGGCTTCTGGAGACGGAGAGCCCCTGCTGGGCATGCCAGGCTACCCATCCTCAGGCCGAGAAGGGGTCCTCAGCACATGTGGATTGCTCCTGAAGTCCACCCAGTTTGGCTTGAACACGTTTTTGCAACGTCATCTACACATGCAGCAAGCTGCTCTTGCCAGAGTCCAGGGAAGGCTGAGCTGGGAGGGAGGGCTGAGGGTCGCACGCTGCAGCATCTGGCTGCGCTCTGTCCGGCATAAGGGACACAGAAGGAGTTGGGTCTGTACTCTGGTCCTGTCCAGAGGCGGAATCTCCCCCTGCTCACTAGAAGGAACTAGACAAACACCCATTCTCTTAATGGGGACTCTCCCTCTACCCTACACTTAGATCCAGACTTCTCGTGCTTGTGACTTTGAAGCGGAAACGTTGGTTCTGCCTCTGTTGTACTGCATCGCAGGCTCCTGATCTTTGTTCTCAGCTCACAAGTCTCACATGGAGTCATGATGCTCAGGACCGAGTCTTCACTTCTAAGTTCTTCTCATTGAAGGACAACCTAGCCAGCCTTAGGGTTAGGGTTAGGGTTAGGGTTTAGGGTTAGGGTTAGGGTTAGGGTAGGGTTAGGGTTAGGGTTAGGGTTAGGGTTAGGGTTAGGGTTGGCACACATCTTTAATCCCAGCATTTAGGGGCAGAGGTAAGCAGATCTCTGAGTTTCAGGCCAGCCTGGTCTAAATAGTGAGTTCCAGCCAGCCAGGGCTATGTAGAGAGACCCTGTCTTAATAAACTAAGTCCCCACACCCAAGAAGGAAATATATATTTTTAGGTTGCTATTTTGTATTTTTGAAAGCAGAGTGACACTGATGATTAAGGAAACACAGGAAAGAACTCTTCTGGTGTGTATGGTGGGGCCAAAGGCTGATGTGGAGGTCAGGTTCAGTGTGGGGCTTTCGTTGTTCTGTTGCTAAAGGGATTGAATTTAGGACTTGCCTATGTGTGTGTCCAGGGCCGTACCGCTGACCTACAATCCCAGCGTGGTATACCCGAATGAGAACTTGTTACCGTTTCACTTTTTTCCCCTTCAGGTAAACACTAACAGTTTACCTTCTCGGGTTCTCAGTGGGCATTAAATCCATTAAGTCCAGTACCACTTCTTGGGCCAGCAAGACAGCTCAGCGGGCAGAGGTGATTGCCGCACAAGCCTGGTGATCCGAGTTTAATCCTGGCATGTGTGTAAAGAGGAAAGAGAGAAGCTCTTCCACAGACTTGCCCTCTGAGCTCCATATATGTGATGTGGCATGCACGTGGCTCCCACCATACACACATACACATACGCACCATACTACATTTAAAAGTTAGGTTAAAGAATGGGCATGGTGGCACGTACTTTAATCCTGGTTCTCGGGAGGCCGAGGCAGGCGGATCTCTGAGTTCCAGGACAGCCAGGGCTACACAGAGAAGAAACCCTGCGCCCTAGACAAAGGAAAGAAAAGGGAAGTTGGTGAGTCCAGCTCTGGGGATGCCTGTGATATGTCCGTGTGCCGTAGTCACTTCACACTGTTTTCTCCCGCACCTCCCTGCAGCCTTAGCTGCTGGCTTGCCTCACTCCAGAACACCCCTATCCCCGAGGCTGCTGTGTCTGTTCCCTCTGTGTTCTTCATCAGCAAGTCACACATGGTGTGCAAGTCACACATGGTGTGCAGCTCCATAGCTGAGGCCAGCCCTGTCATCTGCAGTCACCATGGCTCCTCCCTCCCCGTGGAACAGCTGAGGCCCACAGATCCTAACAGAACATGTCCTCCATAAATAATTCTGTCCTAGGAAAAGGAAGCTGGAGAAAAAGAAGCGGCTTCAATAGATGCCCTTTCCTGACTCCTTTGAACCCGCGCGTGTGAATGGAGCCCTTATGCTTGCTGGAACTTTCCTCTGCTTCCGAGCAGGGGCTTTTCTCCATTCTCCGTGCTGGAGTTCACGAGCCCTCGGTTTATTCCCCCAAAGCCAGAGATGAACTGTTGCTGACATGGGGCACATCCAATAGGTTTGCTCCTCATTTTTTCCTTACAAAGCAAACATCTGGGCTGCTTGTCCCTCTTCCAAGAGTCATGAGACGTGAGCCCTTTGGTGCTCTGGACCCTCACGTGCCTGGTCATACCTGGTTTAGGCCAGAGGGAAGCACAGAGCAACAGCTGAGGAGTTGGAAAGGGACAGGAAGATTCATAGGAGACGGCGGGGAATGGAGTGGGCTCCGTGGCGAATTTCAGGGTAGAAGCTAGGATGAACTGTGCAGCTGTTTCAGCGTCTGGGGGAGTGTTTGAGACCGAGGACGTGTGCTGCTTGTCGCTGGAATCGTTTGCTGGCTCTGGACAGGGACTTGTGAGGCCATTAACATGTTACATGTTTCTACGCTGGAAGGGGCCAGTCTCTGCTCATTGGTCCTTCCTAGCGCCAGTCCTGTTGTGCCTAATTGACTGTTGGGGGAAGACACATAGAGTGAGGAAAGCTCTTATTCTGTATATTCGTGTATAAACCACACAGCACACATTACAGGCCTTGGGTCTTGAGGGGCCAGGAGGGTGAGAACACCCAGGCCCCTCTTCACAGGGTGGAATTCCTCTATGGTACTGACTGTGTTGTATATACTGTGTACATTGACAGTTTGATTGCAGCATGGCCTTAGCACACAAAGCATGGACCCTCAAAGAGGGACGTGTGAGGTGGACGCAGCACTGGCTTAGACACAGAGGAAGCCACCACCGTTTTCTCTCCTCTCAGAATTGATGGAAATACATTGTAACGAGAGACAGAGACTGTATTTTAAGTTCTTAAAGAGGAATGCCTTTACACAGCTCAGTTAGAACGCTCCTCTTTTAGAGCCAGTAGATAAGGCTGTATGACTACTGACGTTCCCATCCTGTTTTTACTTTTCACTCTCTTCCACCCTCCCAAGCCTGGGACAGGAAATGCTCTCTCATTGACTGGGTTTTGTTAAGAGGAGGGAGCTCTCTCTCTCCGCAGACTCTACTGAGTCTTGGTTTGAAATGTTAAGGTCTTGCCCCAGACCCAAAGCACATGGCAGTGCTGGCATCAGCTTGCTATGCTGGGGCTTGCTGGCTGAGACACGCTCTCATAGCTGTCACCGTCAGCCCGGGCCAGCCACGTGGAAACTGTGCCCTTACACCTCTGCCTTGTGCCAGCTGTCTGCATGCCTCAGAGGCTGAATTTTCCCTTGGGTTCATGTTGCTTGGCTCAGAGCAGGCCATTAGATCTGTCAGGTACTAATGAGAGTGTGCCAGGGTTCTGACCCATTTCACCACTGTCCCACGAGTTGATGAACCAGGGCCTGGAACAGCCTCTGGAATCTTGGTGATGGTTTGACAGTTACCGAGTTAAGTCCCGGTAATCTCAACCACTTGGGTTTGTGTTCAGAGAGGCATGGTGTGCTGTGTGAGTGAATTTAAACCTTATTGAAGGCTCAGAACACAAACGGCTGTAGTTTCCGTCCTAGACAAGGGCAGATGCTAGGTGACACGGTACACACACCCAGGATCCAGACCAGCCAGCTAAGCAGTGAGACACTGTCTCAGAGAAAAAAAAGCAAATAAAGCAAAACTAAACCAGTGACATCCAGGCCGATGCAGTGGCAGGTGGGCGTGCTTACTGTGCAAGCCCAACTGGTCAGTCTCTGTGACCTCCATGGCATGCACACCTACCCACGTGCAAGCACACCTTACACACTAATAATAAATAACATTTCAGAAAGAAAAATGGGAATACCCTGTCTAGATGGTGCGGTTGAGGTGACTTACCCTTATGAGGTAAAATTAGTAAAATGAGATTCGAAAATTGGAGAAAATTGGAGAGAAGTCCTCAAAATGTCACTTTTTAGTCAGAAAAACATACCAGAAAACTGGCTTTAAATTTGTAAGCTTTCCAGCCTTGCTGTTATTTACAGGTGCTGCTGAGGTGAGCTGCGGTGTCATGGGGTGTGTAGCAGACCCTCGGAGTAGACACGGTCCCCAGTGTCCACGGGATGGCAAGTGAATACATGTCTTGGGGTGCATGGGAACTGTGTGCCCCGAGTTCCCCATGTCCCCTGGTGATGTCTGCTTGTCCTTCCTTACACATTAGTCCATCGTCACGGTAACCAGAGTGCCACACCATATGCTGTTTAGTTTTGTTGGCCAGTTGCGGTGGGTACCAAGTCCACACATGGAGGTCGGAAGGTAACTTGCTGCAGGGGTTGCTGGGATTGAACTCGGGTCCCCTGGCTTGGCATCAGGTACCTTTCCTGTCCGAGTCCTCTTGTCGGGCCTTATCATCACGTCTTACTAGTGCATACCCTTTGGTAAAAAGTCTGCTTGTACTTTAGTGTAATTTGATTTTTTTTGTGGGCGAGAAGGTACCTGGAGGTTATAACCCATGAGAACAAGAGAGCTGCCGCCCCGCTCGGCGTGCACTTAGACCGCTATCCCTCCTCTGCCCGTGCCTGCCTCGCTGTGTAACAGGCGGTGCTGCTGTGTGACGGCTGCTATGTTTGTCGGAAGAATTTATGGTGACATCACAGCCAGAGGAAGCAGCTGCTTGCAGAGTATCCGGTGTTGTTAACTGTTTCTGATGGCCGGCTGCCAGCGATCGCAGGCTACTGCTGTGCTCTCTCTCTGCACAGCCCCTGCCCTGGTGGGAAGTTTTTTTCCCTATCTAAACCAAGTATTGATGGCCAGTGACATTTCAGATAGCTGCCTCTTGGGTACTGTGCCTCCATTTATTTCGGAATAATTAAGTTTTCGTATGGTCAGTGGCCTTGTCCACACCCTGAAAGCATTAGTTATCATCTCATTACTTGTTGTGGTTTTTTTCTGTTGTTTGTATTGTGTTGTTTTATTGTATTGTTGTCTACAGACAGGCTGGCCTTGAACTCACAGACAGCCACTTACCTCTGCCTCCCAGGTGCTGGGATTGAAGATGTGCCGTACCACCATGTAAAATTCCTAACAGTGCGCTGACATGTTTGAGTTCTGCTTAGTGTTGTCTTGGGATCCAGTAGAAAGGGAGTATGCAAGCTGTCCAGCAGCAGGCAGGATTCTGGGAAATACAGTGTGAGCTCTGCTGCTGCTGCAGGCTTGCTGTGCCTAGATGGGAATGGCAGAAATTCTGCTGATTCTCAGAGTTCTTACCGGGTTAAAGAGTATGTGTGAGCCGGGCGGTGGTGGCGCACGCCTTTAACCCCAGCACTTGGGAGGCAGAGGCAGGCGGATTTCTGAGTTCGAGGCCAGCCTGGTCTACAGAGTGAGTTCCAGGACAGCCAGGGCTACACAGAGAAACCCTGTCTCAAAAAACCAAAAAAAAAAAAAAGAGTATGTGTGGACTTGTAGCCGGCGCTGTGTCGGCGGGGTGGCTAGAGAAACTTCTTGTTTGTAGTTAAGCTCGTTAACTAGGCTTGGGACTCCAGGTTCAGTTTTGACTTGTCTGTCTCTCACCAGTGGCCCCACTTAGCCCAGACCAAATACCACCTGTTGTTCCAGGGAGGTCAGGTTCGGTGCTATATTTTCTGTCACAGCGCCAAGTGGGGTTTGCTGGGGTGAGGCTTCGGGATACAGAAGCCTGCGATAAGACAATTCAGAAAAACTTCAGCTGGAGAAAAAAATACCAGTGGTGACTGGTGAGGTGGCTCAGTGGCTCAGTGGCTGGAGGCGTCTGGCACCATGCCTGACCACCAGGTTCTGTCCTCGAGATACCCACGTGGTGAAAAGAGAGACCCGACTCGCAGAAGTTATCCTCTGACTTCCACCCACCTGGGCTGCCCACCATGGGTACTGGGGCCTGAACACAAGTCTATGGAGGAGCAGCAGGGCCTTAACCCCTGCCTGCGCCGTTTCCCAGCCCTGCGCTCTCAACTGCAGTTGTCTGGTTACCAGTGAGCCGGAATAGCTTCTCGCATCCGCTAGTTCCCAGGTTTCCCGTGTGAGCCGCCGGCTCCTGTCGTCTGCCGATGTGCTGGCTGGCTGTGCTGACTCGCTGGCCCTGCTGCTATTGTCTTGTCTGCTTTCAGACTTGTCTCTTCCGTCGGCCTGTGAGCGTATTTGTTCTTTTGTTTTGAGACAGGGTCTCTGTAGCCCAGGCTGTCTCAGCTCACAAGCCCCTTGCTCATTTTCCTCAGTACTGGGATTACAGGGTCTCTGTAGCCCAGGCTGTCTCGGCTCACAAGCCCCTTGCTCATTTTCCTCAGTGCTGGGGTTACAGGCACTGACCACCGAATTTCAGAACAACTCGAGCCGGGCTGGCTGGCTGGCTTCCTTCCTTCAAGTGTTATATATTTATTTATTGTTATGTGTGTTTTGCCTGCTTATGTGCCTGCCTGGCATCCTCTGAGGCCAGAAGAGAACACTAGATCCCCTCAGTCTGGAGCTGCAGGTAGTTGTAAGCTGCCACTTCAGTGTTGGGGACACGCCTGGGTGCTCTGGAAAGTCAGCTGGTTCTGACTGTTGAGCCATCTCTGCAGCCCAGTGGTTAGTGACCTACATGGTGTGAGTGCATGCTTGCCTGCTCTCCCCCTCAGGTCCCTGACTTGATCTCAGTGCTGTTCCTGGCTCTGTTCTTTGGAAAGCTGTTTCAGGCCATCTTTTTTTTTTTTTTTTTTTTTTTTTTGCCAGGATGGCCTGCAACTCATTTTCCAGTGGTATTTCAAGGTTTTTTTGGGTTTTGTTTTGTTTTGTTTTTTTAATTAAGTTTCGACAGGTAATGTTTTTGTACGTAGGATTGTTCCATCTGGAGTTTTCAGATGGCTGTCTGATGTTGTTCCTGGACTCCAGCCTGTTCTTCCTTGAGTCTGCCTTTGCGTTCTTGTGTGCATTTGTTCCTTCTTTGATTTCCGGACCTGTCTGATTTCACTGTCCTATTTCTGTTATTGGTGTATAATATAATATTTCATTTCCGCCTTGCTTTGATCCGTACCCATTAACCATCACTACTGCCGTCTTATACTGGTGGTTCACATCATTTTGAGTGTGGTGTTTTCTTTTTGTGAGTTATTCTTTAGAACAAAGATACATTTGTAGTATTATTTTTGTTGAAAATGTCCTTTTTTGTTGTTTGCTTTTTAAAAAGGATCACTCTTGAATGATGATACAATCCATCTGAGTACTCTGTCCACAGGCATTCTCTGCCATTGACTGCTTTTGAGGTGTGTGTACGTACACATGCCATAGTATTGGGTTAATGCTATGTGAGATTTATACCTGTTGAATCTAAAGATTCTTAGGCCTCTGATGAAACCTGAAAAATTCTTGGCCACTCTCTACATTATCTGTTGCCTGTTCTGGGATTGTCTATTGACATGGGAGCCAGATGTCACTCTGGTTTTCCTGTCTTAGGAGGTTTTAGGCTATGGAGTATCACACATTCAAAATGATGACTTTAAAACTATAGTGAGGGCTGGAGAGATGGCTCAGCAGTTAAGAACACTGACTGCTCTTCCAGAGGTCCTGAGTTCAATTCCCAGCAACCACACAGCTCACAACCATCTGTAATGAGATCTGGTGCCCTCTTCTGGTGTGTTTGAAGACAGCAACAGTGTATTCACATACATACAATAAATAAATCTTAAAAAAAAAAACTATAGTGAGATGGGAGTTAGAAGTTTCTAGAGTCATACAGAACACCCATGAGCCTACCTGCACCAGCCTACACAGTGGAATATAACCAGGGGGTAAAGTCAGATAACAGCTGCCTCCTGTGGGTGAGCCCAGCTGCTCGGAGTGTGTGGTAGATGCTCCTCCTTTAAGGAGAGATGACGGTGTGTGTGGAGTGGGGAAGGGGTGTCTCTGTGACCATCACAGCCGGTAGGGTAGTAATCCAGGAGGTCACTGTCTGGTTTGACTGTGACTAAGTAGCTGGTGGCGGCTCAAACTTCAGGAGTCTGACCCCGAAGAGTTTATTGTAGGCATATTCAAGGTAAACTCTCTGGGAACAGTTAACTCAATCCTGTGTACCCAATAAAGATGGAGACGTGACCGTGTCGGAACTCTGTAAACTGTATGTGACATCTTCCATGACAGTGATTCTGTAGGTTGGCCACATGTGACACGTTCCATATAGATAGATCCTATAGATTGACACACTCATGATAATGGTCGAGTGGAGGATGGGACAAAGGTCAGCAGGTCAGCTCCCAGCCGTCTGCGAGGGCCCTTTGAAGGAACAGGCGGTGTGTCTGACATTCCCAGTCTCCTGGTGCTTATCTGTGCACGGGAACCTCTGCCCACACTGGGATAGCACGGGAGGGGGATCCCAGTGTTGGCTGAATTCTGAAGTGTTTCCCGTGCTGGGACACGGACACACACACCGGCCGTTGGCTGTCACATCAGGTTCAACAGCTTGAGTAAGGTGGCTGAGAGCCCACAGGTGGGAAATGGCAGATACATCACTCTGGCCTGGACAGTTGTGATCTGAATGCTGTACTTCACTGGAATCTTTCATGATGTGGTGTCAACCAGTGTGCCCTGCTTTTCTCTTTTCTTTTCTTTCTTTTTGTTGTTGTTGTTGTTGTTTTGTTTGCACGCAATGCTGGGGACTAAGCCCAAGGTCTTGTGTGTGCCAGGCGAGCAGTCTCCCACCGAGCCAGATCATCAGCCCTGTATTTAGTGACTTTTGCCCAGAAAGGGTAGTCTCTGAAGATGCCTAGACCGTAGACCCATGGTAGGGGACTCTTCAAGCCTCACCATAACTCCTTCTTAGCAGAAACCCTTCCCTGCACTGTGACAACACCCGCTGTCACTGGCTCCTCGGCCCGTTCCTTGGTCAGCATAGGTCCCATCCTCCACAGCGAGGCAAATACTCACGTCTCGTCAATAGACATTCACAAACTCCATGTGTCGGTGACTTGGTGCTGGGGTAATGGAGCTGCTGTGCTAGAAGAACTGACAGTGATGGTTTTACTGAGTCCTCATTATGTCCGAGGTGCCGGAAGTCATCTCTGTGTACTTACCCGGATCACTGTAATAGGCCTTTTGATTTCCCTACACATGTTCTCTCGGATTCTCACCATAAACCTGGGAGACGGGTATCACTGCCACCTATCCTGCAGGTGGTGAGCTGTGGCAAGCGATTGGCCTTCCTTGGGCTAACCTCTAAGCAGTGGAGCCTGGATTCGAGCCCATGTCTCTGATGCAGAGCATGTGGGCTTGTCAGGCTAACATATCCCTCTCTCTGAGGATTCCTATGCTTGAGTCAGATTTCAAACACAGTTTACTAATCACAGTGTGACCACTGTGTCACATGATCTGTTTGTCTCTTCTTTCAGACGGGACGAATTGACAAATCCTACCCTACGGTGTGTGGCCACACAGGACCAGTGCTGGACATAGACTGGTGTCCACATAATGATCAGGTCATTGCCAGCGGATCAGAGGACTGCACGGTTATGGTAAGTCCCCAGGGTGTGGTGTGACACAAACCACTGGGACCCACTTCCTGCTCTCAGCGCCGTGTGTACACACACACACACACACACACACACACACACACACACACACACGTGAGGGCTAAACAGTAGGAATCCCAGCAGTGTTGGTTTCATTGGATTATACCATACAGCTTTGTGAGAGGTGAGCCATTTACAGGCCCTTGTATCAGCGAGTTGTACTATTTCTTGTTTTTCTTTTCTGAGAGGGGGCCTGCTCACCAACACTTAATACAGGGAAGATTTAGATGCAAGTAAGATTGTTTTCTAATAATTTTATTAATGACATTGACTGAGTACCTCCTACCAAAAAGATGGATCGACTTTTGTCATCCACTGTGCAGATAACGTGGGATAAGGGGGGGTGAGGATGGCGGGAATGGAGCCGGGCTGGTCCAAGCTTGTACTGGAAGGTGTTTTCTTCTGCTGCTGAGGAGGAGCCTTTATTTTCTGACAGCCATCGTGACTGTTTTACCTGTGTGTTCATGTGTGTCCATGCCCGCTGTAAACACGGGACCTATGCTAGCCAGAGGAGGACAGGGCACATGGAGCTGGAGTTAAATGGTTGTGAGCCTCCGTGTGGGTGCTGGGAATTGAACCCAGGTTCTTCCTAAGAGTGGCCAGTTTTCTTAATCACAGAGCGAGCCATCTCTGCAGCACCAGAAAGTCTGTTTTGAGAACGCGCTTTCTTGCTAGGCAGTCCATGCTAGACTCTGCTGTTCCTCCTGCTTCAGCCTCCAATACTGTCTCAGGGCACCTTTCAGATAGTGTTCCTGAGTGTGAACTTTCTAAGACTAGTGACCTGGATCAGTTCTCGGCGTGTGCTGGCTAGCTGCATGTTGTCTTAGTTAAGGTTTTACTGTTGTAAGCAGACACCATGACCAAGGCAACTCTTATAAGGACAACATTTAATTGGGGCTGGCTCACAGGGTCGGAGGTTCAGTCCATTATCATCAAGGCAGGAGCATGGCAGCATTCAGGCAGCATGGTGCAGGAGGAGCTGAGGACTGGCTTCCCAGGCATCTAAGTCAAGGGTCTTAAAGCCCACACCCACAGTAACACACCTACTCCAATAGGGCCACGCCTTCTCCAACAAGGCCACACCTCCAAATAGTGCCACTCCTGGGCCAAGCATATTCAGACCACCACAGATGCCAGCTTGACCCAAGCTAGAGGCGTTTAGGAAGAGGGGGCATCAACTGAGAAGATGCTCCCACTAGATTGGGCTGTGGGCATTTTCTTAAGTAATGATTGATGTGAGAGGACCCAGCTCCCTGTGAGCAGTGACACCCTTGGGCAGGTGGTCCGGGCTCCATAAGACAGCAGGCTGAGCAAGCCATGAGGAGCAAGTCGGTAATCAGCACCCTCCATGGCCCTGTAAGCTCCTGCCTTCCCTCAGCGATGGACTGTGCCGAGGAACTGTAAAGCAGAAGTCCTTTCTTCCGAAGATTGCTTTTGGTTATGGTGTTTATCAATGTTGTAGAGACCCTGAGACACAACACTTTCCCAGATACATTAGCGAGGTTAGACGGAAGCATGGCGGGGGCTACTGTGGCCCTGAAGTCGCGAAGGTTACCCCTCGAGTCACGGTCTCACCTCAGGCCTGGAGCACACACTCCTCTCCTTGCCTTTCCCGGAGTCTTGTTTTGTTGTTTTGTTTGTTAGATTCTTTCTGGGTCTCTGATCCAAGACGTTGGTTTAGGGTGCTTTATTACCTGAGTGGTTTGCACAGACAGACCTGCTCCTGAACTGCATTAGTTTAAACGTCTCCCACTTCCCTGTGGGCTTTTGGCAGCTGAAAGCGTATTGAATGTGCCGCCAGCAAGGAGTCCTTCTGTGTGTGTGCTTGCTAGACTTCTGACTCATGACTGGATATGCTCACTACTGGGAAGGAGCACAGGTTAGACCTGCTGCCAGGGCCTGCAGCTGAGAGTCCCAGCTGCTGTGGAAGAGGCAGGTTTGATGTGTTCCCTTGTTGCCAGCCTTGCTGACCTTGTTACCCTTTAAAATAACAACCAACAACTTTAAACACCAGTTGTTTGAGGAACGTAACAGTAGGTGGATGGAGTGGGCCAGGTGCCTTCCTACTCTGCCTCCGACACACCCTCCCTCACACCCTTCAGTTGCGTGTCTCTTCCTACAGGATGCTGCCCGCTCACATGGGCCTCTCGAAACACCAGGTGGGCACTGCAGTTTAAAAACAGCACAGCAGCGTTCAAGTCTGCCTGCCGTGTCTCTGTTTCCTCCTGGGCTTCTGTCGTAGAGCGTTGGTTGTCTGACCTGTGCTTTTCAGCAGTCTGAATTTTGCTGACTGTGTCCTTCTGGAGCAGGTCAGGGCTCTGGCCTGAATTTCCTGCACATGTGCAGATCCTGACGCTTATATAGGTCCAGTCCCTGGAGCGAGGTTCATCCTGTTGGTCTACACGGCTATCGAGCTTGGTCTGCATACCTGGTGACTCAGTAAAGGAGCCAGAGCGCTCTTAGAGAATTGAGCCAAATTTTACAGGCACTGCTCCATCTGTTCCGTTGCCTGGTGTCCAGGTCGCATAGGAAGGGGCAGTAAGCACCAGAGTCTTCCATTTACCGTCTCCTCAGAAAATGAAGCTTTCTCCCTTCACTTCATTTGAACCAATGCATTTGAACACATCTGATCGGTTTAGAAACTGTCATGTCTCAAAGCTCAGCCTGTCCTGTCTTCTCCAGTGAGACCTGAGATGATCTGTGGTCACTTCCTTGCTATGACTCATTCAAGGGCCCCGGGCATCTCTGCCACTCTTTGAATTGGCTGTTTCTGTTACCCCTGGGTATTGTGGGGTGTTTACCATAAGCTGCATCCCTGGTTTCAGAAATAATGTTCTGAGCCTTTGTTATGTTTACAGACACCTTGGCCATAGCTTTGGCTCTTCTTCCAACTAGCTCATAACTTAACATTCCTTTATTCTAATCTAAGTTCTGCCACGTGGCTGGTTAACTCTGCTCAGCTTTCTGAATATTCCTCCTTCATAGATGAATCTTCAGTGCTTGGCTCTATCCCAGAATCCTTTCTGCTTATGGGATACCCCACCTTCTATTCTGCACTTTCCTATTGGCCATAGATTTTTTTTTTTTTATTGACAAGTGTTGTATCCATACACTACACAGAGAGACATGTTTCTGGGTGACAGGGGTGACTGTGACCGCAGTGTTGCTGCTCGGCCTTAGTGATCTAGGAAGGACCTAGAGCCATGACTCTCAACCTTCCTAACGCCGCAACCCTTCAACATAGTTAAGGTTGTGTCCCTGTCTCCTGTTTTCCTCTCAGAGTGTCCTGATTCCCGGGGGTGTAGAGGGTGGATGTGAACACGGCCCTCCAGTGCCGGTGATGACCTCTGGCCTGTGTGGGGCAGTGGTGGTACAGTGTTCTGGTCTTTCTGGTGAGAGCGGGCCTTAGAAAGCACCCATCTAATAGCAGGCAGCGGGAAGACAGCACGGGTGCTGTTAGCACCAGCTGAGCCCTGTTCTCAGTCTGAGATGCTAAGGCAGACAGACGTCTATTTTATAAGCCGCTCTCCTCATTGCAGACCAGCAGTTGGGAAGGTGACCAGGGGAATGGCAGAAGGTGTTTGCAGCTGATTGCAGAGAAGGCTTTGACTGTTGCAGCCCACAGAGCGGGTGTCTGAGTGGGTTTGGCTGGGTGTCCTCTCCAGGACCAGCACTCAGACCTTCCTCAGGCCAGGCTCCTCTTCTTGGCCTCTTTCTGACAGCTGGCCCAGCTGCCATCTTCCTTGGCCCTTGCTCCTCTTAGCATCTCGGCCTGTACTTTTTATTTGCAGTGCATTATTTGTTTCGTTTACATTTATTTTTATGTGTCTGTATGTTCATGTGAGTTTTTGTGACTATGTGCGTGCAAGAGCCCCAGAGACAGAAGACACATTGGGATCCTTTGACAGGAGTTAAAGGTTGTGAGCCAATGTGTGGGTGCTGGGAATTGAACTTGGGTCCTCTGGTAACAATGCTCTTAACTGCTGAGCCATCTCCAGTCCACCTCTCTGACTGTGGGAGTGTGCTTGTGCATGCCTGTGTGTGTGCATGCGAGCTCACACTCAATTCCTGTCTGTGTGGTGAAGTTTCCAGAAGATGGCTTGGTTTGACTCACCACTCACAGAGTATGTTGATGTTCAGGAGACTGGGGGGGGGGGGCTGCTTGCCTTGCTTTCTGGGCCTGGCTTTGTTTGGCCTTTCTCTTTCCTGATGCTCCCCCATTTCCTACCTGGTCAGATGGGATCAGCATCCACCCTGGTTTCTCCCCGTTGGCCTGTCTTGGCTGTGTTGGGGAGGAGCCCTTGCTGCTGTTTTGAGAACACTCGCCCAGCCTGTTCCTACCCCTTCCGTCCTTAGGATAGAGGTGAGGGGCTCCGGGGATCAGCGGCTGCTCAGAAAGGCAACCCTCACTGTTGCCAGTGTGTCAGTGGCCTGCTCCGTTAGGTCAGAGAAATAGGGTGCCTCTGTCTATAGGATTTTGGGGTGCTTTGGTCCGTTAGCAGTTTTGTTTTTATTTGAGGTTTGGGGAAATTCCAACATGAGCTGTAATTCAGACCTCTGTCTTACAGAACTCTTCTGTCCTGCTCCTGCTTTGGCAGAGCAAACATTCTGCTAGTTGAACAGTGCTCTGCGCCAAATCTCCTCATTTCCTTCAATCTCAAGTGTGGGCGCACTGAGGCTACCGTTCACCCACTTAGTGGCTCCACGTGAGTGTGCCAACAGGCTCGAAGGTGTCAGAGCTTCACAGGCTCGGCTTCCTGTCTATGCTGGCACCGTCCTCCACTCCTGTGTAAGGACAATTCAAACTGGCAGGAGATTGTAGACTTTCAAGTCTCCCCACCCCACCCCTCCTTTTAAACAGAAGAGCTCTGGATAGTTGCTCAACCACGGGCTAGTGGCAGTGTCAGTGTCCCTGGAGCTGCAGGTGATAGGCAGAGTTCCAGGGTCTTGGCCCAACTGAGAAGTTCCCAGCGTGGCAGGGCTCTGTCAGCCTCACCCCACATAGGCTGTAGGCGCTGACGTAAGGCCAGGCCTGTGAAGAGAATCACACAGAGCCGAACATCTACGAGGACTTCTGTGGTAAGTGCAGGGCCGCATTGTGGATACATGGCAGCGAGGACACCTCAGGCAACATTCTGTAGACAGTACAGCAGAGCCAGCTCCTCACAGAGCTGAGAGGAGAAGCCTAAGTGTAAGAACTGCTTTTGAATTACTGAAGCCCATTGAGTTGTAAACATGGATCATTTTATGAGCTGACTTGACTGAAGTGATGTCTCACGTTAGGAGTCTACAATCTCTTACTTACCTATCTACAGCTTTGAACCTGTGATTCTCCTGCTTCCATCTCCCAGATGCAGATCACGGGATGGGCCATCGTGCCTATTGTCTCCATCTCTTTGTTTGCTTTGATTTTTGTTTTTCGAGACAGGGTTTCTCTGTGTAGCCCTGGCTGTCCTGGAACTCACTCTGTAGACCAGGCTGGCCTCAAACTCAGAAATCCGCCTGCCTCTGCCTCCCAAGTGCTGGGATTAAAGGCATGCAACACTCCCTGGCTGCTTCTCCATATTTTACTTTATTTTATTTTTTTTAAAGATTTATTTACTGTGTATGAGTATAATGTTGATATCTTCAGACACACACCAGAAGAGGGCATCGGATCCCATTACAGATGGTTGTGAGCCACCGTGTGATTGCTGGGAGTTGAACTCAGGACCTCTGGAAGAGCAGTCAGTGCTCTTAACCACTGAGCCATCTCTCCAGCCCTATTTTTTTGTTATTGTAGGGGTCACCTGTGGAGATTGGAGGACACCTTTTTGGGAATTGATTCTCTTTTTCCACTTTGCTGAGGCAGGGTCTCTTGTCGCTGCTTCACTGTGTATTCCAGGATTAGCTGGCTGGTGCTCTCCTGTCTGTCTGTCTGTCTGTCTGTCTCCCTCTCTCCCTCCCTGTAGGAGTGTACCACCACAGCCGTGTTTTCACAGGGCTTCTAGGAACTGAACCCTGCTGTCAGGCCAGCAACAAACACTTCTGCCCGCCGAGCCATCCTGCCAGCCCAGCCTCTCCCTTTAAAGGCATATTCTTTAAGCAGCTGTAGTGGATTGTGGTGAGCAGCTTGCATGCTAAGGCCTGCCATTTGGGGCAGTATTGACACTAACAGGCAGCAGGTAAACTCTCATCCTAGACCCCCCCCTTTGCTTCCAGGCCAGGGTTTGGTATCGTGCACTCTGCTCTTTGACAATAGCTTCCTATGAAGTTTTTCAGATTGTGGTTTCTCCATACTTTCTTGGGGAATCTTAGTCCCAGTAAATGGCAGTGATTGAAATAATTCCAAGAACAGTCAGGTCAGGTCAGGTCACGACTGCTGTTGGCTACCCTTGTCTGAAGAGCAGTAGTAATCAGACACAGATGCAGAAGCTGTGGTTCAGACTGAGAGGTAAAAAGATCCCTTAGCTGTCCCCTTGGTGGTCCCCTTAGCTGTCCCCAGCTCTCAGAGTAGTCGCAGATTGTTTATTTATGGTGAATGCTTTCATCTCTCTTCCCACATCCGTCCTCATCCTATAGAAGTGAACAAACGTAAAGCACTGTTCCAGGGTTATCTGGATTTTTTCAGCAGACTTTATTCATTACAATAGAAGTAGAAGCCCTGATGTGGTGTGTCCTGTGGTGTGTCTGATGTACAGCTCACCTCTGTGTTGTTGACCTTTGGCAGATCCAGCCTTAGTCCCAGGCCCAGCTTGCCCTCTAGAAAACAGACGTGCCTCACTGTACCTCATCATGGTCCCTCCAGACTGTTGTGCAGCGAATCCCTACCTAGCGTCTCTCCTTCATACTCCCTTTGAAGCCAGTGCCCTGGGCTCTTTAAAAACATGCCCTTTGCAGGAAAGCACCTCATGGCTGTAACTCCAGTGTCTCACTCAGTTCCTGGCGGGTGATCAAGATAGGAGAGTGGGCTCCGGAAACACTTGTGTACTATAAATTTGTGCCATGTTTGAAAAATAAAACCATTAAGCCAGTTGCATTGACTCCTTGTGGGGAGCAGGTTCCCCTGCCCTGCCTCCTGTTGGCCTGGCTCCTGCAGCCACGCTCTCCCCGTGTGCAGGCATTCACACGTGGAGGGGACACAGCCTGCCGGCTTTGCACACGTGCTTGAGTATTTTTTCAGAGCCTCGGTGCGTTTTCAGTGGCTGAGTCCGGCTTTCATCTGGAAGCCCTCTGGGACGGATTATGTTGTTTTCCTTTCCCTCTTTCAAAACAAAACATTACTATGGTAATGTGTCGTCCAATAGAATTTTTATAGCGACTCGAGAATTTTTATAGCGACTCGAGGGCTTTTTTTTCTTTCTTTTTTTTTTTTTTAATAGGCAGGCTAGTGACTGTCCCCGCCCTGCTGAGGTGTTGCTCTGGACCCTCTGTGGAGGGCACATCTGCCGCTGGGCTCCCTGCTCAGTGAGTGTTTCTAAGAAAGCAGATTGATGTTGGGGTACCAGTCTGTAGCCACAGGAACAGAGGACAAGTCACCCGCCTGCACGGACAGTATCAGCACTGATCGTCCCAGGCATAACCCAGGGCTTCCACGCACAGGACATGTGGGGTGTAAGTGGGTGCTAATGAGCTCACTACAAGAGTCCTGTCAGAAATCTGGGGCTCAGACCTAAAAGCGTGCGTGATCACAGGAGAGCAGAGGTGTGCCCAGGAACATAGCAGGCCCGTGTGCTCGGCCGTGACCAAGCCTTGATCTGCATGTTTGTGTCAGATCACTGCAGTGACACGGGGAGACAGGAGCAGAGCGCATCTCACAGCTTGGAAACCCAGGCTCACCTGAGGACAGTTTTGTCAGATGGTTCATGCAGCTGAGGGGGACAGTGTCCAGAACGCAGGCCGTCCAGCTGCAGCTGCGTCCCTCCCTGTGAGCAGTTTCCTGTTAGGGTAGTACTGTGCAGAACATTAGCTCAGTTGACCTTTCTAGAACCCTCTGTAAGCCAGGCCATGCTCCCTT
Organism: Mastomys natalensis; assembly: GCA_021653895.1. Taxonomy (NCBI): domain Eukaryota; kingdom Metazoa; phylum Chordata; class Mammalia; order Rodentia; family Muridae; genus Mastomys; species Mastomys natalensis. The sequence continues at coordinate 91,896 of JAJTUV010001229.1, forward strand.
AGCATAAACAAGGAGTTTGGCTCCCAGCACCTAAGAGTTCAGTGCTAACGTGGCTAATTAGCATGCCAGCCCCAGAGGCCAGGCCACAGTGCCAGCTTGTGCAGAAGACTGGGAATAGAGTGCCACTCTGCTCTGTGTCCCCAAGCAAGACCTTCAGTGACATTGACAGGCCATTACCAGAAGTAGCAGACCCCCTCCAGGCAGAGAGCCAGATAGTGACAGCCATGAGCAGGGCGAGCAGGGCCCGCAGCACCAGCGGAGGGTGTGCTGCCCAATGGGACAGCCCTTTCTTTCCCACATCTCACAGCCAGCTCTGTGTGTTCTCATCCGCTCCCACTTCTGGTGTCTTACGTTTTGTTTCTCAGACTTTCCCAGACACCACTCTTCAGCTGTCAGTGCCTGTGGCGTTATCATCTTGACTGGTTCCTTTCCGTGGCTGGCTCTCAGCCGGCCTCTCCCAGGCATTGTTTACACGCTTTTTAGAAAATACGTTTGTGTATTTGTCGGGTTTCTTTTGAAACTGGCTCCTTGATTTCTTTTTCCTTCCCTTTCCCCTGCTCCTTTTCGTTCTTAGAGGTCACGTCTGCAGAGACTCCTAATGGAGCAGCCCCTATGGTGTGGGCCTGACTGGACTCGAATTTTCAGTCAGCACCTGCTCACAGCAGCACAGCGTTGGTCAGGCTGGGCTCCATCCTAAGTGTTCACGTCTGTCATCCTAAGTCTGTCACCCCAGGCTCAGTGCACACCCCGAGATCACTCACGGCACATCCTCAGCGCAGCGGAGCACACTGCTGTGTGCCGTCCACACCTGGGGTGCGTTTGTGTGGCCTGAGCTCCTACAGCTCCAGCACCTTCCGTAGCTGGTTGTCCGACTGTGAGAGCTCGGTTCCCATCAGCCCCTGGTCATTCCTGCCGTTCTGCGGTGGCTCCTCTGCAGAGTGTGATGGACCCAGGGGTGAAAGGAGCCGGGACTCTGTGTCTAGTGCATTAGTGCATCCAGTTGTCTGGTTCCCGGGAGCCATCAAGTCTGCTCAGCATACAGTGCAGACACCGTCTGGCCTGGTTTAAGATTCTGTCATATGGGACTGGAGAGATGGCCCAGCAGTTACACTGGCTGCTCTTCCAGAGGACCTGAGTTCAATTCCCAGCGTCCACATGACAGCTCACAACCATCTGGAATGGGCTCTCATGGCCTCTTCTGTGTGCATGAAAGCAAAGTGCTCATATGTAAAATACGCAAATAATTAAGAAAAAAATTTCAAATCATTGACATTTCCTCTCTACTCGAGAAGTGGATGAAGGAGCTGGTGAGAGACATGGAAGCCGGGGCCGAGAGCTCTGCTGCACTGTGTTCCAGGAACTGTCTGCAGGCTGAGGCGAGGGCGACACCTGGGGGCAGCTCGTGGGGTTACAACACTTGTAGTTAGAAGCAAAAAACAAAAACAAACAAAATAACCCCGAGTGCCTCTTGAGTCTGTCGCCCACGTTCATGACCGTGCCTGCCAGTGTCGTGCTTCCATCAGAGTGACCCGTACCGATTCCGTGTGCTCTGTTCGGCTTCAGCTGGGCTTATACTCAGCCAGGCTCAGCCAGAGCTGGTTAGCTAATCAGAAACCTTTATTCAGATTTTTAAGAAATGTGTCACGCTGTCCTGCAGGGAGGACTGAGGCAAGGTACGCTGTCACCTCGCCTTCTCCTCTGGCCTCAACTGCCTGGGTACACTTCACTGACGGTGGAGCCAGGGCAGAACATCAGGTGGCCTTTGCTGTGATTTGTAAGAGATGTTTTATTTACCTCAACTATAGTTGGAGTCCAACTATGACAGTGAGAAAATCACCCAGGAGGCTAAGGCAGGAGGATCTCTGAAGTTCCAGAACAGCCGAGGCTACGCAGAAAAACTTCTGTCTTGAAAAGACAAAAAAAGAACGAAGGTCAGGCTGGACAGACGGCTGGGCCACGAAGGGCACTTGCTGTCTTGGAGAGGACCCAGGTGTTTTAGAGCGTCACTGGTTTAAACGTCACTCTTCACAGAGTGGACGCCGTGCAGTGAGGCTCTGCTAGGGTGGGCGCCATTCCACTTTCCTGTGACAGTTCTTAGGGAGGAGTTTGTGTCTTGACCCAAACCCTCCATCTTTGCCTGGCGCGGTGTGCGGCCTAAAACAAGAAACAAGGCAGAGAGCCCTCAGCTCCCAGTGTTCCACAGTTAGTCAGCTTCCCTCCACGCTGCTGCGTCCTTCCCTTCCCCTCCCTGTGACAGTGTCCAGTCCGGATGTGCTGACCCTTCTGCCTGTCACCGTCAGTCAGCTGGTGTGTCTGTGTGCCTGTGTGCGGTAAATGCGCTAACAGTGTTGGCCAGGCATCGTCCTCTTGCTCTCTGCCCCACTGCCTTCTGATTCACATCCTCGCTGAACCAGGAGCCCACGGCTGTGCAGGACCAACTGGCTGGCCCACAAGCCCAGAGTTCTCCTGTGTCTACGCCCCGCCTCAGCACGTCCTGGAATCATAGGCATGCACAGCCGTGGCTGCCTCCTTATTTGGTGCTGGCCGTCCAAACTCAAGATTTTCCTGTAGAGCAAGCACCCTCACCGAGCCATCTCTAGCCCCCAAAATAGATTTTTTTTTTTTTTTTTTTTTAGTATACACTTCGTTAAGATATAATTCATAGGGCCAACAAGATGGCTCCACAGGTAAAGACACTTGCCATGCAAGCCTCGTGAAGCCATGCAAAGGTGGAAGAGAAGAAAGAAGTGTACAAAGTTGTCCTCTGACATCACATGCATGCTCCACACACAGAGGCACACACACACATGCATACATACATATATATAACACACACACACACACACACACACACAGAGCCGTATACACATACAGATGTGCATACACAACACAGACATACACATAGGCACTACACACACACACACACACACACAGAAGCACACAGCAGCAAATAAGGTTTTTTTTTTTTTTTTTAAAGATACAATTTATACAGAATGTGCTCAATTAAACTGTACAATTCAGTGGTTTCTAACATGTTCATGAATATGTATACCTGCCAACACAAATTTTTGAATTTTTTCACCATCTCATACAGGGATGTGGGATGTGGTGACTCACGAGATGTTTAGTAAATGGTAGTTCAGAGCTGTCTGGTACCCACTAGACAGTGGTGAGAGAGAAGCTCCAAATGACTGAGGTGAAGCCTCTGCTGGCGCATGTGTGTGATGTGGGAATGTCTGGACCACGCTGTAGAAAGGAAACCTTACTAAAGAGAAAGGAGAACACTGCTCAGTCAGCATGAACAACCTGCTGTTCTCAGGACGCCATTGGCTGCCAGGTCACAGATGAGGAACCGCAGAGTTAGCAGTTGTGGTAATTATTTGAAAAACGGCCGCCGGTCAAACCGACTGTCTAAGCTGCCGAGGCTAGCTCAGCCGCCATGTTTCTCAGCCAGAGGCCGTGTGTGTGTCGCAGCTAGAAACGGCCAGCCAGAAACACCAGCCCTGCCACCCACGAGACGCCAGCGTGAGAGATGGCTCTGCCAATCTTCCACGCTGTCTCCACAAGGCTGGGCATTGCCCAGACCATCCCGCCATATCCACGGGGCCGGTAGATAAATGAGACTCTAATGCTTAAAGATTAATCAAAGGCTTTATATGTTTGGTAAAGCTCAATAACAAGATGCCCACACAAAGAGAGTTTTTTCTCAATTAGCTAACCTAAATAAAAGTTGTTACCCGCGACTGCTCTCCATACCTGTGTGGTTCTCCATCCTACATCTCTGCCGTCTCTAGCTCCTCCTCTTCCTTTTCCTCTTCCTCTCCTTACTCCTCCCACCTTAACTCCTCCTACAGTTAGCAAGTACTTAGTATATTTACATTTTTAAAACAACTACACAGTCATTGCATGCCCCTTTCACCCAGGTGCCACTGGGTGGCCATAGTGATCTGGGAGTCGATTGACGGCGGCTTTCAGACCAGTAATCTCCTTCCTGTTCCAACAGGTTTGGCAGATCCCAGAAAATGGACTGACCCTTTCCCTGACTGAACCTGTGGTGATTTTAGAAGGTCACTCAAAAAGAGTTGGCATCGTGGCCTGGCACCCGACGGCCCGCAATGTGCTTCTCAGTGCAGGTAGGAGCCCGGAGCTGCCTTGCCCTCGCCCTGTGATGGGCAACGGCGGGTGGGACTCTGCCAAAGCCCCAGCTTTGTACTCCGTGGCCTTTCCACACACAATGGTGTCCTCTCTCCCACAGTGTGGGGCCCACACTGTCCTCTGCTGACAAAGCTTGTCTGCTCAGCTCCCAGCTCTGGACACTGATGCCGCTTTGACTTTCCTGTTAAAGTGCTCCACAGTGAACCGTGGCGCCTCCCGTCTCTGCTTACCCGCTTCCTGTGGCTTGATTTCCACGTTCATCTCACAGAGAGTTTCGCCTTTGCTCAGATTTTAAATTCATTCATTCATTCATTCATTCATTCCTTTCCCTCCCTCCTTCCTAAAAGCAACACATCAGCCAGGTGTGGTAGTGCGGGAAGTTCGAGGCTAGCCTGCTGGGGACCTGACTCATTCAGTAACGTGCTTCAGAACCCGTGTGAGGGAAGCCCGGTGTGTGGTGAGTGGGTTATCCCAGTGCCAGGGAGGCAGAGAAAGAAAGGCTGTTGCCTGGGACAGGATGGCAGGCCAGGCCAGTGAGAGACAGCCTCAAGAGAGACATGCTTATCCTCTGGCCGTCACACAGTGTGGCCATAATACTGGTTTATTTTGTTTTAATATTTTTTTTTTGCAAGTTGGCCAGATCAGTTTTTAACGAAGGCTAGGAACTGTTTGTGAGGTTAAGAATGTAACGCCAGGCAGCTGCTGATAGGAAACACCTGTCTACAGAAGACATCGTAGACACTTAGCCACTGTTGACCGTCCCTGAGTCCTCTGATGGCCTCAAGAACGAGGTCAGGTGGGCAGCTCGCTGAGGGACAGCGTGGCAGATAGGACCCCTGGGGACCATGCAGCTCACCCGTTTCCTGTTCGCATTGTACAAGCAAAGGAGATAGACCACCTGGTTCCATTCGTCCAGCTGACCCCAAAACGAGACTTCTGCTGTGCTGAGCTTCTTGTTGGGTGACAGAGGGACTAATGCAGTGGTGTTTACTTACAGAGATCTTGTCACTCCAGCCCAGTAGGCGGGGCCTCTCGTCTCTAGCACCTACCTTCCCGTGCCTGTGTCCCCGTGGGGCTTGTGGCTTTCTCTGGCATGCTGTGTGGGCCCGTCTCACCTCGTGACTGATGTGCTTGGTGCCTGCAGGCTGTGACAACGCCATTATCATCTGGAACGTGGGGACAGGGGAAGCCCTCATCAACTTGGACGATATGCATTCAGACATGATTTACAACGTCAGCTGGAGCCGCAACGGTAGTCTCATCTGCACAGCATCCAAAGACAAGAAAGTGAGGGTGATCGATCCCAGGAAGCAGGAGATCGTGGCGGTGAGTGTCCTCAGCGCACAGCCCTGGTGGCCGACCGGGCTTTCCTGGGCTCCGAAGGCTGCCACACAAGCCACGCTGTCCTCATGCAGTGTGGGCCTCAGCTGAGCGGGGAGGCTGGAGGGGGTCTCAGTATGGGCTTCCCACTGCCGGTCCACAGTTGAGATCTGTATCTGCCCCCCATCCTTCCCAGGAGAAGGAGAAAGCTCACGAGGGAGCCCGGCCTATGCGCGCCATCTTCCTGGCTGACGGCAATGTCTTCACTACTGGCTTTAGCCGCATGAGCGAGCGGCAGTTGGCACTCTGGAACCCAGTAAGCCCGTTTTCCTTGAGTGGGGCTTTGGGCTGGCAAGGGGTCACAGGCTTCTCGGTGTGGTTCTCTAAGCTCTTGCTGTTTTAAGTTAGCGGGAGGGTCTTCTCCTCAGTGGGGCACAGGCAAGCGCACCTTAGAAATGCACCCCGGAGCTCCAGGGTTTCTGATGCTTAGACCTGGGAGCTCCCGAGGACGGAGCACACAGTGCTGCCGAGGAAGTGTTCACAACGGGCACGGCCCTTTCTGTGAATGTGTGAAGGAGGTACTGCTCCCTGCCGCCTGCTGGGTGTAGGATGGACCGGTTCTCGGTTCTGTAACTTTGTCTACCTGTATCATTCTTTACAATAAGAAAGTAGTGGCTGGAGAGATGGCTCGGGGGCCAAGAACAGTTGCTGTTTGTAGCAGCTGTCACCTGTGGTCACAACTGCAGCTCCAGAGGATCTGATGCCCTCTTCTGTCCCCAGCAGGCAACTGCACTCATGCCTATACACGGTTGGCCTGGAGCTCCCAGGTCGTCCTTAAAAAACAAAAATCTTTTTCAAAAAGAAAACAGCTCAAAGGAGAAAGCTTTTTGTTGTGAATCTATACTGATGTCTGCGCTGATCGTCAGGGAGTTTGATTTGCAGTGTTTGCACGCATGAGGTCACCCGTGTTCAGACTTGAGGTTCTGCTGGGGAAATGGGGTGGTTATAAGGATTTGTCTTTTAAAAATGTACGTCCATGTGTGTTCATGTGTATCTTTTTACTTATTTTCAGAAAAATATGCAGGAGCCGATCGCCCTCCATGAAATGGACACTAGCAATGGGGTGCTGCTCCCCTTCTACGACCCGGACACCAGCATCATTTACCTGTGTGGGAAGGTGAGCGGCCTCTGATGTGACATCAGCCATGGAGGGCGGGCTCGTCCTTAGAACCCAAGATGCTTGGCGATGGAACTGACGTATTTAATGTTTCTTAAAGTGTGTGTGTATGTATGAGTGTCTGTGTGTCTCTGTGAGTGTGTGTCTGTGTGAGTGTGTGTCTGTGTGAGTTTGAGTGTGTCTGTGTGTGTGTGTTATGTCTGTGTGTGAGTGTGTTGTCTGTGTGAGTGTGTGTGTGTGAATGTGTCTGTGTGTGGTGTGGTGTGTGTGTGTGTGTGTGAGAGCTGGAGCACATTCATGCTGAAAGCTCGTTCTCTTTCAGACCAGGTTGCTGGCATTGAGTAGCTTGCCAGAAAATTAGCTGACCCCTTAAACATGAAGACCATGAGTTTTTGTTTTGTTGTCTATCTGTCTTTCTGTGTGTCTATCTATCTATAAATCTATAAGTGCTCTGCTGCATTTACACCTACATGCCAGAAGAGGGCATGGGATCCCATGACAGATGGTTGTGTGCCACCATGTGGTTGCTGGGAATTGAACTCAGGACCTCTGGAAGTGCAGCCAGTATTCCTAAGCATGGAGCCATCTTACCAGCCCTAACCATGGGGTTTTATACACTGCACTGAGAGCCTTTAGTGCTGTGGAGAGTTAGAGGAAACCATTGGAACGCTGACCTGGTTTCTAGGCCCAGGAGAGTAGAGGCCCAGGAGGCTTCTGCAGGAAGTGCTGGGGAGTTCTCAGAAAGAAGGACTGATCTTGCTGGGGAAACAACAGCTCATCAGCCAGGCAGATGTATTGCAGAGAGCAGCGGGCAGCTACTGAAGTTAGATTCCCACAAACTCTGGGTGCCGTGGGTACCACCCACTTAAAGAAAATGCCTCCGTTAACGTGGGCACTGACTTATCCTGGTTCTCAGGGTGACAGCAGTATCCGCTATTTTGAAATCACGGATGAATCCCCGTATGTCCACTACCTCAACACATTCAGCAGCAAGGAGCCGCAGCGAGGGATGGGCTACATGCCCAAGCGGGGACTCGATGTCAACAAGTGTGAGATTGCCAGGTAAGAACTGGACACAGCAGGCCAGCTGCAGGGCTACCTCAGCGTTTGCAGTTGATTGTGGCTTGTGGCCTGTCCTTGCAGTGCTGAGTAGCAGCGACAGCAGGGCTCAGGGTCTCGCGTGCTGACCTCCTTCTGGCTGGAGCTGTGGGCAGTGTTCCCTGGAAGGCGGATGGGCAAGAGCCTTGTTATAAAATAAGGGAGGATTATTTGTGGGAAGGGGAGAAGGGGGAGAGGCAGAGGGGCAGGAACTGGCCTGTGAGGGCAGGGGACAGGAGGGGAGAGAGAAGGAGAGTTCTGCGTAGACGGCTGAGTAGATGGCTGAGTGGGGAAAGCTCAGTCTTACAGGCAGAGGTAAGCGTAGGTCTCCAGGACCCATGGTTGTACACCGCGTCTCACACAGTAATCCCAGCGTTAATGAGATGGGAGGTGGAGGGCGGAGACAGCTGCCTGGACGCTCCAGTCAGCTAACCCGGCCAGTGTGGGACCCTGTCTGGAACAAAAGGTAGAAGGCAGGGCCAGCAGGATGGCTCAGTGGGTAGACATTTGCCACACAGACCTGATGGCCAGACTTGGATCCTAGGAACTCTGTAAAGTGGAAGAGGGGGCTGACGCCATCGTTGTCCCTGACCTGCACACGTGTGCCGTGGCACGCGCACACACACATGCTAACGCATGCAGAAGTAGCAGTAAGCCATAAAAAAATGACAAGAAGGTGGAAGGAAGGGGCCTGCAGACCTGCCCGGCAGTTGTCTGAGGTCACATGTGTGCCATGTTCAGTACCTGTGCTAGCAGAGACTCACGCCCAGGACACAGGTGCTGCCTCCTGGGAGGTTGTGCCCTCCTGTGTGGGGACACGGCGGGTCACCGCACATGGCTGCAGCCATCTTTCACAGGCCTTGCATGCTTGCTGTCTCCAGCTGTGTGGACAGTCTGTTTTCCCTTCTGCAGTGGGAGCACCAAGCTGCTCTTAGCCTGGAGCAGCAGCTGAGGTGTTCAGTGGACATGCTTCAGACCCCCGGGGCACTGGAGAGGCAGTCTGGGGTCACTCACATGTTTCTCTCCTGCAACTCTGCTCTTATTTCCCTTTAAGGTTCTTCAAGCTTCATGAGAGAAAGTGCGAACCTATTATCATGACCGTCCCCAGGAAGGTAAGTGCCCAGGTTTTGGTTTTTGGCTTTGGTATGTGTGGGTATTTTGCCTGCGTGTGTTGCTGTGCACTGTCTCCATGCCCACCTGGTGCTTGAGGAGGTCAGAAGTGTTGGAGCCCCTGGAACCAGCAACACCACAAGGGTGCTGGGAATCAGACCTAGGTCTAACCACTGAGCCACCTGTCTTAGTGAGACTTGTGATGAGACTTCCTGACATTTGCAGCTGTCAGGTCACCACACTGCTTTGGCTGAGTCACTGTCAGGGCAGGAACCTGGGGGCAAGAGCTGAGGCAGTGGCCGTGCAGGAACATGGCAGGCTCAGTCTACTTCCTTACAGCACCCAGGACCACCTGCCCAGGCTGGCCCCACCCACAGCGAGTTGTGCCATTTCACATTAATCACCAATCAAGAAAATGCAGGCTTGCCCACAGGCCAGTCTGTTGGAGCATTTTCTCACTGAGGTTCCCCCTTCCAAATGCCGCTAGCTTGTGTCGAATAAACCTAGCCAGCAGCGGTCTCTGCGGCTCCACGTCCCCAGTCTGAAGTAACTCACGTTTCAGAAGTCAGATCACTGTGGTGTGCGTGCCTCGTCCCTGCTGCTCCAGACTGTGGGAGACAGTAAAGGCCAGGACAGCTCCCATGGGGATCGCTTGCCCTGCATACATACAGCACTGCACTCGGGCCAGCCTTTCTTCTCACTGACCCAGCGTTCCCCAAACTCTCTTACAGTCTGACCTCTTCCAAGACGACCTGTACCCCGACACCGCGGGGCCGGACGCAGCACTTGAGGCCGAGGAGTGGTTTGAGGGGAAGGACGCAGACCCCGTCCTCATCTCTCTCAAGCACGGCTACATTCCAGGCAAGAACAGGGACCTCAAGGTGGTCAGGAAGAACATTCTGGACAGCAAACCGGCTGCAAACAAGAAGACGGATCTCATCTGTGCCCCCAAGAAGACCGCAGACACTGCCAGTGTGGTAAGGGGTGTGATTCTCTGGAGAGACCCCTGTGGCCTGGAGCGGTGGCCAACCCTGGGTGACTGTGGTATGCTAGGCCAGCGCTGCCTTTTGTAATGCCTACTGTGCTGTCTGAGAGTGGACAGGACCCCTGCTGGCCTACGGGAGCCAGGGAGTGAGTGCTCCTGGAGAGGGAGGTGGGCTGAGAGGTGCTTGTTACCTTGTGTTACTTTGTGTTACCTAGTGTTACCTAGTATAGTGTTACGTAGTGTTACATAGTGCTGTATTGACAATGTGGGCTAGCAGTACGTTTGTTACATAGTGGTTGCGGTGTTGTCAATATGGGTCAGCAATACAGCTACCTTGGCCAGAGCTTGGGGTCGGGAGCCTGCCAGCAGAGGGCACTGCTGACTCAGGAAAGAATGGCTGGGGGTGTGGAGCTGCACGCAGAGCAGCGGCTGAAGCACCTTAGGCCTTGACCGAGGAGCCAGCGTCTGCACTTGGCGCCATAAGGTCTCCAGTTAACAAGCTCTTGGGAGACACTGGGTCTTCATCAGAACCCTACAGAGCAGGGCTGCCCTGACAGCAAGCAGAGTGAGTGGGCTGTAGGCCCTGGTGTGGCCAGGCTTGCCCTGTGAGGGCTCTGGAGTAGACGCTCTGCCCAGCAGGTGCAGCTGGAAGACCGGGAGCCACCCTGATGCACTGCGATCTCTTTGTGGGCTCTCAGCCTCCGTGGTGTCCTGGAGGCTGCCGCTCAGCCTGAGCATTCGAGACGTGCGCTTCGTCAGTGACCTCTGCTCACCTTGTTCTGTTTGTTTCTTAGCAAAACGAAGCCAAGTTGGATGAGATTCTGAAAGAGATCAAATCCATAAAGGACACAATCTGCAGTCAAGACGAGCGCATTTCAAAGTTGGAGCAGCAGCTGGCGAAGATGGCTGCCTGAGGCCCGCCACCTCCACAGACGGCAGCTGCTCACAGGGCGTGCTTCCCCGTGGGGCAGAGAGGGAGACACTGCCACTTGGAGACATTCCATTTCAGATCTGTCAGCCAGCGATAGGGCACATTCCAGTAAGAACTCAGCTCCTCTCCCAAATTCACGAAAACTTGAAAGCTCAGCTTTTTATGGGAGCTTCCGATGTTTGACAGGTCTGGCGACCTGTTGAGCTGTACTACATTTGAAATGCCAGATACTCTGAATTTTAGAAAACAAGCCCCCCTGACCCAGTGTCCTCCACACACACCTTCTGTCGACCGGCCGATGCCACCTCTGCTCTGTCTCTTCCTTTTTAATGTTGCCAAAACCGAAAGTAGCTTTTTTTTTTCTTTGTATTTTGCTACTTTGCAGTATTTGTGTGGTTTTTTTTTTTTTTTTCTCCTCCTCAATTTGAAAGGGACAGCACTGTGTATGTTTATAAACTAAATGAAGATGAGATGATTATTTTATATAAACACTCACGAGAACAATCAGCCCAGCCACGCAGGGCTGGCTCACTCACAGCACAAACCTGGGCGTCTAACGACTGTCCAGAAGGAAGACTTGAGAAATCATGTGGACCCACACACTGCCCCCCTTCCCTTGAGTCTTGGATCAAAAGCTCTTGTCCCGTCTCTCCTTGCTCTCTCTTTCCTAGAAGTCGGGTGGTTGCACGGATGGAAATCAGCACCTCATGCTGTCATCAGTGATTATAATCTAACCCCAACTAGCTCCTGTTTCTGCAGTTTTGTTCTCACAGATGGTCACGCCCGTCCCTTCCAGCAGTGTGGTTCACTTCCGGCTGTTTTGGGCAAGGGCAGCCAAGGCGAGCAGATGCCCGTGTGTTCGAGAGTCCTTGTCCACTGAGGCAGTTTGCCTAGCGAGCCCTTGAGTGTAGTGTGGGGCTTGAACCCAGGCGCTGTGCGCACAGCCTCTGCCCCAGGCCCTCTGTTTCCCTCCCTCCTGTCTTCCCTCCTCAATTTGCTGCCTCCTGTCTCAGGCGCCCAGCCAGTCCCCGAGGGCTCTTGGATGTTGCATCTGAGGGAAAGGTCCAGAACAAAGTAGAAAGGGAAGTTCAGAGATAGACCCTCTGTGCCACCACCCAGATCAGGCTGCTGCTGTCCAGCACTGGCGTGGCTCTCCCTAGACATGCCTGTTCCTAGGGCAGCAGCTGGCACCTAGCCCTACCCTACCCTCATGGCCTCCCGGTGCATGTCTGCGAAAGGGCCAGCCGGGATAGTGTCCGAGCGATCATGGACGGCATGTGTTTGCACGGGTGCGGGCACAGTGCTGGCTGCCAGCAGATGTACAGTTATCAGGACAGAGGCATAGTATGGCGGCAGCTGCTGAGAGTGTGCGGACTGACTGGGTACTATTGTAAGAACAGGTTCTCTCAGCCACCTAGACACGGGGGTCGCTGGCACCGCAGCCTCCGGGCACCTGAGCCTTTGCGGATGTCTGTCTGTCTGGTTTTTAATGTTGGCTAATGAGGTGGAGAGGAAGCGGCTGCAATGACTCTCACTGGCGTTGTCTGTACGTGTGGTGTGCTGAGGACCTGTTTCAAGATTCACAGATGTTCTGGTTTCGGCTGAATTAATTAAGTAAACAGTTATGGAGGCTGCGATGAAGCCGGGGGGTGAGGGTCAGAGAGGAAGGAGTGGTTGGAACATGTGCCAAGCTGAGTCGGCACCGACGCGCTGTGGTGGGCTGTTTCCCTGATTTGTCTTAAAGCTGTGGCACCGGAGGACAGTGAACTGCTCCTACACCACTCTTATAGAGTGGCCATAGTGTTCTGTCAAAACACTCGCTTCCGTTTTCAGAGATAAAAGACATTGATTACAATCGTGTGCTGTGCTTCTTTCATGCCTCACTTAGCTGTCTCTGAGACAGCCACACCCTGCTGGGCACAGGCACCCTGCAGCTGCTGGGGCAGGGGGCAGGTGGGCAGGCAGGCGATCAAGAGACGCTAGTGCTCACAGGCCTGCTGGGAGTCCCTGCCTCCAGCCTGTGGGCTGTGTGATCGGAAGCCAAGAACCTTCCAGTCTCTTCCCTAGTGTGGGGGAAGGAACCCACAGGAGCGAGGCACACAAGCAGACCACTTGGCCTCTTGGAGGAACACCATGGCCAGTGTGGGGAGCTCCTCCCTGGATTTTGTTTGTTCTTCTTTTGAGACAGGGTATCATGTAGGCCAGGTTGGCCCCAAATTTGTTGTTACCGTCCAGCCTCCGTCTCCTGAGTACCTGGGATCACAAGCCTGTCCCACCATGCCTGGTTTACATTGGTGGGAGGGGACCCAGCTCTGGCATGTTCAACAAGCAGTTTACCTACCAAGCCACATCCTCAGACCTGGTTTTTGTTTTGTTTATTATTGTTTAAGACAAGGACTCAGGGGGCGCACAGCCAATCAGCAGGAGGCAGAGAGGCATGGGCCAGCCTGGTCTACATAGTGAGTTCTAGATAGCCAGGCTATTAAGAGAGACCCTGTCTCGAAAAAAAAAAAAAAAAAAAAAAAAGAAAGACTCAGGTATCAGGTACGGCCAGCTGTCTTATTGATCCTTTGGCCTGTGGCTAAGTTAGATAAGCCTTTGACGCTCTTGGCTCTGTACCCTGGTTGTACTATGCAGGCTCGCACACCCCACTGGGCAATGCTTTCAAAACAGCATTTTCCATGGATGGGAAACCTTGGCCGTGCTTCTGCTCAGCAGGTCCTCAGCGACTCCTTTGTACCTTTCGACTTCCCGTTTTCTGTTACCCCATCGCCCGATGACATTTCAGTTTTTATACAGAAGAAACCTTGTTTACCTTCCTTGGCACCTAAGATGTGATGAGCGAGTACCGGAAGACCCTTCCCAAGTTCCTTCCTCCCGGGCAAGGGGGGCAGCCGCTGGTTCACATGCCAGGCAGGGAGGGGAAGTTGGCAGGCCTCTCTCTGAGGACCTAGAGGCCTGGTGGTCTGTTTACGACTGGCTCCTTTGTCTGGCTTTGGCCACCTTGACTCTCTGCCAGGAGACCTAACAGCTTCTTGTGTCGTCCCCAGACAGTGAACCAGACGCTGTCTGCAGAGAACTTACTTTTTAAGGTTACTTCCCTCCTTGTACTCAGTGCTCCGTATCCTGTCCAGAAATGCTTTTTGTTGGGTCTTAAAGAATCTGTTAGCCAGGCGGTGGTGGCGCACGCCTTTAATCCTGGCACTTGGGAGGTAGAGGCAGGTGGATCTCTGAGTTCGAGACCGGCCCTGGGCTACACAGAGAAACCCTGTCTCGGAAAAAAACAAAACAAAACAAAAAGAATCTGTTAACTCTAAGTGACCCTTTCTCCTTCCAGAGCAGTAAGCAATCCTGACATTGTCACTGGATCAAGGGCACACTTTTCATTGGGGTGGGGGGAGGGTGTCTGTTGCCCCTATAGGCTACTGCTTGCTAGCAGTCATGTGTGCAGCATGACAGCACTTTTCTGGAAGGCAGGCTCACAGCTGGGACCCGACTTAACTGTTGGTAGCTTCTTCCACTTGTCACCTGAAAGCTTCCATCTGAAACACCAGTGAGACATAATGCGGAGGCTTTGTGGCCTGAAGAGTGGCCCCCAGTTACCAGTCACACTGCCCTAACACCATATGGCTATTTAGTCATGTAAGAAAGACACAGAGTTAGAAACATTAAAAAAATAATAAATTCTAGCTAGGGCTGGAGGGGGTGCACAGCAGTCAGCAGTATGTGTTTGCTGACACCCACATTGGGCGGCCCCGTGCCGGGCAGTCTGCCCTTCAGAGGCACCTGCACATGTACAGATACTGATGTTCAGACACATAAATCTTTAAAACAATGGAGAACAAGGAACAGTTGAGATTGTATGTCTATATAACTGGTTGGGTATGGTAGCATATACATAAATCCCAGCATTCTGGAAGAATGAGATTCACGGACAGACAGCCAGGGCTACACAGAGAAACCTTGCCTTGGAAAACCAAAAAAGCTAAGAATAACAACAGGGTGGTGGGGTTTTTTTGTTTGTTTGTTTGTTTTGTTTGTTTTTTTTTTTTTTTTTTTAATGTGTTTTGAGAAAAGGTCTCGCTCTGTGGCTTTGCCTGGCATAGAACTTACCTTGTGGACCAGGCTGGCCTTGAACTCTCAGAGATCCACCTGCCTCTGCCTCCCCAGTGCTGGGACTAAAGGGGTTCGTACCTTGTTGGTATTTACATTTTAAATAGTAGACAGAAATCCAAAGGAAGACTGTTTAGTGTAAAGAATCGTGAACTCCAAATCCCAGTGTCCATACACAGTTGGAACACGATGGGGCTCTTTAGACAGGAACCAAATTTAGTTCCCAGCACCCACATCCGGTAGCTCATAACCAGGGATCCAACACCCACTCCTGGCCCCTGTGAGCACCTGAACTTTGCCGCACATGCCCACAGAAGATAACACGTAGTTCAAAATAGAATATATGTTGTTATGTTAATTTGAACATGCTAACATTTCGGCCGTTTTCCTGAGTACTGGGAGATCTGCTACAACCTGAAATCCTGCTATCTTAGTTTTGTAAACCAGCATGGTCAAAATGGTTTCGTCTTACAGCTTATCCATCATCCAGGAGTCCAGGTAGGAACTCAAGGCAGCAGGAACCTATTGGGTCTGTAGAGGAGCAGAGGCTCACGGGCTGTGCCAGCCAGTCCAGCAATGGCTGTCTCCTGAGGGAAAGTTCAAGAATGCAATAGTGGTTCAGTACATGAGGCTGCATATCTCAGCTGGTCTTCGTTCTTCACAGAATTCTGAAGAAGTAGACTTAATGTCAATGAAGGAATGCCTCAGCAGCCAGATAGATGAGAACAGGGCCAAACAGGCAAAAAACAAAAGCTTCTCTTCTATGTCCTTTATAGAGACTGCTACTAGGTGTGGCCCAGATTTAGGGTGAGTATTCCCACCTCAAAAGATCCAATCAAGAAAAGTCCCTCGCAGGTGTGCACGCTGCTTGGGTTTTTTAGCTAATTCGGATGACTGTGGTCAAGTTAACACAACATCATAAGCCTGGAGGCAGGAGTAGATGCAGAAGCCATTGAGTGCTGCTTACTGGCTCGGTCAGTTTATTTTCTTGTACATCCTAGAACCATTGCCTAGACACGACACTACCCTAGCGGCTGGGCCCGCCTCCATGAATCATCTATCATGAAAATTCCCCCAGGCTTGCCTACAGGTCAGTCTTACAGAGTCATGTTCTCAACTGGAAGTCCTAATGACTCTAGCTGGTGTCAAGTTGGCAGAGCTAGCCAGCACAGCGGACCCCTCACCAATCTGACGCACAGACATAACACTCTTCAAGTAGAATTTCTCCTTTCTCCTTTGTTCCCAAGAAGACATGCTAAATATAAAACAATATAACAATATAAAAATAACATAAAACATCCCAATTTTTAAAAAGTCCCTCAGTCCTTAGAATTTCAAATAATAACATGTCTCTATAAGCCATCCAAAGTACAGCTAGCTAGCGTTGGCTGGAGTTAACTTGTGCTTGTAGAGCCTGGGTCAATTCCCAGCATCTACCTATTGGCTCACAACCACATACTCCAGTCCCATAACCCTAACCCTAATCCTGACCTCAGTGGACAACAATTACATGAGAGGCACAAACATACATGCAGTCAGAGTACTCATGCAGAAAATAGTAAATATTTAAAAGCGAAGAAAAAAATCTAATGTCTCCTTAAAAGTTCAAAGACTCCAAAATATCCAAAATCTCTAAAATTTCCAATGTCTCTGTAAAATTCCAGTCTCTTCAAAACATTATGGGCCTCTGTAAAATCAAAACAAATGCTTCTATATCCCAAGAGGATGGAACCAGCACACAGTTGCAATGAAATCAAAGTCTAATAGTGTTCAAAGTTCAATACTTGACCTCTGGGACCCATTCATGGTCCCCTGGGCTCCACAGGACCCAGGGGCTTGTCCAGCTCTGCCCTCTGCAACAGACAACAGCTTGTCTCCTAGGCTCAAGCCAGCTCTACGGCTGGGCTGCTGCTGTCTGTGGTGGGGAATCTGCAGTACTGGCACGAATCTCCAAGATGTTGGGGTCTTTACTGCAACTGGGCTGCACCTCCACCCATAGCCTCTCCTATGGGCCCTTCAGGGAGCCTGACCCTGCCACATGGTACCAAGCCTCAGCTGCTCTCCATGACCCTTTGATGCTTTCAAAACCAGAGCCATCTGGGAAACTTCCACATTGCCCAGTTGGAGACCACAGGCTTCTCTGTGCTGACTTGGACAAAGTAGTCCCAAGATTTATGTCCTCAGCGATCGGTTCTAGAATCGCTGCCGATTTCTCAGGTCCAGATGACCAGCCTCTATTGTCTAGTAACACAGAGATCAGCACCACAAATGGTGCGGATCGCTTGCTAATCCACTGCTATTGGTCTGCCCCCACTGACCAGAACCACGGATTCTTAAAGTTCAATCTATTAAATAACCCCATAAGAATATTTAAGGGCCATGTCCATCAGGAAGGGCCATGTCCATCAGCTGGTCTGGAAGGGTAGTCTGCCTCTGCAGGCACAGGCTGGTGCCTCAGGTTGTAGGAGGCGTGGATTTTTTGCATGTCTTGTTTCTTTAGGAGTGATTGAGTGTGGTGTGTGTGTGTGTGACAATCCTGTAGTCCAGGATGTCCTGGGTCTCACATCCCCCTGTCTCAGCCTCCCATTGCTGGGATTTGAATGCGAGTCAGCTTGCTTGGCTTTGCCCTCCACACTAGAGCTTCAGCTGTGGGGAGAGGCTGTTGGCCACTTTCTGCTGCCGGAGGCCCCCAGTGAGCTGGAGAACTCTGCTCACTCTGGGGTGGGACTTCTGTCTGAGGAAATGACCTACATTGCGGTCTCCGGTGCGGAGACAGCTTCAGGTGCTGCCTGTGTGGGCATCCAGAAGCCGGGCTTGAAAGCGAAGCCCCACCTGTTTGAGGAGGGGAACAGAATCTGGCGAGTGGAGGAGGCGGTAGCCATTTCCCCTTCGGATGACTCAGATAAACCTACAAGCCCCCGGAGTGGAACGAAGCCCTCCCCTCGCTGGGTCTTTCAAAGCAAAACACTGCTTCTCTTTGTCTATTTCTATGACACCTTTATGTCCTTCCCCCAACCCCTGGATTCCCCCCCCCCATAGATGGAGAATCTTGGGAATATGTAGATGTACAAAGACTATCTGACTGGCTAAGTTTATGTTTTTAAGATTTCATTTTTAATTATTATTGTTGCGTACAAATCATTTGAATGTCCTGTGTATATACCTGTGCACCACAGGCTTTCCCGTGTCTACAGAGGCCAAAGGGGTGCACTGGATCCCCTCCAAACGGTGTTACAGATAAGGGCGAGCTGCCACGTGGGAGCTGGGAACTGAACTCAGGTCTTCTGCAAAGCAGCGACTGCTCTTCGTCTCTCCAACTCCCTTATAAGTCAGCAAAACCAAAACAAGCTGGAGCTCATCAGTGGTCTAGCCTAGGAACCAAAGGCCGTTCATAGTCCTGCTGAGAGAATTGATACTTATCCCACGTGCTTGTCTCGGCACCCTGAACACGAGGAACACTGGGGTTAGAGGACATACTCGGCACACACACACATCCCACCAAGAATCCTGCTGGCTCTCCTAAGCTTACGTCATTTTTCCTTTCTGAAAGGGAGGTCCTATGAACAGTGTGGGCAAATCTGAGACCAGTCATCAGGACCTACCAAGCCTGGAGCTATCTCCCAAGCTAAATAGAGCCCAGCCTGTTTCTTTGAGTCGGTGACTTTTAAAGTTTATCCACCACGGGGCTAGAGAGATTGGACTCAATTTGTGAAACGCTTGGTGGCCAAACTTGGGGACCTGGTTTGAATCTCCAGCCTCCACAGAAAGTTGAACATAGCAGCGTTGCTGGGGGGAGGGGGAGGGGGGCAGAGACTTGAGAGTCCCCTAGGCTTGCAGGTCACTTACTCTAGCAGAATCCTTGAGTTCCAGATTCTGTGAGACTCCGGTCTCTAAATAAGTAAATAAATAAGATGGCGAAGCCATTGAGGAAGGTACCGGGAGCACCCGTGATACACGGACACACGTGTAGGTGAAACACTCGCACACATACAATTTTAAAAATTACAAAAGCAAATTTTTTTTTAAGCTCAGATTGCACTGGGACGGGCAGACTTATATCTGACCATCTACGTATTTCCAAGATTCCTCAACGGCTGGACGAGCCTGGCCAGTGGAAGCTCGGGTCAGCTCTGGCCATCCAGTGCTTCCTCCCTGTTTAATGAAGTCACTGGGTTTCGGTTTCCTCTCCCAACTAGTGCAAAGTGCAGTTAAAGGCCCAGGGCAACACAGCCATGTGTGCCATGGTGATGCCCCTGGAACGTGTAGCCAGGGGCCTGTGAGCCCTCCCTGTACCCCACCCCAAAATCAGCTAAAACTAGCAAGACGGGTTCAGGGCAGGGGTAAGTACTCAGGAGACCAAGCAGAAATCACAGTTCCACTTTTGAGATGGCTCTGTCAACAATGACCACTGAGGAGCAGGCCCAGAAACAGACCTCAGTTCCCAGGCTAGCCCACCACTGGTCTCCAGCACACATCAGGATTGTCATTCCTACCCCACACTCCAAGGGCTCATAAAGACACTGCATTCTCCCAAACTGGTCACAGCAGGCTGGAATGCCGGAAGGAGCTAAGCTTTAGGCTTTAATGAGGTACTTTTATAGAACACTCTGTCTTTGCGACCTACCAGCAGATCACCCTGGGCAAGACACTTCACTCTCCTGGACCTGGTATTTCTTATTTCTAAAACAGGGTCAGCAGTAGTACCTCCTTTGAGATAATTATAATGGTTAAAGAGCCCAGAACAGGGCTTAGGGGACCTGAGCACCAACTATTTCTTAGTGCTAGGTTCTGTGCTAGGACAAGGAAATCCACGCCAAGCAAAATAGACATGGCTTCCAGGAAGACTGCACTCATGAGGCAGGGGCAGGACTGGGTGCTCTGGAATCATGGGGAGGGATGTGGTGATCTGGGGAGGCACAGGACTAGGGTGGTAAGTGGTATTGTTGATTAAAAGGAAAAAAAAAATGCCCCAGGCAGAAGAAACACAAGCCACGGCCATGGAGACAAATACTGTGTTTGTAAATAAAGTTTTAATTGATACTCAGTTAATCAGTTTGCTTATATAGCTGGTGTTGTGACTTTAACAGATCCACAGAAACAGCAAAGATCTACTGTCTGGGGCTGGAGAGATGGCTCAGTGGTTAAGAGCACCGGCTGCTCTTCCAGAGGTCCTGAGTTCAATTCCCAGCAACTGCAATGGTGGCTCACAACCATCTGTGATGGATCTGATGCCCTCTTCTGGTGTGTCTGAAGACAGTTATAGTGCACTCACATACCTTAAATAAATAAATCTTAGAAGAAGAAGAAGAAGAAGAAGAAGAAGAAGAAGAGAGGAGGAGGAGGAGGAGGAGGAGGGAGGAGGAGGAGGAGGAGGAGGAGGAGGAATTGGAAGAAATCCACTGTCTGGTCCTCTCCAGAAAAAGCTCTCTTGTAAGTAATGAGTTGCTTTCTGGGAGTTCATTCTGTAATTCCTGAACAGGCTGCCAGACCCTTCCAGAGTCCTCCATAGAGATCTGGAAACCAATAGGATTGGTGCCATTTGGGGCCGCAGGAAGGAACCACACATTTGGAAAGGAGCTGCGGTGGGTAGGAACCAAGTGGTCGGACTTGCAGGAACTTGACCCTGGTGTGTGTGTATGTGGGGTGGGGGAGCAATGTCCTTGACCTCTTCAAGATCTCTTTCCTGGTTATGAAGTAAACACAGTCCTGAGGATAATCCAGCTCCTTGGCTGAGGGCTAGCACATGTTGCAAGGGATCTGGGTTCAATCAATAGACCTAAAAAATAAAACACATGAACATGACACCATTATGGGTATTTTAAAATATATGTATATGTCCGCTCCTTAAAGCCAGCAGCTCCAGGCGAGAGGAGAGAGAAAGTCCCCGCCCAAAGAAACACTCCCGGCTGGGAGTCTTGTCGAAGTAGGAACTCAACTTTAATGTAACAACCTCTTGTTTATATAAACTCGGAGCATAGTGAGGAGGAGTTTTAGTGGGGTGAGATGACCTAGGGGGTGGGGAAGGGTGACAGAGGGTACCTGGTGACTGACAGGACCAATGGCAAAGCTTTACATCAGCAACAGTGGGGGTGGGGGGTGGGACAGAGGCAGGGCCAAATGGGTCTTGTTGAGTCACTCTGTATGAAAGTGACTGAAACAGGTCTCAAAACTCGAGCCAGGCTCGGGTTTGTCCACAAGGCCCAAACCAGGGCCGAAATGGGGCCCAACATGTATATATTTAAAATATATATATATATATATATATATATATATATATATATATATATTCAAAGTAGAATGGGGGCAAAGGAAGGGCTTCCACATCTGGGACAGCCACGTGGGCTCAACACTGACCAAGCCCTGGGGCCCACACAATTGAGCTTTGCGGTTTACTTGTGTCTGTGTCCTGCTTTTCCCTTGAGGGGTGGGACTAGCTTTACAGGTCTCCTCCTCCCCCTCTCGTTTGTTTTGAAGCAGAAGCTCACAGTAGCTTCCTTCCTGAAGTTCATTATGTAGACCAGGCTGTCCTCAGAGATTCACCTGCCTCTGCCTTCCGAGTGCTGTGATTAGAGATGTGCACCACCATGCCGGCCCTGTTTGTGTATTTTTTGACATAGATCCACAGCCCTGGCTATCCTGGAACGCCATCTGTCATTCAAGCTGCACTTGAACTGGCTGTAAGCCTCCCACCTGGGCCCACAGAGGCCAGAATTACACGTGTGTGCCACCACACCCAGCTCCTCATATCTCATATGCAAATGTCACTGCTGTGGTCTGTAACGGATTTTTGACTCTTTCCAGGCTCCATTTATTTCTAAAAAGCAGAGCAGAGACTGGCCTGCAATCCCAGCTATGCGGGCGGTAGGATTGTGAATTCAAGGACTGCCTGGGCCACAGAGTGAGTTCAAAGCCAGCCTTGGGGATTTAGCAAGGCCTGTCTCAGTCAAAGGTCGGGGGGAGAAGAGCATTTGTCCACATCCATGCCTGATAACAGTGATTCCCCGTGCACTTTGAATACCCACGGTGTGCTTAAGGGAAACTGAGATCAAAGAAATGTTTTTTTAAAGTTTATTTCAACAGTAACTCATAAATTATGAAGCTTGGGGCTGACAGGATGGCTAAAGGCGCTTGCCAAAAAGCCTCACATCCTAGTTCAATCCCCAGGACTCAGAGGGCTCCCAAAAGTTGCCCTTTGACCTGTACATGTGCACTCACGAGCACATGCACACGCATGCAGACAGACAGACACACAGACACACACACACACACACACACACAGTGTAGTAAAAATTAATAAATCAAGAGGCTTCAAGCCAGACGAAGTTCAGGAGCCCAGCCAAGGATACTTGGAGACACAAAAGGAAAACAAAGATCCAATTGGCTTGGAAGATTCCTAGTGATTGATTATACCTGTATTGGCTACTTCTGATTGGTCGAGTGCAAGTTCAGACTCTCTGTAAGGAGCTCCAAGAAAAAAAAAACGCTAAAGCTTTGCTTGTGTCTGTTTGCAAATCAAACAGGGCCTGTCTGTCCGTGACCTCCTGTCTGTCTGTTCAGGTCTTTCAATCTGCTTCCTTTCAAGTTTGCTTTAATAAGCATGAATATAGTTTTTGGCGCCCGTGCCATATTCCACCATGGGACAGATTTCCGTGGCGCGGGACTTAGGTGTTTCCCCAAATGTTCCCCCCCGCCCCCCGTTGAGTACCACTGTTCTGTCCCTGTGTGTGGTGGGGGAGTCTCCAGGCTCTGTTCCTAGAGGCACAGAACTGTGGCACGGTTGAGCATGCGCCCTGCAGGTGTCAGGTGCAGGCGGATGTGGCTTTAGGGCCCCAGAGAAAGCAAGAACTGGAATCCACGCCACTGCCGCAAGTCTCCCTGCTTGAGGGACCCTGACTGGGCTGAAGGGCCGCTGCCTCCCGCCACATAAGCAGGCTGGGCTGAAACTGGGTGGCGGAGCATTTGCTGGCATGCCAGGCAAAGGACGGTTGCAATTTCCTCCCATGCTGCTTGCGTCACAGCCCGGACCTGAGTCCTGTGGCTGCAGCGGATCTGTCTGTTCTGGTGGGCTCAGCTGTGGGCTCCGGCGCTGGCTTCCTTAGGCGGCTGAAAGGTCCTGATATGGCTGACGGGAGCCTTGGGTCTGTCTGTTTGTCTGTCTGTCTGTCTGGTTGGTTGGTTTTGTTTGTTTGCTTGCTTTATTTTAAACTATTTTGTGTATTTATGTTTTATGCATATTTGTGCACACATACGTGTTTGTGTGTGTGTGTGTGAGAAGAGAGACAGACAGACAGACAGACAGACAGAGACAGGAGACAGAGAAACAGGCAGAAAGAGACAGAGAACAACTTTTTCAGGATTCAGTTCTACTTAGCAGATTCAGGACTTGAAGTCAGGTTGTCAGGGTTTGGTGGCAGGCACTTTTATACGCTGAACCCTCTCCTCAGCCCTATTTTATATTTTGAGACAAGTTGTGTGACCCTGGTTGGCCTGACACTGTAGAACCCAGACTGGCCTCAGCCTCTCAAGTGCTGGGGTGACAGACACACACCACATCACCCTCTGGTTTTGTTTTCAACAACTTCCGTGCAAGACAGGGTATGGCCTGGCCTTGCAAAACTGCAGGGCAAACCCTGGAGGCTAATCCCTTTGTCTGCTTCCAGATCCATGCTGTGCATGCCTGGCCTCCAGCCTGTGCTATCACCAGTCTCCTGCCTGACTCTATAGCTCACCCTGGAGTGACATGTTTGCTGAAGGGTATGTGGTAATGGTTCTACCAACCTGTTTACTGGCTGGCCTCACCATCCCATGGACAAGGGGAATGGCATGAGACCACGGCTGGTGTTCAACCCGAGATGTAGGGTTGGCCAAAGGAACAGATAAGGGAGAAACCCATCGGGGAAGGACCCTCCCTGCCCAGGGAGTCCTTGATTGCTGCTAAAAGGACCTGCTAGATTATTCATGGAGTGGTTAAGACAGGGACTCACTCTTTAGCCCAGGCTAGCCTCAGACCACAGTGCTCTTCCTGCCTTGGCATTCCCTGTGCTGAGATTAGAAGTTAGAGCCACTACACCCAGTTATGTAGAACCTTGTGAGAGGAAAAGCCTTGTATAGCCCCAGAGAAGGAAGATCCTAAGGCCAAGCTGAGCTGTAGAGACGTGGAGGGATTGGGGGATATGGACACTCATACATGTGACACACACACACATATGCATGTGCACACACATGTATACACACATGTGCACACATATGCATACAACACACTGTACACACAGGCACACATGCATGTGTGCACACATGTATACACACATGCACACACATGAGCGCACATGCATACATGCATACACACATATCCACACATGAGCACACACCTATATACACACTGGCACACATGCATGTGCACACACATGTATACATACATGTGCACATGTGCCCACACATGTGCACGCATGAGCACACACACATACGCATGCATGTGCATACACACAGGTACAAACGCATGTGCATACACACACATGTATAGACACACGTGCTCACACACACAAAAGTCACTCTACACATAAGCCCCAAAGAGGTGGGTGCTTTGCAGTTCCTGCCCCTCTGCCTCCCATTCTCCATCTCCAGTGGAATTGAGACCCGCCCTCCCTCCCTTCTGGCCTCTGCCTCCTATGACAGGGTTCCTTCTGGCTGCCTCTCTCCGGTGCCCATGGAATAACGCTGTGACTCTCCTCCGAGGTCTCATGCAGAGGTGCCCTCACCAGAAGGCCCCCGTACCTTCCTTGAACTTTGAAGATTGTTATCAGCCCCAACATACCGCCATCACACTGCCCACCCAACTTTAATCAGACTTGTCACCAAAGCTGTCACAAACAAGGGGTGTGGGGGTCACGTGACCAGCCTGAATAACCACATTCTCGCTTCCTTCTTCCACACCCTGCCGTTGGGGAAGGCGGACCAGGACCACAAGTGTCTAGTAGTGTGGACTGGGGCCTTGTCACTGAGGCAGAGTCGCTTCTGGGCCCCGAGGCATCTGCCCCATGCTCTGCTGGGCACGGTAAGTCTGGTTTGCAAAACCATGGGGTGTGGCTGGGGACCCAAGGGACAAGAAGCTCATCTTCTCATTGGTGGTGTCTGGGCCCTTCTGAGTGGCACTGACGCTCTGGGCCGAGGTCTCTCAGGAGCCTGGGGCTTCTCCACCCTTAGCTGAAAATGCCCGGCTGCTGTCTGTTTACCAGGCTGCTGCCTTGCAGTCTCTGAATGGAGACTCAGAGAAGTCCGGGGCCCTCTCCCTAGAAACTATCCACCCTTCCTCTCATCAGTGAGAAGCTCAAGGCCAGAGCTGCTGAGACTAAATTGGACGCGTCCAGAAAAGGGTGTGGAGATTGAGGCTGTTAAGGCATGAGACATTCTTTGGGATATTCTCTCTCTCTTGTCTCTCTCTCTCTCTGTCTCTCTCTCTCTGTCTCTCTTTCAAATCAGATATGGTCTCCATTTGTTCATTAGGCTGGCCTGTAACTCTGTGTAGCCCAGGCTAGCCTCTTACCTTGGCCTCATGCTGGGTTACAGGCAGTACCACCCATACCAGCCTTCTTTGTCTAAATTTTCATTTATTATTGTTATTAATATTTATTTTATTTGCATGCGTGCATGTGGCATGTGCATGAGCAGGCACATGGATGTCAAGCGGCATGTGTGGAGGTCAGAGGAAAACTCAGAGGAGTCCATTCTCTTCCACGGTGGGTTCTGGGAACTGAACTCAGGCCGTAGGTTTCCCCAGCAATCACTTTGACCCTCGGAGCCGTCTAGCCTCCACCCTGACCCTTTGGTGTGTGTGTGTGTGTGTGTGTGTGTGTTTAAATTAAATCAAATTGAGAAAACAGTCCTTGTTCGTAGGAAATTGCTTTTTAAGTTGGCCTTATTATTTTTAGAAGTGTTCTGTGTACTTGTGTTTTGAGGCGTGTATGTCTGCGTTCACATGTGTGCAGTGCCTTAGGAGACCCTTGGGCCTGGAGTTACAGATGGATGTGCGCCTCCATGTGACTGTTGAGTATCTGTTGGAGATCAAGTCTGGTCCTCTGGCAGAGCGGCGAGATGCTCTTAACTGCCCAGCTCTAATCCTCTTCCGGGGCTCGGTGTTTTTGAGACAATCTCATGTAGCCAAGGCTGGCCCCAAACTTACCGAGTAGCCGAGGATGGCCCTAATTCTGTGCCTCCGTGTTTCAAGTGCTATGATTGTGGGCATGTACCCATGCCACACCTGATGCTGGAAATCAAAGCCAGAGCTTCATGCTCACTAGGAGAGCACACAGCCCGCTGACCACGCCCCTTTTCCAAGAGCTTGTACTTGGGATCTAATGGAGACCGTAGGGGACCAAAGACCCAAGCAGGTTCCATCCCCCACTCCTGCAGATTTGTGTTCTTTGCTGAGTGAGGTTGGGGTTTAAGCCAGGCTCATTTGCAAGCTCAGCAATTGCTTTGCCGCCGCCGAGTGTCCCCCCCAGCCCCTCGCCCTGCAGCTGAGATGACTACCGTCCGACTTCTCTGGGTTTCTGCTGGTCTCCTTTTCCCATAACTAATTTCCATCTGCAAAGGGCCCGGCCTCTTGGTGTCCAAGGGTTAGGGAGGTGGCTCTTCTGGGTGCCTCCGTTGGTAACACACCCTGTGGGGAGGTTCCTTCCTCACCAGCTTGGCCAGTAGCCAGAGAGCTGAAACTGAGGAACGGAAAGGACTGGGGCCTCCTGCCGAGCTTTCCAGAAAACTTGGGCTGGGTCCTGGGTGGGTCGCCAGAGGGGCTTGGGCTCACCCAGATGCTCCTGGTGGATGGTGCTGTTGTTTATAGGTGGGGAAACCAGGCTCTGAGGGGAGAGGCAGCTACACATGACGTCATAGCCAAGAAGGCACTGAGCTAGGTGTGGCACAGGCCTTCTGGCTGCAGGACCCTGGGCCCATGGGGACCAGGTCTCTCAGTACCCTTTGCTATATAGAGCAAGAAGCAGATAGTGGAGAACTGGAAGGAGACAGGCCGGCTGGGCTGTGTGCTATCCATGCCTCTTCAGAAAACCAGGGAAAGCTCTCCTTCAGTTAATTTGTGCTAAACCACAGGGCTCATTTCTAGCTGGCCAGTGCCCTGTGGTTCCAACAAGCCAAACTTGGATCTGGAGTTAGGGAGTCTCCAGTTATCTAACACTGTGCGTGTGCCTTGCGAGGGGCCACGGGATATTAAGTAGATGCACAGGATGTCTACGAGTAAAACGTTGCAGGGCCCAGGGATGGAGGTGCAACACTTTTTAAGCTCAACACTTCTAGAGACAGAGGCGGGCAGAGCTCTTATGAGTTTGAGGCCAGTCTGGTCTACATAGTTAGTACCAGGCCAGCCAGGGGCATATAATGAGACTACGTCTGTCTGTAGATAGATAGATAGATAGATAGAGATAGATAGATAGATAGATAGATGATGATGGATGGATGATGGATGGATGGATGGATGGACATAGACAGACGATAACAGACGATAGACAGACAGACAGACAGACAGATAATAGGCCAAGTGTCAAGACACACAGCTCTAATCTCAGTACTTGGGAGGCAGAGGCAGGAGACTCAATAATTCAAGGTCATTTGGGGCTACAGCCAGTTTTAGGCTAGCCTGGGCTACATGAGCCTGCCTCAGAGCAAACATAAAGTGGGAATGGGAATTGTCCTGGATAGGCTGACAAACAAAAAAGGCAGATGTGTCCGTTGGCAAATACGAAGAAGCCGGAGTCGCAGAGACAGCAGGCAGGTGCATCGCTGGGGAGTTCAGAACGCAGGAGGCTGTGGTGCCGGGCTTCGGAGCTCATGGGTCACATGAATGGAGACAAACTTCAGGAAGGTTTACAGAGTGGAAGATGTTAGACCAAGCCTTGAATCGATCCCAACGGCTCCAAGAATAGATGGTGTGGGGCTGAGACGGCTCTGCAGGGGATTGCCTGGCTTTAAGCTCCTGCTCCTGGTCACCCGCTGCAGACACGGCTCTGGGTGCCCGTGAACCTCAGGGTGACAGGTCCTATCCTTCCATGGGGGATGCACCAAGGACACACAGACGGGTTTAGCATGCTAGGCCTCACTCAGAACATGTGACTCACGAACCTGAGGAAGCTGAGACTGAGGGTGGTGTCCAGGTCCTGCTGAGAGGTTTCTGGGGATCTCAGTTCTCTAAGGAAGCCAAAGGCCAGTCACAGCCTGCTCCACGGTTGGGGACTTCCCAGGACACGGCAGTGGTTAGCAGGGAGTCCCTTGCCCTACATGCAAAATTCAAAATTATGACAATGAGTCATGGGTGGTTTTAGTACCAGCACTTAGGAGAGACGTTGGATCTCTGTGAGTTCAAGACCAGCCTGGTCTCCATAGTGAGTTTCCAGACTAGCCAGGGCCACATAGAGAACCCTGTTTCAAGATGGTGATGATGGTGATGATGGTGATGGTGATGATGATGATAACTGACTTTTATTGAGCAATTACTGTTTGCTGAGCGTCTCACGAGGACCATCCCCCACTCACCCTCGGAGGCAGTCCCCACAAGGAGTGGATTCTCTTGCCTCTGCACACACTGACCTCACCAGTGTTATGACTTATGATGCTCTACCCTCACGGCACTCCGTTCTGGAGAACCCACGTTCTGGGGTTTTGAGTTTGGTCTACCCTGGGCTATCAATTCTTATACCCTGTAGGCTGGTGTTAGACATGTTACCCAGCTGCAGGCTAAGGTGAGCGTTCCCAGCATGCTTTAGGGGGCCTGGCTACTCCATGTGTCAGGTCAAGTGTGCTGATATATTTCTTACATGCTCATGCTACTGTGGACTTAAAGGAACTACATCCTATGGTAAACTGAGGCACAGATAGACTGCAGATGGGATATCCATGGCTCTGAGGGGTAAACTGAGTTGCCCAAGGTCACACAGTGACCTTTTAAACTATTTGATCTGATCCACGAAGTGTCCCATCCACCAGGATATACACCCCTCATGAGACCCGGGGTGCCTGTGCCTCAGTCTACCCTGGTTGTTGGTCTAGGCTTTGCTTCTCTTGGAGTCCGAGACTTTGAGATGATGTGCAGGGTCCAAGATTCATGGAGGAATGAGACCTGTTCGTCATAACCGCCAGGGTAAGGGAGATAGCTACTGGTTACAGGTGAAGGACAGGAAACAGGCAAGCATCAAGACAAATCGGATGTGGCTGTCTTCACCCTCGGGGAGCTCAGGCCAGCCTCAATCTTGTTTTCCTGTCTTCAGAGGGAGGGGAGGGGCAAGCCATCCCTCCAAGGCTTGCTGTCCTGAGATCGGCTGCTCCCCTGGGAGAAGACGGGGGAGTTCAATCACAGAAGAAACCACTCATGGTGTGACGTGGGTTTGACGAGACTCAGTTTCCTTGGAGAGCACACAGGGATCTCAGGAAAATATCCACCAGCGAAGCTTCTGGAGGGCGGACTCTGGTCCACCTGCTGTGGGCGTGGCTAGCCTGCTGTGGGCGTGGCTAGCCTGCTGTGGGCGTGGCTCGCCCTGGAGCTGTAAGATTCCGTCCTGGCAGAGGACAGATACTACAGTGTTCCAGGGTCTGTCCTTTTGAGGTACAGAGACGACAGGGAGCAGCCTGGAGCACCCAGTGGCCCTGGTTTATTGGAGACTGGAGGGTCTCTGTGATGTATGACTTCTGGGTCAAGCTGGTCACTCTGGCCAAGCCAGGCACAGAGATGTGAGCTTTCTGAGGGAATCTCGTCTCTTCCTTTTTCAGTGCCCAGCAAATGTTCTACGACAGAGGCACAACCCCAGCCAGGAGACATATCTCAGCTCTTGGTTTGTTTATTTATTTACTTTTACACCTGAACCCCTTCCTGCCTCTGCCTCCCAAGTGCTGGGATTGCACCTGTGCATCAACGTGCCTGGCCATAGTTTTTTAAAGAAATTATATTAATTAATGTATTTACTTATTTGTGCGAGACAGGGTCTTGCTGTGGTGTCCAGGCTGGTCTCAAACTTTTGGGCTGCAGTGGTCCTCCTGAGCGGCAAGCAGGCCGGGAGCCTCCACCCTGTGCCCTACTTCCCGCAACAGGGAGGGAAGTTCTCTTTCTAGCTGCCCACGGTTGCAGCATGCTCATCTCCATGCCCTCTGAGTCTTCGGCCTCCCTCTCTGCCTCCCCACAGAAGGTGCTCCCTGAGTCCTTCCCTTCAGAAGCCGACATCTGGGACATCTTTGAAGCAACGTCACTGACTTTACATAAGAGGCAGCTGAGGGTCAGAGAGGGCGCTCAGAGTCACACAGCTGCTGTGGGGATGAGTGTAGGACTCAGGCCAGCCCGGGTTTCACCATAGATCTCCTGGGCACGCCGGGGATTGTGGGTAGAACAAATAGCCGTCTATGGAGAGAGCCTCTTAGGATTCCTGACCCTCAGACCCTCCAAGCTGCCTTGGCCCCAGGAACTCGCCTTCTGTAGTGCCCCCACCCCCTTCTTTCAGGAAGTGGTTGAGTCTCTACCTTCCAGGAACCAAGGGGTGGTGTGTGTGTTTGTGGGAGCAGAGTCAGTGTTGTTGTGATGACACTGAGTGGCTTCTTCCTGCGTTGCCCCACCCCCAACCCAGGAAATGGCCAAGGTGGACGGTATTCTCCCAGAGGTACCTGCTCAGAGAGGCAAGACCGTCTCAGGTCCCAGCTTCTTCTTCTTTTTTTTTTTTTTGGTTTCGAGACAGGGTTTCTCTGTGTAGCTCGGCTGTCTGGAACTCACTCTGTAGACAGCTGGCCTCGAATCAGAATCCCTGCTCTGCCCCAAGTGCTGGATTAAAGGCGTGCGCCACCACCGCGCGGTCACACAGCTTCTAAGATGCTGTATCCGGAACTCCTCCCGCCCTACACCATAGTCTACGGTCCTTTCTAGGACCTTGGTGGTTTCTGAGCAACGTGGGGCCTGGCCTTTCCCCCAATCAGGATTCAAGCTCCCAAACGGCCCCCGCAGGCTTGAGCTGAGCCCTCGGCAAACCGTCTCTGCTCTTCACTAGGGTTGTGTTCTCAGGTAACTGTCCCTGCAAGTACCGTACTCTTGGTTTTCACAGGGTTTTCTCGTTAGATGTGATGGAGCTGGGCGTGAGGATGCACACCTTAATCCAGCAGGCAGAGGTAGGCAGATTTCTGAGAGTTCAAGGCCAGCCTGGTCTACAGACAGAGCTCCAGGAGAGCCAGGACTATGTAGAGAAACTCTGTGTCAAAACAATAAGAAACAGCTGGGCAGTGGTGGCACATGCCTTTAATCCCAGCACTTGGGAGGCAGAGGCAGGCGGATTTCTGAGTTCGAGGCCAGCCTGGTCTACAGAGTGAGTTCCAGGACAGCCAGGGCTATACAGAGAAACACTGTCTTGAAAAACCAAAAAATAAAATATAAATATAAATCAAGATGCATTATTTAAAAAGTCAGCACAATTGTAAGTAACCTATGAGTAACCTATGAAGGAGATCACATTGAGTAAAGCAAAAAAGGGCCCACGGGTTAGAGTCACCATGTCCCTCCCTCCTGCCTGCCAATCACATGAGGAAGTGACAGGTGTGGATTCAGAGACAGTATTGGAGGGGTTTTATACCAATAAAGGGTATACAACCCTCCACCCAGTACCCAGAGTCTGTCACTCACCACAGAGTTTAAAAAAATTTTTTTTTAATGTGCTTTAGTGTCCTACCTACATGTGTGTCTGTGTGAGGTCGTCAGATCCCCTGGAACTGGAGTTACTGATTGGCTGTGAGCTGCCATATGGATGCTGGGAATTGAACTCAGGACCTTTGGAAGAACAGCCAGTGCCCTTAACAGCTGAGCCATCTCTCCAGCCCACCACAGAATTCTTAAGGGCCAGATTCTGACATCTATAGCCACTGGCTAATGCCAGGAAGACGTGAGGGGACAGGGGGTTGGTGTCCTACAGGGAAAGGGCTGTTCTTCCTGGCTTCCTCGCTGGGAGGACAGCTGTCCCATCTATAGACACGTCTGGAAGCTGAACTCCCTAAGGGGAGATTCCTCCTGGTTACTGAACTTGTCGTTGAGGGCTCTGGGCCCCGAGGAACTTGTAGGGTAAGTGGACGGAAGCAACCACAGCAGCCGATGTTGTCCGAGAGTTTGCCTTGGCTCTCGTGACATCCCCCAGCGGCTCTGAGGTGGGTTTGGTCATCTCCCTCGTCCAAGCAAAGACACAAAGGGAACAGGGCAAGAGATGGATGTACTACGTAAGGAAGAGATGCTCAGTACTAAGCATACACGATGCTCTCCCAAGAGATCCCAGTTCAGTTCCCGGCACCCACATCTGGCAGCTCACCGCTGCCTGTAACTCCAGCTCCAGGGCATCTGTCACCTCTACCGCCTTCGGGTGCCTGCACTTAGGAACGCATATTCTACACAGGTACATCATACGAATAATTTAAAAAGCTTTCAAAGGGTTTTTTTTTTTTATTTTTGAGATTATAATTACACCATTTTCCCCTTCCCTCCTTCTCATTCAAGTTCCCGGCCTCCCTTTTCACTGTTACATATATGTCTGTATGTGTATACACGTTTATTTCTAAATACAACCCGCTCCGTCTGTATGATGTTATTCGCATGCGTGTTTTCGGAGATGACTATTCGGTAGCGGATGACCAGTCGGTGTGCTCTTTCCTGGGAGACTGTTTCTCCGCATTTCAGCATTCCCTGGGTGCCTGCAGTTCTTGTGCAGCCCTGAGGCCTTTTCCCATCCACTTTGGCATGCTTATGGGTGTCCTTGTTCAGCTCAAATATATCTTTATTTTTTGGTTGTGAGCCTAGCCTTTAACGGCTGAGCCATCTCTCCAGCCCTCAAATATATCTTTAAAACAATGACAACAACAAAGACCTGAAGACTGGCAAAGATTGTGTGGGGGCAGGGAGGGGACAGAGAGATGAGGTCAGGGGATAAGGAGGGACATTAAGGACCAATGAATGAGCTGCCTTTGTCCTCAAACCAGGGTGGACTCTTCTGCTCAGCCACTGTAGTACGAGTGTGACACCTGCTGGTCTGCTTATAACTTGTTTCCATGACACTGTTAATATCTAAAACAGACACTAAGGGCTGGTGAGATGGCTTAGTTGGTAAAGGCATCTGCTGCCAAGTCTGATGATGTGAGTTCGAATCCCTGGACCCACAGGAGAGAACTGACTCCTGTGGGTTGTCTTCTGACCTCCGTCTACACACCATGGCTTGGGCATCCACACAGATGTGCACGTACACATACAGACACACAATAAACAAGCCAAACAAAACCCAGACATTAAGTAGAATACAAAAATGTAAATGCCAGGGGCTGGAGAGATGGCTCACCCTTGAGAGCACCGCCTGTTCTTGCAGAGGACCTGGGTTCAGTTCCCAGCACCCACATGGTGGTTCACAGCCACCTGTAAGTCCAGTGACAGGGGATCTCTTCTGACTGCTGAGGGCACGTCATACAGGTAGTGCACAGACATACCTGCAGGCAGGCACAACACTCATAGACATAAAAGAAAAATAAATCTTTCTTTTAAAAGAAACGGGAATATAGTAAATGAGACTTCCTTTGCAGGCTGGAGAGATGGCTCAGTTGTTAAGAGCACCGACTGCTCTTCCAGAAGTCCTGAGTTCAATTCCCAGCAACCACATGGTGGCTCACAACCATCTGTGATGGGATCTGATGCCCTCTTCCGGTGTCTCTGAGGACAGTGACAGTGTACTAACATATATAAAATAAATAATTATTATTTTTTTTTTAAAAAAAGTCTTCCTTTGATACACTCAGAGGCACACCCCAGCCACGCAGAGGCAGGAGGATTGCTCAGTTCAAGGCCAGCCTGCATTACAAAGTGAACACCAGGCCAGCACACTTAGTAAGACCATCCCAAGCAGAACAACAAAAACGAAGTCAAATCCCATTTACTATGTCCCGACAGGTCGTTTCGCCCACAATAAATTTCCTATTCTTTTTGTTTATTTTATTTTTTATATTTGGAGCCAGGGTTTCACTACATGGCCCTGGCTGGCCTGGAATATAGGTCATGCTGGTTTTGAACTCACAGAGATCCACCTGCCTCTGCCTCCAGAGAGCTGGAGTATCCTCATACCCTGCTCAATTTTTTTTTTTTAATTTCATATTTTCAGGCATTGGGAGTGGAGCCAAGGCCTCGCCCACGCTCAGCTGGTTCTCTAACACTGAGTCACAGCCTCTCACAGCCCCCCACTTGCTTCTGCTTTGAGAGGGTTGTTTCTTTTTTTTGTGGGGGAAGGGTTTGAAATGGGGTCTCATGTAGCCGAGGCTGGCCCCAAACTCACTATGTAGTGGAGGCTGAGCTTGAACTCCTGTTCCTGTGTCCCAGAGACACCAGAAGAGGGCATCAGATCCCATTACAGATGGTTGTGAGCCACCGTGTGGTTGCTGGGAATTGAACTCAGGACCTCTGGAAGAGCAGTCAGTGCTCTTAGCCGCTGAGCCATCTCTCCAGCCCCCTCTTTGTTTCTTTCTTTGTGTTTTTCTTCCTTCCTTCCTTCTTTCTTCATTTCTTTCCCAACCACACTTTCCCCTCCCTCCTCTCCTCCCTTAATTTTTTTTTTCTTTTGAAAGAGAACCTCTTTAAGTTACACAGCCTGGCCTTGACCTCAGTATGTAGCTTGGCCTCATGCAGTCCTGCCTCCGGCTCGCAACACTAGGATTGTAGTCATGAGCTTAGTAGAAATAAAATATTTTAGAGCTAGAGAGACGGCTTGATGGTTAAAAGCACTTGCTATCGGGCTGGTGAGATGACTCAGAGGTTAAGAGCACTGACCGCTCTTCCGGAGGTCATGAGTTCAAATCCCAGCAACCATATCCAGAGGACCAGGGTTTGATACCCACCTCCCACATGGTAGCTGACAACTGTGTCTCCAGTTCCAGGGGATATGACACCCTCCTCAGACACAGCATACAGGTGGTGCACAGACATCCAAGCAGGCCAAACACCCATGCGCACAGAAATAAAACAGATTTTTTTTTAAAAAAGGTGTATACTTAACTGCTGATTCTGGTAGCTCCCACTTATAATCTCAGCGCTCAGGAGGTTGAGGCAGGAGGATCATTAGTTTAAGGACAGTCTAGGGTGAGACTCATGTCTCAAAAATATGATAAGCAAATAAAATGTAAAGAGTAAATAAAGTGGGGGAATGGAACAAAATTTAACCAGACTGCTGGAAGAGTAAGGAACCTTCTCTGATAGTTGCTTGGCAGGGTTTGTGTGGAGAAGCTCAAAGCTTCCAGCCAAGGGTCCCATCTCAGGAGATGTCTACCTCCACAGTGCCTGCCCCAGACCAGACTAGCACTGTCTTGAGGTCCTTGGCAGGGACAGGCTGACACCACATCTTGGCTCCTTGTCTCCCCAGGTACCATGTCCCCACGCTTCCTTTTGCTGCTGGTCCTCTTAGGCTGTGGCAACAGTCTTCCGCTGTGGAATTCCTCGGGACACGAAACCAAGGAAGCCTGGAGCGCTGTGCATCTCCGGAACGGAGACAGGTGGTTGGGGAAGATGATTTTGAGGACCCTGACTATGTGTATGGCACAGATCCCCCGAATTGCTGAAAATTGTCACCAATCACCCTGGGCTTCTGGCCACAATGACCGTGCAAGAGAAGAGAGTTTCCATGGGGGCTGGAACCTCTGAGACTGCCGCTGTGAAGGTTGCCACCACTGGTCCAGATGCAGGAGGGCCAACTGTTGGGGTGCTAAGCACAGAATCTGCCACACAGTGGAGTCTAACCACAGGGGAGACGACCATCCAACCAGCATCCACAGAGGCAGAGACCTCTCAGCCAGCACCCAGAGAGGCAGAGATCTCTCAGCCAGCACCCACGGAGGCAGAGACCTCAAAGCCAGCACCCACGGAGCCAGAGACCTCAAAGCCAGCACCCACGGAGGCAGAGACCTCAAAGCCAGCACCACGGAGGCAGAGACCTCAAAGCCAGCACCCACGGAGGCAGAGACCTCAAAGCCAGCACCCACGGAGCAGAGACCTCAAAGCCAGCACCCACGGAGGCAGAGACCTCAAAGCCAGCACCCACGGAGGCAGAGACCTCAAAGCCAGCACCCACGGAGGCAGAGACCTCAAAGCCAGCACCATGAGGCAGAGACCTCAAGCGACCATGGAGGCAGAGACCTCAAAGCCAGCACCCACAGAGGCAAAGACCACCCTGATTCCCAGGAATCAGGCTCTAGAAAGTCTGTTTACAATGTCTGCAGCCCCAGAAGCCCCTTCTATAGAACCTACTGCCACAGAGACGGAGTCCACAGCGTCGAATGAGTCTACCACCTTCTTCCGGTCATCTGTGACTCACAAGGACTTTGGCTACTTACCTGACAGTGGCCTGAAGAAAGGGCTGATTGTAACCCCTGGAAGTTCGCCAGCACCGGCCTCAACCCCGCCAGGGACCTCGGACCTCATCCCGGTAAAGCAATGCCTGCTGGTTATCCTCATCTTGGCGTCGCTCGCCACCATCTTCCTGGTGTGCACAGTGGTGCTGGCGGTCCGCCTCTCCCGTAAAACCCACATGTACCCAGTGCGGAACTACTCCCCCACGGAGATGGTCTGTATATCGTCCTTGCTACCTGACGGGGGCGACGGAGTCCCTGTTACAGCCAATGGGGGCCTGCTCAAGGCCCAGGACCTGAAGACAGAGCCCAGTGGGGACCAAGATGGGGATGACCTCACCCTACACAGCTTCCTCCCTTAGCCTCCCCTGCCCCACCCACCTGAGCAAGACCTTTGCTGCCTTCATGCTCACCCACAGGTCACCAAGGCCATAGATCTGAGCTTCCTAGGTGAAATTTATTCACAAGAGCCTTTAGGGAAGGGCTGTGGACCACTCCAATCAGGGTCCAGAGTCCCCAAGGTCCGGAACTTCCTGCTTCATTCACGAATCCTAGTGACCTCCAGCTATAGTTAACTGGACTATACAGTGTCAGATAAGGTCTTCTACCTGTGTTCTGTTTTGTCTGGAATCCCCCTCCCCAGTGCCTCCCACCGCTGGTTGCGTGCCTCCCCGCAGGTCACTGGATTCCTGTCCTTACATTCTCAAGAAAGACTCAGTTCCCTTATTCCACTCACAAAGCCATCCTCTTAGTTGCCACGGATTCCTGGTAAGAAGGAGGCAAACATTGGGGAAGGCCACTGTGTCTGCTCCTCTGTCCCCGGTGAGGGATGACTTGGCTTTTCCAGGCCCCAGGCTTGGAGGGACGGTTCCTTTCTTTGGGTCCGTGTGAGCCAAAGAGTTTCTGTCCAGTAACAAAGTGACCTCACACTGCAGCCTGGCCCAGTACAGGCACTCAATAAATATATGATAATAAACGGTAGCTGAGTTTTTCACATGCCCAGGCTGCTACCTCCAGCTTTCCTAGAGAGCTCTTAGGTCATTGTCCATGCTGATCTTAGACAATAGAGGCTTCTAGTACATGCTTGGGCAACTGCATGGGGGCGCTGCAGGGCTTAAGCTGCACGTGGTAGCACATACTCATCATCCCAGCACTAGAGAACCTGAGGGTCAGGAGTTCAAGGCCCTCCTCGGCTAGATAACAGCCTGGGCTACAAGAAACCCTGTCTCAAAGAAAACTAAAACTGGGTCTGGCTGGCTAGCTTGGTGGGTGAAGGTGCTTCCTGCCAAGCCTCACGACCTAAGCTCCATGGGAGCCCTCATGGTGGAAGGAGAAGGCCCACTCCCCAAAATTGTTCTCTGACTTCCACACCCACAGGTAACAAACGGATACAAATAAACAAACTAGAGAACTTTATTGAATCCAGTCTTCCCAGGATGGGCCAAAGGATTTATTTATGTTTATTTATTAAGATTTATTTATGTTTCTGAGTACACTGTAGCTGTCTTCAGACACACCAGGAGAGGACATTGGATCCCATGACAGATGGTTGTGAGCCACCCTTACTGAGAATTGAACTCAGGACCTTTGGAAGAGCAGTGAGTGCTCTTAACCCCTGAGACATCCCTCTAGCCCTGTTGGATTTTTTTTTTAAGGCTAAGACAATGAGTCCACACTCTTAGCATCACCCCGGGGACATCAGAGACAGGTGGCTCACTAGCCAGCTAGAGTCCATCCTACCTCCAAAAAGCCAGGCCAATAAGAGACCATCTCAAAAGAAAACTCCTTAACAACAGCTGAGATTGTCCTCTGGCCTCAATGTGTGGATGCATACATGCACATGCACACATACAGACATACAGACACACAGACACACAGACACACATGCCTTTACAAAAGCTTTGTGAGTTTATTGTCTCAGAGGGCGGCGAGACACAGGACCACAGTTTTGTCAGTTTTCTGACCTTCACTTTAGTGCCTATGTTTCAAGAGCCCCTCAACCCCAGCCAGGAGGGCTGCCCCATACGTGGGCCACATGGACGGTGGACATGTCCACTTCACTAGGACACCAAGGTGTCATGGCACCTGTAACTCCCCAACTTGTCCTGCCCTAAGTCCTCCTTCCGACCATTCCCACAGACAGAAGGGGACAGCTGCTTGAAAAGCATAGCACCGCCGGGCGGTGGTGGCACATGCCTTTAATCCCAGCACTTGGGAGGCAGAGGCAGGCGGATTTCTGAGTTCGAAGCCAGCCTGGTCTACAGAGTGAGTTCCAGGTTGGCCAGGGCTACACAGAGAAACCCTGTCTCGAAAAAACCAAAAAAAAAAAAAAGAAAGAAAAAAAAAAAGAAAAAAAAACAAACAAACAAACAAACAACAAAAAAACAAAAAAAAAGCATAGCACTCTGTCTCCTGGGAGAGCAATGTTTTTTCTCTTCCAGAAAACACGCTCTGGAGCCTCTTGGGGAAGAAGAGGCCTTGCCCCACCTGCCAAGGGTGTGACCCACAATTCCATCGAAGAAAAGGCTTCATTATGGGAGAGAGGGATGGAAAAGGAAGAAAGCCACAGGGAAACACAGAAAGGAACGTGGCAGGTGATAAGGCCCTCAGGGACAGAGCAGGGAGTGGTAGGGAGATTTCCCAGCATCTGGAGGTGGCAATGTCTGCCGCTTCCCTCTGGAACTTCAGAGGAGGCCATCTGGTGGGCTGAGCAGATCCTGGGTTTGTCTCCCGTTTGGATCAGACACAGTAAAGGGAAGAATTCACAGACCTGGCAGCTACAGGGCATGAGGGCACCTGAACAGTTCCTAAGGGCCCTGTCTCCTTCCTGAGGAGGCTGGGTAAGAACACAGGTGTTTGCTTTCTTGGAAGGGGCACCCGTTGGATGAAGGGGACAGCCACCAGGGGGCGCCAGTCACCTGCTCCTGGGGGGAGAAGGTGTCAGGAGGCGCCAGCCTGGGGTTTTGTGTGTGGATGCTCCTGGCTTTTCTGGTAATATAGTCGCTAAACAACTGATTCTCAAACCGTGACACCTGTCCTTGGGGAAGATTCCAAGTGTCTCTGGCTCACAGCCGCCCTCCCCCGGCCCCCTCTGTCTGCCCCTGACCATGAGTGGGCCAAGGCACCGGCTCAGCAAACCCAGCCGTGTCTGCAGTCCATCTTGAAGCCCTTAAACGGCCTTCGAAGAGATCGCGAATGTTCCCCGTTTCACAGAGGAGGAAACGGAGGCGCAGAGAAGTGAAGCCCAGCCCCACCCTCATCACGCAGAGAATTGGGAGCCCATGCCCTGCTGCTCTTACTATGACGTCATTTCCACGCTCCAGCTCACAGTGGGGTTCTAGGGGAATTCTGTGCCCCAAAACTCACTCCCGCTGACCTTCCCTGTCACCCGAAAGTCTCTCTTGTGGTCTTTTAACAGTGAAAGGACAAAGGTTACTTGGAAGGGTGACTGGAAGGGTAGAACCCAGCCGCTCTCTGTAAGAGCTGAGGCCCAGACACAGGGGCCGGCATTTATTCTGCACTTACTGCATGCCTGACCCTTGTATTATCGCACTCATGTCTTAGGGGAGGACTACAAAGAGGGGTGCGAAGATCACCTGAGCTGCTGCCAGGGAAACTGGGCTTAAAAATCAGGAGAACACAAGTTGCATTGCCAAAAAGCCAGAAGAGGCGGGGAGGGGGTCGGGCAGGAGGAAGGAGTTGGGCAGGAGGAGGGGTCATCAGAGGGGTCAGGAGGCGGGGTGGGGCAGGAGATGGGGGTCGGCAGGAGGAGGGGGGCTAAGTTTACGTTCAGTCCTTGACTCCGCCCCTTCCACCCCCACATGGGTGATGGGGCAGTAGCTGATGGGGCAGTAGCTGAGGTTTTTCTCCCTGGTGTCACTCACACAAGCCACCGGGTGTTAGAGCATCTGCTAGCATGGACCCAGGGGTGCGCGTGAGAGAAATGAACAAGGCGGGGGTGGGGGATAGTATCCAAAAGAGGAAGAGTTTCCCTGGGGGGCGGTGTTGGGGAGACTGAGGATGCGGGCAGCTGATCCTGATGGAAGAACGGAGGGTGGAGACACACCTGCGAGATGCTGGAGTTGGTGAGAGGAAGGGCGAGCTAAGACCTCAGGGCTCCGTCGACGTGGGCCCTTGGGAAAGGCAGCGGAGGGCTGGGATGAGGAAGGGAGGGGTCCCCAAAGGTTTCTGTCTTGAAGAGTATAAAGGCCTTCCAGGTGCTTCCCTGAGGCAGACGCTGTTTGACACCGTCAGCGGAATGCACAGGGAAACCCCACGGAGGGTCACCAAGACTGAAACTGCAAAAGAGCAGCACCCGGCTGGATGGGGAGGCTGGAATGCTCGGCATAGCTGGTGGAGTTATTCATGGCAGCACCCGGCTGCTGGTGAGGATGGGGAAGGGCTGGAGTGCTCCGCAGGGTTGATGGGGTCCCATAAGTTGCATCTGCTTTGGAAACCAGTTGGACAAATTCCCAGAAAGCTCACCAGTTGCTGTAACAACTCGGACATCCCATTCCCAGACATTTACCCAAGAGAATGCTGATCTGAACCGGTCCACCGGCTGGCAGCAGTCTCAGTCCTAACAGCTAGTTCAGCCGGTGAAGGGGTAACTAACTACGTTGTGGTATGTCCATACAGGGGCTAGTACTCAGAATAAACAAAGTGGTCCCAGCACACCTGTTGACCCGGTGAGCTCACTGACAAAAGCCAGGCTGTGTGTAGAAGTGGATCCGTAGAAGCGGACCCCAGTGACACAATATCCAGGAAGGGGCTGGAGAGACGGCTCAGTGATCGAGAGTATTGGCTGCTCTTGCAGAGGACCTGGATTCAGTTTCCAGCACACGGGAACTCACGACCATCTGTAATTCAGCTCCAGGGTATTGGGTACCTTCTCCCCACTCCCATAGGCACCAGGTTATATGTGGTGCACATACGTGCAGGTAAGAAAAATTGTCATACACATACAAAAAAAATCTAAAAAAAATAAAAGTTCAGGAAGGGGCCGAAGGTGGATCTGCACTTAAGAGTACTCGCTGTTATTACAGAAGACATGAGTTTAGTTCCCAGCACCTGGGTCTGGTGATCACAATCACCTATCACTCAAGCTCCAGGGGATCCAGCGCCCTCTTCTGGCCGCTGTGGGGACTCCAACTCATCCAATATGCCCGCACAGAAACACATCCACATGGATAGCTAAAGAATTGTAAAACTATAAAAGTTCAGAGGGCTGAGCAGAGGACTCCGTGAGAAAAGTGTTTGTCAAGTTGAGGATCCGAGTTTGAATCCCCTGAGCCGGTGATGGTTCCTGGGATCCCAGTGCTCTAGGGAACCGGGAGGCAGAGACGGAAGAATCTCCCAAACTCAAGGGCTCCTCTCTCTTATCTGGATGGATCTAGCCTGCTCCTTCCTGAGGCGTACATCTCACTCCATCCTTGCCCTAGTACTGAATCTGGAGATGAGACTGGTCCCTCCTCCTGCAGGATGGGTGCCTCTGTGTCTGTCCTAAGTCACCCGGAGGCCATTGTTTACCTGTTCACAAGTTCTCCATTCCCTGGGTTAGGAAGAATACGAATAGGCTGAGACCCAGCTGGCTGTTTTCTGAGGGCCTCTTTGTGCCTCCTGGTGGCTTATCTGAAACCTGGGTGGTCCCTGGGAGAGGGCAGAGGACACTGCCACCCCCACCCAGCTGTGCCCTCCTGCAGGAAATCAGTCCCAGCAACAGGGATTGTTAGACTTCCACGTGCAGCTTGGAACAGACAACACCAGATCAAAGGTTCCAGAGGAGGTGGGGTTATTAGGGCAGAGGGCAAAGGTGGGGAGAAAGGAGGAGAGAGGAAAGAAGTGGAGGCCAGCCATGACCACGTGGAGAGAGGGGGAAGGGAAGGGGGAGGGGGAAGGGACAGAGAGAAGCTAGAGGCAAGAGAGTAAGAATTAAGAGAGAGAGGAGGAGGCAAGCACCCCTTTTATAGTGGGCAGGCCTACCTGGCTGTTGCCCAGATAACTGTGGAGGTGGAGTTTAGACAGAATGCTAACAGGGATCCCTTGCTGCTAGCTAAGCTGGTTGTCACGCTCTCCCACTGATCCCTCACCCAGGAGGGTTCTCACAGTCCATCACTGTGGGGAACTCAAGTGGCAGACACAGAATGTCGATCACATCCCCATCGTATCCAGGCAAGAGCAGAGAGAGGAGATGAACTCACACTCAACTGCCTTTCTCCACACTTGTGCAGTTGGAAATTCCCTCCTAAGGAATGGTGCCACCCACAGTGGAGGGTTCTCCCTGCCAAAGGAAAATCTCCTGTAGACATGCCCTTAGGGTAACCAACCTAATCTAGACACTTCCTCGTTGAGACTCCCAGGAAAGTTACACAGTCTTATCTAAAGCACACAGACCTGAAAATCAGAGATCTGTATTCTCTCTCTTCTCTCTCTCTCTCTCTCTCTCTCTCTTTGTCTCTCTCTCTCTCTCTCTCTCTCTCTCTCTCTCTCTCTCAGCATAATGTATTTATTTATTTATTTTTATTCAGATGCAGTGGCTCACACATTTAGTGCCTGATATCAGGAGGCAGAGACATGAGTTCAAGGCCAGCTTGGCCTACAGGGAGCTAGGCTCCAAGTAGTTCCAAGACAACAAGAGATACATAATTGGTCTCAAAAAAAAAACAAACATATATAAAACTATAAAAAGTAAAAAGCATAGACTTTTATAATGTTTAAGAGCCCTTTTAGCATTTAATTAGCTCAGGATTAAGCACCTTTTTTTTAATTTTGAAAGAATTTAAAACTTTTTTTTTGTTTTGTTTTTTTTTTTGTTTTCAGACAGGGTTTCTCTGTGTAGCCCTGGCTGTCCTGGAACTCACTCTGTAGACCAGGCTGGCCTCGAACTCAGAAATCCGCCTGCCTCTGCCTCCCGAGTCTGGGATTAAAGGCGTGTGCCACCACCGCCTGGCTTAAATATTATTTTATGTGAATGTGAGTTTATGTGTCCCACAAGCCAGAGGATGTCAGGTCCTCTGGAACTGGAGTAATCGGCAGTTGTGAGCTCTCTGATGTAGGCGCTGGAAACCAAACTCAATCTTTGACAAAAGCAGTAAGCACCTTAACTGCTGGGTTAACTCTCTAGCTCCTAAAGAGCTGAGGTCAACTTGACCACAGCCTAACTCCCCAATCGATGGCTGGGAACAACCCCCCAAATTTCTAAATTGCCTGACTTTTCAACAACAGAAAATTACTCTCTCAGAGAACCTTGAGTCCACAAGAAAGTGAGGAAAAGCCACTAGTGTACCCTGCACTCCTGTGGTGCCCATCGGTAAGAGGGAAGTGGCCTCGAGTGGGAAGAGCAGAGAGGTCACCTAAGTCCCCAGCTTTGAGTTAAACTCTAGGAGCCCAGGAATAGGCCACCACCCTCTCAGCACCCCTACCCCATTTCTTCATCTGTGAATTGGGAGTGTTTGTGTTAGCTCCCTCTGTAGGGTAGCTCCAAGGGGCAGGAAGCAGATCTGAGGCCCTGATGTGTTATATGACAGTGATTCCAGAGCATGTCTAGCAGCAGAGACGCAGCTCAAAGAGGGAAAGCCAGGAGGTCTGGACCCTCTTCCTGGAAAAAAACCCATGAGTTCCTGTGGCTTTACTGTGTTGAAGAGAATCCCAAAATCCATGTGTCAATGGTATTAGGAAGTGGGACTTTTAAGAGGTAATTGGAGTTCAGAGAGGTCATAACTATAGGGGTGTCATGGCAACAGTACTGGCTTTGTAAAAGAGAAAGAGAGGCTCTTTTAAAGACATTTTGTTGTCCTGGAACTCACTTCATAGACCAGGCTAGCCTCGAACTCACAGAGATCCACCTGTCTCTGCCTCCTAAGTGCTAGGACTAAATACGTGAACCATGCCCAGCCCTGTTGAGCTTAAGGCACCATTGCTTCCATTCAGTCCCCAGGCACAGATAGGGCATGTTTGTAAGCAAGAGGAGAGACTAAAATTTTTTTTTTTTATGTCGCAGCCTCTGGTGACTAAGTGGACTACAGGTGACCAGGGAACATTTGGAGAATGTTGTAATAGTTGGAAATTTAAGTGAGGCAAGTCCAGCCTATCTCAATAGAATACTGAGTAACTGGAAATGATGTTTTAAAGAAAATAATGTGAACCCAGTCGTGGTGGTTCATACCTGTCATTTTAGCACTCGGGAAGCTGTGTCTGGAGGATTGCTTCAAATTCAAGGGTAACCTGGGCTGTATAGCAAACATTATGCCAGTCTGAGCTACAGAGTAAAACCTGGTCTCAAGAAAACAATACTACAAAAACTAACAAGGGGATTGTGAGAGGATTCCTGGGGTAAAGGCCACAGAGTCATCTTGCCACACAAGCCTGAGAAGTGAGTTTGATCTCCCCAGAGCCCACAAGAAAGTGGAAAACAAGAATTGACTCTTCAAAGTTGTCTTCTGAACTTCC
Source organism: Mastomys natalensis (assembly GCA_021653895.1). Lineage (NCBI taxonomy): Eukaryota > Metazoa > Chordata > Mammalia > Rodentia > Muridae > Mastomys > Mastomys natalensis. Next base: position 136,617 of record JAJTUV010001229.1, read on the forward strand.
CATACATGCCATAGCATGTGTGTACCTGTGCATGTATGCACATGCACGATACACACTGCACACACACACACAAGTTAAAAAGATGAACATGGAAAATGTCCATATCATCTATGTTAAATAAATTCTGAACTTGTTTTCTTAAGATTTCTCATGGCCAGAGAAAACACATTAGTGTGAAGACATGGGGACCCATCTTTGCATGGTACCAGAGCCCACACAGGAAAACTGTGGCAGCTTCACCTCCCAGGGGGCTACGGCCACCCTGTAGGTATTTTTGTTTGTCATGGCTAGGGAGATCTAGCAGCCATATAGGGGTCAAGCTCAACTAGGGCACAGTGTCCCCCTACAGGGTGGTTCCCTGTGTCCGTGGTGTCTAAGTAAGGACATGGCTCTGAGATGTCCTTCCCAACAATTTCTGGAATCCCCATTGGCTTCTTGGTCCTCATGACTCGTTGAGGAGTGCTCTCTTGGTAGTGGGAGGCTACAGCCAGCTCTGCTGGTAGCTCTGGGCTACAGAGCCCCCACCATGGCTGAGGTTAGTGGGAGGTGAAAGCTACCTGGGGATATTTGACAGGAGCCCTCTCATTCCCCTAAGGTGGCTGTTTCTGGACACATGGTTGTCTGGCCTTGGCTCTGGCCTCTGTGTCCCATAGAGGCACAGTGTCAGGGAATATCCCTAAGACTTCAGCAGTCCCTGTGGAGACACTGAATACCAAGATTTGTGAGTGCAATCCTCTCAGCTTTTCTTTTTAAATTTAATTTAATTTGGGCTGGAGAGATGGCTCAGAGGTTAAGAGCACTGACTGCTCTTCCAGAGGTCCTGAGTTCAATTCCCAGCAACCACATGGTGCTCACAACCATCTATAATTCGATCTGATGCCCTCTTCTGGCACATCTGAAGACAGCAATGGTATACTCACATACATAAAATAAATAAGTGAATCTTAACTTTAAAAAAAAATAATTCTGCCTGGGAAGCGGTGGCGCACGCCTTTAATCCCAGCACTTGGGAGGCAGAGGCAGGCGGATTTCTGAGTTCGAGGCCAGCCTGGTCTACCGAGTGAGTTCCAGGATAGCCAGGACTACACAGAGAAACCGTGTGCTCGAAAAACAAAAACAAAACAAAAAAAATTTTTGATTTTTATATGTACTTTAAATTTATTTATTTATTTACTTATATCCCAATATCAGTGCCCCCTCTTCTCCTAGTACCCACTCACACAAATCCTCCCCCCATTCTACCTTCCCCTTCTCAAAAGAGAAGGGGAAGCCCCCCCTCCCCGTCTGGTTGTTACCCCCCACTAACATACACACCACCCTCCCAACCCATCCCGCACATCAAGTCGCTGTGGGACTAGACACATCCTCTCCCACTGAGACCAGACAAGGCAGTCCCTTTAGGGAAGTGGGAGACACAGGCGGCAGGCCGCAAGCTCAGGGTCCTGCTCCAGTTGTTGAGGGTCGAGGGACCCGCCTGAAGATAAAGTTGCGAATTTATCTACATACAGGGAGCTGCTCAGCTTTTCAATGGAAGCTTCCAGGCCCCAACTCTGCCCCTGTTCATTTCAAGATACACATCTGGTCCAGGTGGTTAAAGGAAGGCCCTGTGCTCCTCCCTCTGAGTCCCCATTCCTCAAGCCTTCTGCTCCTCAGTACACATTTTTTTCTACCTCAGGACCTTGGCACGTGCTGTTTCTGATGCTGGTGCACACGGACCTCTGCATGGCTGGCATCTTTGAATTTTTTTAGTGTAGGAAGCGGTTCTCCCCCCGTCAGGATGGCGCTTGGCATGTAGCCAGCTAGCTTGAGTAGGCACTGTGGCTGTGGCTCATTATAGAGAAAAGGTTCGAGCTTCCAGGTGTGGCTACCCGATTAGCCCACCTCGCATCACATGGAGCAGCCAGTTAACAGTGACTACGTGGCACTGCTGATAGATAAGGCAATGCATATAAGGCGGCTGGCGTAGTCGGGGGATTGAAGGGAGGAAGAAGGATTCAAGGGGATTGAAGGAGAGGAAGAAGCAAGCGTGCTGCAAGAGGGAAGCTGAATAAACTGCTTGAAGAAGAACACGATTGTCGCTGCCTTTATTTCCGCTGGTCGGATCAGGGCAAGCTACATTTTAGATCTCAGGCTGAACTCCACCTACTCAGATAAGACCATTCTGCCCATCAGGGTTCACCCCAGCAGCCTCTTCCCCTCATCCAGGCACTGTGGGTTTGTGCTATATGATGGCTTAGTTCCTACTCCCTGTCGCATATATATAGCACACAGTAGGGATACAGAAAACATCTATGGATCAGTTAGAAGGGAAGCTTTGAAAAAGGCTGAGATGGGAAATGGAAGCCTCGAAAGGTCTCCAAGTCACTGGTTCAAATCCCGGCCCTGATGCTTACTGTGTTGGGGTGTGTGTCTATAGATAATCCACTTTTGGGCCTCACTTGTTCTCCTTGAGGTAGAGAGGGGAGCCCTTGGACTGATCTGCTGTGCCCAGCCCCCAGCTATGAAGCAGGCAGGGGCACCATGGGGGCCTCACATCCCTCTCAGGCCTGTCTGCCTCTGTGGTTTTAGGGAGCCAGACCCCGCCCTGCTGAGCGCTCTGTCTTTTGGCCTAAAATTAGCTCACAAATTCCTTGGCTGCCCAGCCTTAGCTTCTAAGTGACAATTCGAACCAGATGTTTGCAGCTGTCAGGGCCCCATCCCCCTAACCCCGGCTGACCCACACTGCTAGCCTATGTTCTGGCTCAATAGGTTAGATCCAGGCTTGAGGGTCTATCTGTTGCTCACCTGCCTGGGGCCCTGGGGCGGGTGGGCAGGGGGAGGCTATTTGCACAGCTGTCTAAGAACAGGGCATTTTTCTAAAGATACGGGGTGGGGGTGGGGGATCACTGAGCATTTAGGAGGGGGCTGAGGCTTCCTCTGCTGTGTGGAGCTCTGCTGGATGCTTTTGGGACCGTCACCTTACTTCCCTGAGCAGCCTCTGTCACTGTGACCGTTACTCATCCAAGTGGCAAGGGCTCACAGCCTTCCCACAGGAACCCTTGTTGGACAGCAGAGGAAAGGCCCCGGGCAGGTCGGCCACTCAGTGTGAGGTGTCCCTGCCAAACCACAGACCTTCGGGGCAGGTAGTGTGCTCTTGGTGACACCAGCTGCTTCCTTGATCCCACCCTCAGAGCCTGGTTCCATTTGGTAGGTGGTCTGGATGTCCTGGAAGACTCTCCCCGTGCAGCTGCCCCTAGGTAACCCCTTGACCCAGAGGCGGAAGGCTGACTGGAGCCGCTGCCTGCCCAGCCGGAAGACGAAGCAGGGACCAGCTGAGTCAGAACTATGTGAGCAGGTGGAAGGAACCCAGGCAAAGACCAGAGGACTACATAGCCATCAGGGGTGGGCGTAGAGCCATTGCTCTGCCTGGAGATGGGACTTTGAATATCTCTTTCTCTAGGTCCTTGAGAGAAAGGGATTGTGGGTACACAGAGGCTTGATGGAGGAAAGATGTGGTCATAGTTTACACATATGTACCACACATGGTCGACATGGAGGAGACCAGATCCCTTCGAATGTCCCCAGAGCTCCAGGCCTGACCCACTACCTTCTGACTTCATGACTTCCCACGTCCACTCCCCCCAACCTCCACTCTGCTCTGGTCATGTCTCCTCCTTCCCTCTCCTGGATGACACCAGGTGACCACACCTTAAGATCTCTACATCACTCTCCTTCTGCCTGGACTATTTCTTAGAACATCTCCTGGACCCTCTGGTCACTTCCTGGTCGACTTTGCTGGAGTGCTGCTTTCTCCCTACCCTGCAGCCAGCCTTTACCACGGAGACAGGAGATACCATCAGGGCATCTTTGAAATGGTCCCCAAACCTCTGGCCAGAGTGTAGGTTCTACAAGGACAGGCCTGGGTGGCACTTGGGAAATGTCCAGAACATATCATAGGTGTACAGGACAGGGAAGGAAAGGGTAGAGAAGAGAAGGAGAGGGAAGGGAAAGGGAAGGAGGGAGGAGTGATGTGGAGGAGACAGAGTGGTATAGCTAGGAGAAATAGAGGAGAGAGACATCCTGGGACTGGGAACTTCAGTCCCTTCCCTGCTCTTAGACCTACTGGGTCTGCATTTCCCACGGCACTGCCCGGGGTGTGGGGGTGTGCAGAACAGGGAGGTTGGTGACTAGCCTGAAAGAGCCAGCAGGCAGCTGGCAAATGAGAAGTGCATCCACCAGCTGCACTACACTTCCTCGGTCCCTCCATACCCCCCCGTGGCCCCCCACCCCCGGCGAGTCTTATAAAGTGGCTCCTTCTACAGTTAAGAATGTAAATGTTTACAAGCCAATCACAGCTGGCTGGCCACCCGGCCACAGGAAGTTCTGGGACCCCCGTCATCGGGCTGTATGTGTACCCCCCTGCGGAGGGATGTGGGTTCTGAAGAGCTTTGAACTGAGTCATAAGCTGGCCAGGCCGTGAAGCTCTCCCGTGTCCAGCTGTACCTTTCCCCGCAGTGTGAGGCCCAGGCTTAAAGGCCACAGTATCAGAATCACCGTGAGCCCCTTGATAGCCAGAACCTCCTAAGAGTTACTCTATGGACTTCTCTTTTTTTTTTTTTTTTTTTTTTCTCGAGACAGGGTTTCTCTGTGTAGCCCTGGTTGTCCTGGAACTCATTCTGTAGACCAGGCTGGCCTGAACTCAGAAATCCGCCTGCCTCTGCCTCCCAAGTGCTGGGATTAAAGGCGTGCGACACCACTGCCCGGCTATTTGTTGTTTGTTTAGGAGACAGGCTCTCATGTAGCCCAGGCTGGTCTTGAACTCACTATGTACCCCAGGATGTCTTCAAACCCCCATTCTCTCGTTTCCATATTTTTATATGACTATGGGTATGGGCCACCGTGCCTGCTTTCTGCATTGCTGTGAATGAACTCTGGGTCTCGTGTGTAAGTGCTCAGCCACTTGAGTTCTATTGTTCTATCTAGCTCTATGAACTAGACCGGCCTATCCCCTGAGAAGAGCTGGGGATTGTCTTATTGATTGATGCAGAAGAGCCCAGCCCACTGTGGGCAGCATCATTCCCTAGGCTGTATGAGAAAGCCAGTTAAGCACCTTCCCTGAAAACAAGCCAGCAAGCCATGTTCCCTCCTGAATTCCTGCCCTGGCTTCCCTTCGTGATAGCAACAAAAAAGCCAAGCAATGCAGCTGCCAGCATCTCCAGCTTGTCATAACCGGTCTTGATGTCACCTTGATTAGACTGACAAATTCTGGGAGGCTGGTGAATCTCCACCTTTTTTTTTTCCCCTTTCCCTTCTCCCTCTTGCTCTAGCCCCGCTCGCTCCAGTCCAAGGGTTTATTTATTTATTATATGTATGTACACTGTAGCTGTCTTCAGACACCCCATAAGAGGTCTTCAGATCTACCATGTGGTAGCTGGGATTTGAACTCAGGACCTTCAGAAGAGCAGTCAGTGCTCTTAACCGTCGAGCCATCTCTCCAGCCCTGAAACTCTATCTCTTATTGGCTCTGAGGTCATCACCAAAGGCCATTAGTTCTTGAGGGTGAGCTGGTGGGTGGATGACAGGTAGGAAGTGAAGCTATTGGGGTGGTGAGTCACTTGGGTGTCTTCAGGGCTCTATCATACCCCGTTCCGTGTTCCTGTTCTCTTGGTTTCCTGTGTGCTGTGAGGTAAACAGTTTATCATCGCCACAAGCTCCATCCACACAGATGTTCTCCACTGAAGCTCCTGAGACGTGAGCCAGAACAAAACCTTCCCATCTTGAGTTGTTCCGTCAGGTGGTCACCGCAGAGAAGAAAATTTGCTAATAGAAACCACACGTGTTCAAAACTTCCTGCCGAGCGAGGGCTGGGATGTTTCCAGTTTGGGGTCTGCTGTGCAGAAAGCTGCCACTGCCACTTGTCTTTGTGTGGGTGTGTCTTCATCCCTTCAGGCACACACACAGGGTGTGCGATCTCTGGCTCAGGGGCCAGGTTTGCAGTCCTCTTTAGAAACTAAAACCTTGCCAGGCAGTGGTGGCACATGCCTTTAATCCCAACACTTGGGAGGCAGAGGGAGGCAGATTTCTGAGTTCGAGGCCAGCCTGGTCTACAGAGTGAGTTCCAGGACAGCCAGGGCTATACAGAAAAACTAAGACCTTTGTCCACCAACACTCGACGAAAAATACACAGAAGACCGCAGGTTGCCCAGAGGTAGTAAGCCACCCTGGTCCAAAAAGGAGAAACTGAGACAGCCTGGTTGTAATGTGCCCTGGTTTCTAAGCTTTAGGTATATGTAGATCCTTAATAAATAAATAATAAACAAATGAGCAACAAATAAATGTAGCTTGTTTTCTGATGAGAAAACTGAGATCCAGGCTGGTTTCATAGCACCTCCAGAGCGCTAGTTCAGTCAGACATAGCCACCATGCCTCTTGAGAACCTCAGGCAAGATCCTACTCCAGACTAACCATCCACAGGCCAGGCTTGGGCTGTGGTGGTGCCGCAGCCTAGGACTCTGTAGCCACATGAAAGGCTCAGCTATTTTTGCTTGGAAGTCAAGCCTTGGTGCTCAGGGTTATGTAATGAGATGTGGCCCTGGACCCATAAGGGGCTGGGACTGGGGACTGTGGTGGGCTGGCACTGCAGGAGCTGGTAGGAACAGTCTCAGCTAAGCTAAGACCCAAGCTAAGGGTGTTACCCGGCCCTCCTCCCAAGCTCCACTGGTCAAGGCTGCTGAACCGGGACTTGTGGCTGCTAATTGCAAGGGGCTCAGGGCAGGGTCTCTGAATGTTTTCAGATTGAGCAGCTACCCTGGCACTTTCTGGGCCCCTGAAATTACAGGTTGCAAGTGAACCGCCCAGCCTGCGATCCACACCGCAGGCCTGCCCACGCCCCATAGATGCCAGAGCAGGGCCCCACACGTGTCCCAGAAACCGCGGGACGTGGTAGGAGACACTGAAGAAGGACGGAGCTTCTCCCGTAGTGTTGGCTGACTAATGGCCTGAAGATGCAGGATCAGAGGGCAGCAGAGGCGTCGTTCGAACAGCCAGTGCCTTTTTTGAGCCCCACATTTTCCAAGCAACGTCCTAGACCGGGTTCTCAACCTGTGGGTCGCAAGCCCCAAAGGGTCACCTGTCAGATATCCTGCGTCTGGATATTTACATTACGAGTTATAACAGTAGCAAAGTTACAGACTTAGGTAGCAACGAAATACTCTTATAGGCCTGGGGAGCATCACAACAGGAGGGACCTTATTAAAGGGTCGCAGAATTAGGAAAACTGAGAAACTCTGACGTAGACGTAGATCGGACCCCAAACAAGCAAAGTTCTTTGTCCCTGTTGATGGCTCACCCATGCTGGCCTGACAATAATCTGGAGCTGCCTCAGTGGCACTGTGTGTGCTCAGGACCACCTCAGGACCTTTGCACATCCTGTCAGCTGCTGGGAACTGTCCTGCATCCGCGCCTTCCTAAATACCTCCTCTCCATCTTCGAGGGAAACTCTGTAGTCACTTCCTGCAGAGGAAGTCTGCGACCGGACTGGACTCCCATGGCTCATGGAGCCCTCAGCAGCCCCTCCCAGTTCTCAGAGCAGTGTGCAGTCAGTCAGAGGTCTCCACGACCTCCCTTGGAGGTTCACTTGCTTACTGTAGTTCTCCTATCTCTTGTGAGCTTGGCTGGTCTGCTCATCACTGGCTCCGAGGACCTGACTGTGAGCTGGGTACCACAGTCTCCGGATGTATCCGCATAACGAGTGAAATCTGAAATGTCTTCAGGTCGGGGAGCCTGAAGGTTGGCAGTGAATGGCCACCGCGTCTGACCGGAAGCCATGTTCAGCTGTGGCCCAGGGGAAGTGCTGTGCTGTGGCCGCGCTTCTTGTCTCTGCTCATGAGTGGCACCTGCTGAGTACCTACAGGTCATGCGTGTGGTGCAGGGTGAGGAATGGTGTGCCTATGTGGTGTGTGTGTGTGTGTGTGTGTTGTATGTGCTATATGAACACATGCACATGTGGACAGGTGTGTGTGTATGTGTGTGTATGTATGTGCATGTATGTGCGTGTATGTGCGTGTATGTGCATGTGTGTGTATGTGCATGTATGTGTGTGTATGTGCATGTGTGTGTATGTAGTGTGTGTATGTGCATGTGTGTATGTATGTATGTGTTTGTGTGTGTTGTATGTGTGTGTGTGTGTGTGTGTGTGTGTGTGTGTGTATGTGTGTTGTATGTTTTCCCACAGTCCCTTTCCTGAGGCACGTGGAGGTAGGAGAGGGTCTGTGTTGTGGGAAGAGCCTAGTCAGAGGTGGGTCACTAGCCTGGTGGTGACACTTTCACAGGTTAGAAATAGAATCTGGTGCATCAGGGGGTGCCCAATGGCCAGCCTTCCACTACCCCAGGGCATGCCACTCAACTCTGAGCCTCAGTTTCCCATTCTGAATATACAGCATCATTCTCTCACGTCTCCACAAACACCGACAGAGCTGCGTTCCAGCACCACAGCACCAGGCTCTGCAGGGCAGGTGTCACCCGGGTGGCAGGGGGGGTGCTCAGCATCCTTGGGCTCAGCAGAAATGACGGCGTTTGCACTGAGCACGATCAGACTTTTCCTTAACATTGTGCCTTCCATAGCGGAGTGGAGTGACTGTCTGTACCCACCCGTCACCCAGGAGGAATCCGTCACCTGGCGGCAGCTCAGCGACCCCAGCGGCATGCATGCAGTCTTGGTCCCATGAAACCATGCAGGGAGGCTGAAACCTCAGCACTCGGGATCAGAAGCTCAAGAATATACTTGGTTGTGTGTCAAATTTGAGTCAGCCTGGGGTGCAGGAGACTTTTGTCTAGAAAGAGAAGAAAAAGAAAGAAAGACAAAAGGAAAAGGGAGAAAAAGTCACACTGAGACGAGATAAAGGATGTGGGATTTGAGCTGGGGACAGGCAAGGGTCTGCACAGTAGAATTGCAGGAGAGACTTGAACATGCATGGATGGACTCTGGCATCTGAGTCTGGAATCAGCCCCAACCAGCACCAAGACAGGACCTTGTCTTCCTTCAGGCCCAGGCTGTCTGTACCCCAACCCTTGGTCTACCATGCGATTGTGTTATGAAGGCTTCTGTGGTAGAATATTGCTAGTGTGGACTAGAAACCTTAGCTGAGGACATGATTGTCCTCGGTCACCCTGGCGAGCCTTCACCCAGGGAAGGGAAGAGACCAGCGGACCCTGAGCTGACTGTCTGAGCATTCTGCATGGCTGCTGGACAAGGAGGGAGGGTGAAGCCTGTAGCCGAGGCGGGTAGGAAACTCCCAGAAGCCTGGTGAGGCTGAGAATTGGGCCCTCCCTTGAAGACTAGAGTTCTGACACAAGTCCCTGGTCTGTTGAGAACAGGGCTGCTCCCTGGGAGAGAGGCCCTGGGGGGCTGGCTGCTCCTGATGACCAGCCTAAGACTGGCTAGCAGGGCCCAGAGCCATCCTCACCCCGTTGTTTTGAAGTAAAGGGAGGGGGCACAGGCCTGCATGCCGTGTGTGCCCTGGTACATTCTCTACTCTCCACCACGTGGGGAGAAGGGATCAATTCAAGGGAGATGCAGGAACCCTATTCTGACTTCCAAGGACTGGCCTCTTTGGACCAGTAGCTGCTGGCTACTGGAAGCACAGCCTACTGGGAAGACCAGCTCCCAACATGCTGAGAGTGACCCTAATGTTAGCCCACCTCTGTCAGGCAGACCCTGCAGCAGACCTCTTCCTGTTCTCCCTCTGTCCCTCGTGCCTCTGGTCACACCCTCCTTCCTGGCCATTGCACGGGCCCTACCCAGATGCTTGCTAGCCCCCTGGTGGATCCAGGGTGTATAGCCCTGCTGCTCCTTGGCCCTCCTGATGGACCCTGGTTGGGAGTGTAACACCCTGATGATCTCGTGCATCAGTGTGAAGCCTTGAGCTCCTGTGGGCTGTGTCTGTGTCCTGTCTGCTGGGTCAGTAGCCCTGACCTTCAGTGTGGGGATGTGTCAGCCATTCACTGAAACAAGTGCATGAGTGAGTGAATTAATGAATGAGTGAATGAGTAAGTGAATGAGTGAGTGCATGAATAAATGAGTTAGTGAATGAATGAATGAGTGAATGAGTCAGTGAATGAGTGTGAGTGATTGAATAAATGAGTTAGTGAACAAATGAATAAATGAGTGATGATGAGTGGATGAGTGAGTGAATGAATAAATGAGTTAGTGAACAAATGAATGAGTGAGTGAATGAGTGAATGAATGAGTGAATGAATGAATGACTCAATGAATGACTCAATGAATGAATAAATGAGTTAGTGAACAGATGAATAAATGAGTGAATGAATGAGTGGATGAGTGAGTGAGTGAATGAATGAGTGAATGAATGAATGAGTGAATAAGTGAGTGAATGAGTGTGTGAGTGAATAATTGAGTGAATGAATGAGTTAGTGAACAAATGAATAAATGGGTGAGTGAATGAGTTGATGAGTGAGTGAATGACTGAGTGAATGAATAATTGAGTTAGTGAACAGATGAATAAATGAGTGAATGAATGAGTGGATGAGTGAGTGAATGAATGAATGAGTGAATGATTGAGTGAATGAATAAATGAGTTAGTGAACAAATGAATGATTGAGTGAATGAATGAATGAGTGAGTGAATGATTGAATGAATAATGAGTTAGTGAACAAATGAATGATTGAGTGAATGAAGAATGAGTGAATGAATGAGTGAGTGAATGAATGAGTGAATGAGTGAGTGAATGAGTGAATGAATGAATGAGTGAGTGAATGAATGAGTGACTGATAGGTCCCATGGATCACTGGTCCCATGGTGCTTCAGGGTCAGTTAATGACCGTCCTCAGGACCAAGCTGCTGTATTTGAACCCCCCATCCCCTTTCTACTTCTGTGGAGTGGGCTCATAGTTTCTGCTCAAGCTGCCCTACTGGGCTTTGTGAGGCCTCAGAGTTCAGGATGCCAGTACTTCCGGGAGCTCCCCCCAATCCCCTAAGAATGGAGAAACTGAGGCCCGAGGAGGAACGGCCAGGGCAGTGCCTGAACTTCCCTGAGACACCCCCATTCCCACTCTGCACCCTAAGCCTGGAAATCCTGAGTCACAGCTGGAATGGTCCACGCCACAGAGAGTTTTCCTTCCCGCTTCCAGGGGCCCCAGAGCTTCCTGACCTCATCCTTCAGGGAATGCGGGGGATGGGACGGACCTCAGCTCAAACTTCTCCAGACATGCTCCTGGAAGCCCCTCTGTCTGTCAGTCTGTCTGAGTCTGCCCAGGGGACCTGAGGTCAAGAAGCAAGCTTGGAGTGTGAGGAGGGTGGGACTGTGTGTGGCCCAGCATAGTCCCGCCCCACGCTGTCCCCACCCCAAGCCCTCTTAATGAAATCAAGCTGGCCCTCCAGCCCAGCGGGGAGGAGGAAAGGGGAGGGCCTGGAGGCCGAGGCGGGCAGGCACCAGCCAGAGCAGCTGGCGGCAGACGGCAGGCAGGCAGACAGTCGGACCGTCTAGCGGGCCTGGCTTGCCTACCTGGCAGCTGCACCCGGTCCTTCACTCAGAGCTGGTAAGTCCCGGCCTGCTGCTGCTGGGGACTCTTGGAGGACTTCACAGAGTCCCTAAGTGTGTGTGTGCAATCTGCCTGTGTGTGTGAGGCCATGAGCACGCATGTGATTAGATGTGTGTGCACAGATGAAGTCGGCATGTGTGTAGTTGGGATGTGGAGAGAGTGTCAGGGAGGCATTTCCAAGGCCAGCGTGTTGCTGGTGTGAACTTGTATTGTCTTGCGTGCTTTGCTGTAGGCTGTGCTTGGGATGTCTGATGCACCAGTTGGTGTGTGTGTGTGTGTGTGTGTGTGTGTAGGCTCTGAGACCTCAGGCTCCTTTCAAGCCTCTACTTGAGGGCCCCAGGTCCCTGTCCTTGCAGGCCGAGAGGGAATACGCTGGGGATACAATGTTTCAGCTGGGGGCGCCCCCCTCCCCCCAAGTCTCCTAATTGAAGCCAGGTTTCCATGGTTTGCCTCTCCATCACTGGCCATCCGTTTCTGAGTGATGGCTGGTGGAACAGAGACTCGGGCTTAGCTGTCTCAGGTCCTGGGGTACCCGGTTCTTCCTTCGGGGGTGGATTCACCTCATTTGCATATTCATGAACCTCTCGATTTAAAACCGGCTCGTTAGACAGAGGGTCCAGGAGGGCATCCTGGACAAGTGCATCCACTTGCTAACATTTATCACGTGCTAGGCAGTGCTGTGACCTGTCCCCCATTGCATGGGTGGAGGAGTTGGAGCTCAAGGGGCTGACATGCTCAACCATTGGGGAGGCCACCTCGGGCTGTTCTGAGCCACCTCACCATGGGGCTCTGTAGGGCAGGCTGTTTCCAATCTGACTGAGTAGAGTCCTTGTGTAGGACAGACCAGGAGCCATGCAGGCCCTGCTTTCCCCAGCAGGCAGGCAAAGGGCGCCTGGCATATCAGCAATCGTTTCAGACCTGTTCAGGTCAGTTCTTCTGTTCCACAGAGGGGAAACTGAGGCTCGGAGCGTTTAGGGGAACCACTCAGGGTCCCATGACCATCTCCTTCAAGGTTTAGCTAGCTCCATGCAGATCTGAGTTCCCTTACTTAGCAACCTGCTACCTTTCTTGGGGAGCAAGGAGAGACTAAGGAATTGGGGTTGGGGCTCCGAGAGTTGGGGTCTTGCACTTTAGAGACAGGAATGATTTCTGCTTGTCCTTTCTTACCCCTTTGGCTGATCCTGGGGTGTCACAGAGAGACCAGTGCTTTCTTGAATCCCCATTTCCATCTACACATGTGTGTGTTCATACACAGGTGTGTGCATGTGTATTCTGCTTTTTGCCTGGGGGTGTTTGGGGGCCAGAGCAAGTGAGGACAGCCATGAATCTGCCCAGGGGAAAATGCTGGCTTATCCTGGAGCCTTCCATTCCTGAATTCCAGCTTCCCTGTGGGACTGACCCTGTGCTGCCGGCACTTCTAGAATGTTCTCTCGAGAAGTCCCGCAGCTCTTTGAGTCTCAACGTGGAGTCATCCTACCGCTGCCCATTTTCAGATGGGCAGACTGAGGCTGAGAGGAGACAGATGGGAGATTTAGACACAGTGGAATCAGGTAGATCTAGCTGGCCCAGTGGCTTTTCAGTTGCTGCATCTGGGGTCAGCAAGACTGGGGACTTCTGCAGTGCTGTGGCACTGTGGTCACGGTGGCCTGTCCCTCTGGAGCAACAGCCCTCCCTTGCCACAACTATATTTTTAGATGGCAACATAATAAGTAGCTCAGGATGGTTTTGAATGTGCGACCCTGCCAGGCAGTGGTGGCTTATGCCTTTAATCCCAGCACTTGGGAGGCAGAGGCAGGCGGATTTCTGAGTTCGAGGCCAGCCTGGTCTACAGAGTGAGTTCCAGGACAGCCAGGGCTACACAGAGAAACCCTGTCTCAGAAAAAAAAAAAAAAAAAAAAAAGAATGTGCAACCCTGCCCCTGTCTCCAGAGTGTTGATCCAGGCCTGTGGTATAGCTCAGAGGCAGAGCTCAGCATGTGTAAGACTCTTGGACCAATTCCCCCAGGACCACCCAAAAAAAAGGAAGCATGCTAGGTCAGTTAAATTCTTGCCAAGAAAAAAAATGAGGACTCGAGTTCGGGCCTAGCACCCAGGTAAAAAGCCAGGCGTAGTGATGTGTGCCCCAGATCTCAGCCTTGGAAGGTCAGAAATGGGGACCAGCCTAGTCACCTTTGATTCTCAGAGATCTCCTGGGCGGGGTGGGGGGTAGTACCCCAAATTAGACTCTGGCTTCCACATGCATACACACACACATGCACATACACGCGTACCCTTAGAGCGTGTGGATGGCCACACCGGACAGAGGATTCAAATTCTAGCCCAGTCACCTATCACCTGTCCGTCCTTGAACATGTCACTGTCTGTTCTGCACATACGGTGTTGCCGCTGAAGGACTGGCTCGATCCTCATCGGGGCCTTGGGGCATCACCGCACGAGCCTGGGGAGTTAGCAACAGAGCATTTGCTTAGTGCACACGAGGCTCCAGCTCCGGCTGGACAGAGAAGGGGGAAGAGAAACATAAACAGAACAGGCCCCTCAGTACTTTAACCACTTTAGAAAAGTTTTTATATCTTTCTAGGGGGCTGTGCAGGCCATGGTGATCAGAGGTTAACCTGTGGGAAATGATTCTCTCTTTCTACCCCGTGAGTCCTGGAGATCACACTCAGGACATCAGACTTGGCAGCAAGCTCCTTTTCCTACTGAGCCAGCTTGCTGGCCCATTTAATCTCTTTCGATGTTCTGACGTGAACGTCTGCCCTTTGCTGTGTGAGCCAGTTTGACCCGCTCGGCGTCAGTGTGTTCAGCTTCCTCTGCTGCAGATCCAAGCAAGAGAGAACTAAAACATTTACGCCGTAAGAATTTAACGACAAAAACGAATGGTACAACGACCCCCAGAACATTTGTGTTAGTCACTTGGAGTTGACCGGAAGGGCCAGGAGGCTGTACCAATGGTTTCATTTTGGCTTCTTTGGGTGGGGGTGGGGCACCCTGGTATCAGCTTTCTGCAATGCCGAGGGCAGCCGGGACAGTCACTAAATAACCAGCCTCGTTTCCACCTCACTTCCTGAGTCCCTGTCACACAAGAGACAGGTAATGCCACCTGCCTCAGTCAACAGGACCTGCAGCCATGGTGCTGGGAACCTCTGCTTCCTGCTGCAGTTCAGAAGCTTGCTGTGTGGCTTGTCTCCTGTTTGGGATCTCTGCCTCTGTCTCCCCATCTCAGTCCATGAAGGGAGACTCCCTCTGGATTGGGACCTTAAACTCTTCTGTCTTAGATCTCTAATCCCAGTCAATCTCAGGGACCAGAGCCCTCTTCCCGGCCAGCAAAAGTTTGAACCCCAGATCCCATTCCCACTGGCTGGGAGAGTTAGTGTAAACTTGGGCAATGAGGAATTTATTAATCAGCTTGGCTGTCTGGGCCAGATGGGGTCTGGGGGGTTCATGCCGGGAGCAGCCTTCCAAGGAGGAGGGGCGCATCTGGTTTCCATTTAGTTGCAGCGGTGGGGAGGGGCTGCGGCATGGGGAGGGGCTACGTACGGTGTTAGCTAGCTTTGTCTCCCGGGGAACTGTGGTTCCCCCTGGAACCTCTTGGGGTTTTTTGGAAGCTCGAAGTGAGGTCCAGGCCTTCATGGGTTCGGGGGAGGGGCCACAGATACCCTCAGCCCCACCCTGGTAGCCAAGCTTCCTATAGAGCCTGCAGACCTGGCAGCTTCAAAACCTAGAATCCTCTGGAGAAGGAAGTGGGTGGATTGGAAAAGCCTCTGCTGGAGCTTCCAAGGCCTCAGGGTAACGGTGCCCTGGGGCCACTTCCTGTGCCGAGGTACCCCTCAGCTTCCTGGTCTTCCATCCCCTGCCTCCCAGAGTATAAGCTGTTGCTTCTTTAATGCCTTCCAGATCTCTCTGGATAAGTCAGTCACTGGATCCCTCTGAGCCTCTGTTTCTACAGAAATGGGGACAATCATAGCTCTTCTCGGGGTAGGTAGCTCTCAGACAGCATGACAAACTTCTAATTGGACAGGGAGATGGCTCAGGTGTCAAAAAGCCAATGTAGTGGTGCATGCTTGCGAGGTCAGGAGGAAGTCATGGGAACTTAGAGGATTCTGGGAGCCTGCTAGCCAGACAGCCTATCCTAACACTTAAACACCAGGTCCCAGTAAGAGACCGTGCCTCAATGAAGAAGTGGATGGTCTGAGGAGGAAAGACATTTGGGGCTATCCTCTGGTCTCCAAATGCATCCCTCTTCCCAGTTAAACACACAAAGACACTTCCACTAGTATCTGATGCTTGGGTAAGTCACGAGTCTCAGCAAAAGACTGTGAATTCAGCCATGTGGACAGCAACTATTGAGCACTTAGTGTATACTCCGGGTTCGAAACACTGAGGACAGAGATGAATAAGATGCAGTTTCTGTCCTCAGGATCATCAGAAAGAAGTGGGACAGGCGGCATCCCGGTGTAGAATGACCGGGGAATGTGTGTGTGTTGCTTAGCTAAGTGACTTGCTGGAGTGTGCTCTGGCTCCCCTGGCTGTCCTCAGGAACTAACAGACCACTCATACCTGAGTCCTGGAGCGACAGGAGACTCAGCCTGACTTCTCTCTTATTCTCCGCGCAGGTTCTGTGGGTCAACATGGTCCCGTGCTTCCTCCTGTCTCTGCTACTCCTCGTGAGGCCTGTGCCAGTGGCGGCCTACTCTGTGTCCCTCCCGGCCTCCTTCCTGGAGGATGTAGCGGGCAGTGGGGAAGCTGAGGGTTCTTCAGCCTCTTCCCCGAGTCTGCTGCCGCCCCGGACTCCAGCCTTCAGCCCCACACCGGGGAGACCCCAGCCCACAGCTCTGGATGGCCCTGTGCCACCCACCAACCTCCTGGATGGGATCATGGACTTCTTCCGGCAGTACGTGATGCTCATCGCGGTGGTGGGCTCGCTGACCTTCCTCATCATGTTCATAATCTGCGCGGCACTCATCACGCGCCAGAAGCACAAGGCCACAGCCTACTACCCATCCTCCTTCCCTGAAAAGAAGTATGTGGACCAGAGAGACCGGGCTGGGGGACCCCGTGCCTTCAGCGAGGTCCCTGACAGGGCACCTGACAGCCGACCGGAAGAGGGCTTGGACTCCACCCAACAGCTCCAAGCTGACATTCTGGCTGCTACCCAGAACCTCCGGTCTCCAGCTAGAGCCCTGCCAGGCAGTGGGGAGGGAACAAAGGCCGTGAGGGGTGGGTCGGAGGAGGAGGAGGAGACCCGCGGTCAGGAGGAAGCCCAGGAAGCCCCAGTATGTGGGGTCGCGGAAGAGAAGCTGGGCGTCCCAGAGGAGTCAGCCTCAGTAGAGGCTGAAGGGGTTCCTGCCGCCCGTGAGGGCCAAGGGGGACCAGAAGGGTCTTTGTCCTTAGCCCAGGAATCCCAGGGAGCAGCTGATCCTTCTGAAAGTTCCTGTGCATGCAGCAGCGTCTCCCCTAGTGTCTAACAGGCCCCAGAACTGCTGGGCCTGACTGTCGGGTCCTTGAGGGTCACCTCCTTGGTCGAGAAAGGTATTCAGCTCTGACTGCTTCTTGACTCCCCTCCTTGGCCAATCCTGACCCCGAATGGGCAGAGCCGATGGCCTCTGGTGCACCCCAGGAAACATCACCCCAAGTTCCAGCACCCTTCATGACTCTTGCCATGCTGGGGGCTTCACCCTAACCCACCACTTCTCTGGAAGGGGAAGGTCAGACACATCCCAGTTGGAGCTGCAATGAGACAGTCCTCAGAGCAGAAGGGGAACACGCCAGAGGCCGCCTGTGACCCAGTAAACGCTGCTGCTTGCCTCTCGGGTGTGGAGACAAGCCGGGCTGTTAGATCCGGAAGATGTCAAACAGACGGACCTGCGGTGATCCTCGCTGCCATTAAGCCCCAAGCTGGGATAGCAAAGTGCAGTCCGTTTCTGGTAATGCCAGGGACGGCAGAGCCCTGCGCATCTCCCGATCGCCCAAATGTCTGTCACGCTGCCCGTGTCCAGTGGACTTGATTAGTTAGGAAGCTTCCGGAAGGGGCCCCTACTTATATCGCAGAGTTTCCCCTAGGTACCCCCATGGAAACACAAACTCGAAATCATGTGACTTTAGGAGCCACAGTGCCCCTCCACAAGCTGATGAGGCTACTTACTCTAAGGGCTCCCATTGGGCTGGCTTTGCTACGCTTTCCTCAAGCAGCTTGATTATTAGCAGGATGCCTCATAGCTGCAAAAGGTCCAAGCGTCACAGCACCCGCTCTCGAAAAACACTGTTCTCGGTTTTCTCCAAGGCACCTCGCTTTCTGATGGGTTCAGAGTTGGAATGTGGTTCTCTCAAGTGTCAAGCGACCCTGACTTGGGTCTGTGCAAGACATCTTGCTGTCAGTGCTGGGGTAAGGGGAGGGAGTTCTTCTCTGACAGTCCCTGAAGTAGACTGGAAGCTGAGGGGTGTCTGGGGGCAACTGTCACTCTGGATTCTGACGCCCAGCCTGGAGCAGGGGCCTGGCCCATCCTACGCTCACACAGTGGTCTGGCAGCCTGACCCCACAGCGTTCCTCAGTCCTTGACAGTGCTGAGGCTCTGTCCTGTTGGGGATCTTGAGGGTTCCCCACACTTCCATTCAGGGCTCCCCGAGTCCTCAGATCTTTGGGTGTGGCTATATGACACACTAGCATAATAAATCTTGATCTGGCTTGAGTCTCTCTGGACTATCTGGGGGCTGCAGAGGTCTGCAGGGATGGGGTGTTTGTAGATGTGTGGGTGCTCATAGGTGTTGGACTCACGTTCCTGGGGAGTCCTGGAGGTGGTGTGTCAAACGCACAGACACTTGGCTGCCTGGCTCTGCAGCTGGTGTGGCCATAGCACAGCTACCTCTTTGTGCTATGGGACAAAGCAGGGGTGACGTCATGGCCGTCCATTCCCTGTAGGTGGGTGAGAACCCACAGGGCCTCAGGGACAATGTTTGCTGACACTCATTCTTGGCAGGCCTTTTGGCCTCCAGAGATGAACCTTTGAGCCCCACCCACTTCTAGCTTCCTCTTTCCCATTGATAATCCCCGCCTGTGTGCTCTGGAATCCAGCTCTGGATGTGTGTGTGTGTCCCCGGAACATGCCCAGGATAGTGGTGCCTTGGGGGCTGTTTCCTACAACCTTGACCTTCAAGGGTCCCCCTCCAGTTTGAGGTCCCAGGCTTGGGTTTGAGAGACACAACAGCCTTTGTGTGATGCAGTGAGAGAGATGAGCTTCTCTCAGCCAGCTCAGCTCTCTCCAGGAACCAGGAGACTTGATGAACACCCGAATACCTTCAGGATGCTGTGTAGCTCTGGCCTAGTGGTTCAGTTTCTCTGGTGTCAGGCTCTGTCCTTCTTGACTAGCTCTGGCCCTGGCCTGGAAGCACATAAGCTCCCTCAGGTAACAACCAGACCCTGAAGACACTGGAGGGGGTAATTTTCTGGCCAGCAGCCTCCCACTAATTCCGGGAGAACTCCCCAGGGAATGTGGGGGTACAAGGCCTTAACAGTAGTGTGTATCTCTGATCCTGGAGGGGGAAGGATTAAGGAGGTGGAGTTCTAGGCCAGGAGCCCAACTTCCTGGTGCCTTTGGGCTTTTGCAGTGTGGTTCCCTATGTCACAATTCCCTCCGGACCTCACCAGAGCTAACTCAGCATCAACCTTCACCTCCTGGCCTAGACCGTCCCCGGATCCTGCTCCCTCCCTCCCTAGTCCTCCATCCATACCTTCAGGGCTCAGCGATGGCAGTGGCCCATGGTGAATTGGACCCTGCCCTCAGCCAGGACCACTACATACCTGACATTTTACTCACTGAGACCCTCAGACTCTGAAGTATCGTTATCGCTTCCATAACCCAAAGAAAGAAGGAAACGGTCCCAGAGCAGCATAGCCACTCACCCATGTCACACAGCTCAGTGGAGACCATTCTGAGTGTTCAGTGAGGGATGGGAGGACGGACGGAAGGAAATGAGGGATGATGGAGGAGGCATGATGAATGGATGGATGTGTGGGTGGGTGAATGGATGGAGGGAGGCAGGGAGGAGAGAGTGGCCCCCTCAGGGAAGAGACAGCAGGGCTCCACTCCTGCCTGGAGCCCTCTAATTTCTCCACATCTGCAGCGATCTACCCAGAAGGCCTGTTTTTGGGCACACCCAGGAAACCAGAGAGGGAACATGGGTTGTGGGCTGGGACCACAGGGAAAGAACTGGGCTTAAAGGTCAAGGGAGACACTCTTAGTGTCCCTCCTCCCCCTGGCCCCCGGACGGGGAGGGGGTCGATCAAGGTCGGTATGGGCTGTCCCTGTCCTCTTAGCAACCTGTTTGTCTGTCTCTGGCCAGGCCTGCTGCCACTATGTGCATGTGTACATGCTTGCGTGTGTACGTGTGCATGTGTCTGAGTTCGAGAGTACTGTGTGGGCGTTTGCACATGTGTGTGTACATGTGTTCACGTGTGTGTATATGTGTGCATGCATATGTGCCTGCTTGTGTGTGTGTGTATGCATGTGCATTGTGTGTGTGCATGTTGCTGGTGATCTGTGGTGGAAGGGCTGAAAAGCCACAAAGGGAAGCAGGCACACTCCCTCCCCTTTCCCTACCCTGCTCTGGTCAGCCCCAGGGACAGGCTGGTTCCAGTCCGGTAAGAACAGAGGTAGGTGGAGTGTAGCCTCTGCACGGTTCTCATGGTGGGCTCAGACCTCCTGGCTCAGTGCCAGCTCTGTTCTCAACCATGTGACCTTGAGCACACCCCACCTCTCTGGGTGTCTGTTCTCATGTGAAGAAGCGGGTGTTTTATCCCAGGGCTAGGGCCGAGGTGTAGCCCAGTGGAGAGCGCTTGTCCAGCGTGAGCAAGTCCCCTAGTTCCAACCCTTCAGAGAAGGAGGAGACAAAGCCCGCTGAGAGCAGCACCAGCCCAACTTCCTGGCACAAAGTCAAGAGATATAAAGTCCAGGAGAAGAGGGGCGTGGGGCTCCATCCCCCCTCACTGCTGCCCTGGCCATCAGATGGCGTGTGGATGCACGCAAATGTACACAAATGTGGTATGAGTGTGCGTAGGGGGTTACCTGGCGGGCCCATGCCGAGGCGCCCCCCTGAGAAATCACGCCATGCGACAGACCTGGTATAAGGGAGGTTTGTTTGGGGAGGAAGGGGTGCGAGGACCTGGAGAAGGGATGGACAGGGAAGAGCAGAAAGGACAGGAAGAGAGGCCGTCTGAGAACATGTGAGAACAGAGAGAGAGAAAGAGAGAGAGCTAAGCCGGGCAGTGGTGGCCACGCCTTTGATCCCAGCACTTGGAGGCAGAGGCAGCGGAATTTCTGAGTTTGAGGCCAGCCTGGTCTACAGAGTGAGTTCCAGGACAGCCAGGGCTACACAGAGAAACCCTGTCTCGAAAAACCAAGAGAGAGAAAGAGAGAGAGAAGAAAGAGAAGAGAGAAGAGGAGAGAGAGAGGAAAGAGGAGAGAAGGAAGAGGAGAGAGAGAGAGAGAGAGAGAGAGAGAGAGAGGAGAGAGAGAGAGAGAGTGCTGAGGTGAACTCTTTTTATACCCCAAGCTACCTGGGACTTGGCAGGGCAGCAGGTGAGCAGGTGATAATGATTGCTAGGTCCCTGGGAGGAGTCTAGCAGAATCGCTGGTAAGCTAACAGTTGGTGCTGTCTGTGTGTGCACGCTCCTGTGTGAAGAGGAGGGAAGCCAGACACCAGGATCCACACAACCACATCTAACCCTCACCACAAAGACCAGCAGCCCAGGGAGGGCAGCAGCTCGCTCGAGGTCACACAGCCCTGGGGAACGGCATTGGAACACGGGTCTGTCTGCAGCTTGGGCAGAGTCCTCAGCGGTGTGAGGACTGGCTGCCTTGTTTTAGAACATGTGGGGGGATTTATTATTATTATTATTATTAAATGTGAGTTATTTTATTTTGGCAGGATTGTGCTATGTGGCTCAGGCTGGCCTTCATCTCTGGTTTCAGCATCGAAGCCGGAAGCCGGCTGTGGATGGTGGCTAGAGTATGCCTTCGAGAGTGACCATTGCTTCCTCCCTGGTGCTGGCTGGCCTGTGCCGGCTGCAGGGCAGGCCACCCTCTGGCCCCTGGCCTCATCACTGCCCCTCTGTCTGTCAAGTGCTAACAGGGCAGGGTTCGATTCCCAGCACCCACATGGTGGCTCGTCCATCGTGATTCCAGTTCCAGGAGGTTCAGCACTCCCTTCTGACCTCCAAGGGATCCTGTGCACACATATGCACATTGTCTCAGCCACACAAAACATAAGTAAATCCTTATTTTATTTTCTTTCTTCTTTTCTTTCTTTTTTTTTTTTTTTTTTTTAAGATTATGTAGCATTGGCTACCCTGGAACCCGGTATGTAGACCAGGTTAGCCTTTGCCTCTCAAATGCTGGGATTAAAGGTGTGTGCCATCATGCCTGGTAATGAATCATTTTAAAAAGAATCACCTGGGTCCCTCGGACTGTTCATGGAGACAGCATCGGCCCCTTATCACTTGTTTATGTGTGTGGGTTCTTTTGGCTCGCATGCTCATAGTGCGTACCATGTGTGTGAGCCATGTGCGTCACTGGGGTGGGTGGAGCCCAGAAGAAGGCAGTGGATCCTTTGGAATTGATAATATTGAGGGTTGTAAACTGCCATGTGGGAGCTGGGATTTGAACCTGGGTCCCCTGGAAGAACAGTCAGTGCTCTAAACTGCTGAGCCATCTCTCCAGTCCCTGGTCTTGATAGCACACTTGGCCACCTGAGGCCCAGGTGTGGAGCGGGGCAGACCTTGTGCAGGTTCTCCTGCTTTGGAGAAAGATGGGCTTCTGTTGGAGTGGAACAGGGATGGGCCTCTCTTTCAGGAGGTTTTAATTTCAAGACTTCTCTGGCTGCTCAGAAATAGCAAGCGGGGTGGGGGTTGGGGACTTGGCGCCAGCTCTGGGCCCTGGAGACCTTTTACAGCTGTTCCCCCTCTTGGGGGTGGGATGGGGGGGTAGGGTTTATGGTAGCAGCTGCACAGTGAAAAATAGCCAAGTTGTAAACCCGGCCTTCCCAGGAACACTGGTGCCAGAGGTGCCTGTGACGTCTGTTCCTCCCTGACCGTGGGGAGGGGTGGAGGTGGAGGCAGGGGGCTTCTCCCTCGGGGCTTCAAGATCCTCAGTCAGTCAAGAAAACTGGAGGAGGATGGGATTGAGCTAGACAGTTGAAGGCAAGGGATGTACTAGGACCTGGGCCTCTGCTGTTGCCTGGCCTCCTCCCTCCCCAGAGTTACGTGGGGCTCATGAGTGTGAGTGACGGGGGTGGGGGGGCATGACAGCGTCAGGAACACAAGGTTGGGATCTCAGTGCTGTCTGTCTCCCAGCTGTGTGTCTTTGAGGCAAGTCACTTAATCTCTCTGGGCTTTAATGGGCTTGTCTGAAATGGGAGCCATGGCCCAGTTGGGAACTGAGTCTCTTGGGAATCAGGCCCCTCCTGTGGGGGCCGGGCTGTGAAGGGTAGGCTGGGGAGGAGGCTGCCTCTTTCTCTGAGGTAGCTTTAGAGACTCTTAAAGCAGCCCTTCCTTGGGGCAGCCAAAGGGTCCTGAGGGCTGGGAGATGAGGTGAGGCTGTCGTCATGGCAGTTGCGGGAGCTATGCACGGGGATGAGAGACGGCCCAGCAAAGACTGGCCCTGTGATCCACACATCCCTGGGTGTGTGTGTGGAGTGTTCAGTGGAGTCAAAGGTCACAGCTCAGCTGTTTCTTGTCTCCCCTTGGGGATGAGGTGACCGTGGCCAGTGCTTGAATGTTGTCTGGGTCAACATGTTGACATGTCTGGCCTGGGAGACATGGGGGAGGCTTGGCCCCACTGGGCCAGGTGCCAGGCTGTTTGTTTGGGGGACCCTGGGGTTAGTTCTCAGGGAACCTGGGTTGTGTTCCTTCCTCTATAGGAGTCCGGGAGGGGACAACCTCCAGGCACAGCTGGGGGAGGGTGTGAGGTGTCTGTCACAGGTCCCCAAGGGCCTGGGTTAAATCTCAGAATTTAATCCATGCCCCGATTTATGCAGTTTGTGCCCCCAGCTTGGAGCCTCTGGACGCCACGCCTTCGAGTCCGCAGGCTCTGCCTGGCTGGGAGGCGCAGTCTGGAACCTTTGGAGAATATTTTTGTGCAGTTACCGCTCGCAGAGGTGGAGGCTCTCCTGAGGCTGCTGTGTGGCTCCTCCGGCTTCCTGACATTTCCTTCCAACCCTGCTAATCAGGAACTTAGCACTCCTTTCAAAGCCAGGCCCACAGACGAGGAGTTGGGAACAGGTGACAATGAGTTGGATATCCCCGTACCTCCTCCTGGGCAAACCTGTGCTGTGCTGTGAAGCTCCAGGCCCCCAATTCCGCAGCTGTGTCTTCCCTCAATATTTACATCTCGCTTTAAATCTCCACCCCTTCTTGGGCATCAGCCGTAGACCAGGAATGGCAATTGGCTTGCTTGTTTTTTGTTTGTTTAGAGACAGGTTGTAGCTCAGGGCAGTCTCAAACTCTGGATCCTCCTGCCTCAGCCTTTCCAGTGCTGGGATAATGCTCTCCTTCACAAAGCTGAGAGAAGCGCTGAGGTCACTGACCTGCCAAGGAAAGACTCAGAAGTTCAGAGAGGGGCTGGAGAGATGGCTCAGCGGTTAAGAGCACTGACTGCTCTTCCAGAGGTTCTGAGTTCAATTCCCAGCAACCACATGGTGGCTCACAACCCTCTGTAATGGGATCTGACGCCCTCTTCTGGTGTGTCTGAAGATAGCTGCAGTGTACTCATAGAAATAATAAATAAATCTTTAAAAAAAAAAAAAAGAAGTTCAGAGAGGTGAAGTCACCTGCCCAAAGTCACACAGCCAGAAAGTGCCTGAGCCAAGCTTTACCTCCTGGATGGTTGAACTCTATAGTCAGTTTCCTGCAGTTACTACAGTGGTTTGTGTCAATGAGTCAGTGAATGAACGGGCAGATGAATGAATGGGATGAGTGGATGAATGGAAAGATGGCTGAATGAACGAATGGATGGATGGTTGAATGAATGAATGGGTGAATGAATGAATGAATGAATGAATCAGTGCTTTAAGGGAAGGAACACAAGACTTCCTCAGGACCTGGGCAGCCTGTGGTAACCTCACTGTTTGTCTCTTGTGGTTTGCCAGAGCAGTCTTCAAAGGCTCTGACTGGAGCTGGCTTCTCACCAGGTTCTTCCTGTTTGTCTGCTCACATGGTGCAGCTGCTCCTAACCTCCAGGGGCAGCCATGTGGCAGAGAGCGTGGTCCCCTAGCACCTTGCATATGTACCCCATCTTCCTCTTATGGTAGGGAAGTTGCTGAGTGGCCTACTCCAGGGAGCCAGTTGAGTGAGTGAGCCCTGCCTGTTGGACCCCAGGCACAGCATGTGGGTGAGAGCCCAGGGCTCTAGAGCCCAGCCCACCACCCTGAAGTTCTTTAGAGATCTGTGATGGAGGTGGGGCCCTTGGGTAGACCCTGGTGCTGGGCAGGGAACCCTGGGAGGAAGGATTGGCCTCTGCCCCTTGTGGGGCTGGGCCCCCTGGACCAAGTCAGTTGCCCATTCTGGGCCCTGATTTAGGGGAGAATGAAGATTATCCTGGACTTAGCCAGGGATGAGTCCCAAGTGTCCTCCCCAGACCCTTTTCCACATGAGATGTTGTTAAGGTGGGGCTGAGGGCTGCCATAGGCGTTCTTTCGTAAGTAAAAATCACACAGCCCTTCCATGAGATCTCAAAAGAAATTGTGTCCGTCTTCTGGAATCCACGGGCGAGGGATCAAACCATTTCCGTTTCCCCTCTTCAGACACCCACCTCCCCAGTTGCCCAAGCTCCAATTGTACCCTTTCTACTATCCAACAACCCTGCACGCTGGAGATATCCTTATCCTGTCTGGCCCAAAGTTGAGCATCTCGAACCCAAAGGCAGATTTCCTTATGGCCCAGCCTACGCAGGAGGCCTGGCCCAGCATGGGGGACAGCCCGCCCCAGGGTTTTGCCTCTCCCATGACTCTTGCCTTGGTCTTGTTCTCTGCACATCAGACTGGTGGTGAGCAGTCAACCCTCCTGGAAGGCGGTAGCATTCATGAATGAGGATCAGAAAGTCTTTTCTAGAAATGCCCACGTGTCTGCACCGGGGTGCACACACCGGAGGCTGGCAGTGTTTGCATTATTTAGAATGAGTGATGACAGGGAAACGGAGTGGCAGAGAAATGGTAGCTCCAGCTGGGGCTGGTTGAGGACAAGACTCTGATTCCCTCCTTGTCTTGTCTAGTTTGCAACCTGGCCCCTGCAGCCCGCTTGCTTCAAACCCTTGGTGTAGCCAAGAGTCATGTTGCTCTTTCGACCCCTATGTCTTCATCCAGTGAGTCCTGGGGTTACAGGCATGAGCCACAAACACTGTGCAATGCTGGGAATGGAAGCCAAGGCTTCACACACGCCCGGTAAGAACCCTACAGAGTGGACTATAGCCCTGGCCCTAGAAACTGATTCTCAGAGAGCTTTGCTTCTGGCTGGAACAGAAACACAGTCTTTTCTTCCACACAAATGGTTGCAAGTAAGAAACTCCTGTGAGGTGGGTTTGGTTGAGTTTATTTTTTGTTTTCTTTTTCTTTTTAAAAAGATTTTATGTATTTTATGTATATGAGTTCATTGTAGCTATCTTCAGACACACCAGAAGAGGGCGTCGGATCCCATCATAGATGGTTTTGAGCTACCATGTGGTTGCTGGGAATTGAACTCAGGACCTCTGGAAAAGCAGTCAGTGCTCTTAACCACTGAGCCATCTCTCCAGCCCCTTGTTTTGTTTTTCAAGACAGGGTTTCTCTTGAAACCTGGCTGTTCAGGAATTCACTCTGTAGACCAGGCTGGTCTTGAACTCAGAGCTCTGCCAGCCTCTGAGGTTATAGGTCATTTTATGACAAGAAAATTAGAGATTATTTTTTCCCCTCTGAGGCAGCACCACAGATGTGAGCAGGGCGTCCAGCTGGAGCTCAGGAAAGATGCTGTGGCTCCAGGACCGGAGAGGCCGCACCGCCTGAGGGGTGGATTCAGACTTCTGTCCTGGGCTGTAGGTGACCATGGGTGGACATGTGTCTTGGAGTGTGTGGGAGGACCTGAGATAGTCAAGCTACAGGCCTTTGTGGTGTGTGTAAAATGGAGAAGGTGGAGGCATTGGTGAGGGAGATGCGAGCAGCGGAGGATAGGATTTCATGTCACCGGTGGCCACCATCTTTTTTTTTTTTTTAATTTTTAATTTTTAATTTTTTTTTTTTTTAATTTTTTGAGACAGGGTTTCTCTTTGTAGCCCTGGCTGTCCTGGAACTCACTCTGTAGACCAGGCTGGCCTCGAACTCAGAAATCCGCCTGCCTCTGCCTCCCAAGTACTGGGATTAAAGGCGTGCGCCACCACTGCCCGGCGGTGGCCACCATCTTTTTTTTTTTTTTTGTTTTCGAGACAGGGTTCTCTGTGTGCTCGGGCTGTCCTGAACTCACTCTGTAGACCAGCTGGCCTCGAACTCAGAAATCCGCTGCCTCTGCTCCAAGTCTGGGATTAAAGGCGTGCGCCACCACTGCCGGCGGTGCACATCTTAGGGTCACTGTTTCTGTGACAAATCACCATGTCCGTGAGGAAGAAAGGGTTTGTTTCACTCCAGGTTCACATCATTGTTCGTCACCAGAAGCCATGAGGTCCGGGACTCAAGCAGGGCAGGAACCTGGAGGCAGGAGTTGATGCAGAGGCCATGGAGGGTGCTGCTGACTGGCTTGCTCCCAATGGCTTGCTTAGCCTGCTTTCCTATAGAGTCCAGGACCCCAGCCCAGGGATGGCTCCACCCACAGTGGGCGGGGCCCTCCCCCATCCATCACTAATTGTGAAAATGCCTCACAGCTGGATCTCATGGAGACATTTTCTCAGTTGAGGCTCCCTTCTCTCTGATGACTCCAGCTTGTGTCAAGTTGACAGAAAACCAGCCAGGACAGCCACTGAAGTTTAGCAAATGCTTTCCAGTCTCTACTGGACCACAGCTCTCCCTCACCATGGGAGGCTGGGTGGACAGGTCCTCAGGAAGGCGAAAGACAGGCTTTGTGAGGAGCACGGACCCTCCTCCTGCTGCTTGGCTGGTGTCTCCCTGAAGTGCTGACCCTGCAGAGCTGGGAGCTGGGCCGGCAGGCAGAGCCATCCCAGGGACAGCAGCATCCCCTGCTCGCCTGCTGGCTCAGTGCTTTCTCCGCACACGTCTGCTGCTGTTTCCTCCGGCTGGTGCGATCCCCAAGGGGACGGGACTTCCCCCTGAATTGTTCCAGACAGAGCTCAGGACATTCTGAGGCCGGGTAAAAATGCCAGTGGCAGACAGGCAGGAGGGGATCTTGATGCCCTGACTTCTACCCGCCCCCATTTGCGGCCGGGTTAGGGAAGAAATGCTTGCGAGGCTGGGGAGGGGGGAGGGGGAGGGGAGGAGTTATTCTAGGCAGAGCCACGGATGAATCACGCGCTGGCCTGCACTGGTTATTGGCTAAAATGAGGAGTTTTCCGAATCTGTGGAATCTTTTTGTTTGAGCTGGAAGGGAATGTGGTTCATGGGATCCAACTACCTCATTTTGCAGACAGAGCGACTGCAAGCAAGCAGAGAAAGTTGCTCAGGAATTAGGGGCAAGCTCTGCCTTCTGGCTTTCCCGGGCCCTGATTGTGGACAGGGGATGGAGGATGGTGACAGAGAGAGCCTGTGTTGGTGTCAGGGATACGCAGGGGTGATCTCTGAGCAAGGGAGATCTAGAGGGACTGTGATGGTGCAGTGGCCAGGCCTGTGTCACGTGAACTGTGACTGCTGGGAGCCAGTCTGGTGCCAAGGCGGCGCTCAGGTGGCATTTTTTTTTTTTTTTTTTTTTTGGTTTTTCGAGACAGGGTTTCTCTGTATAGCCCTGGTTGTCCTGGAACTCACTCTGTAGACCAGGCTGGCCTCGAACTCAGAAATCTGCCTGCCTCTGCCTCCCAAGTGCTGGGATTAAAGGCGTGCGCCACCACCGCCCGGCTCAGGTGGCATACTTTTAGGTGAGACCCATTTGAGGGGGCAGTAGTCTTGGGGAGCACCAGGGAAGATGGTTCCTGGCACTGGGGTGGTGCTGGGCACTCTCCATGTGCCCTCTCAGCACCAGAAACCAGTCCTGTAGTGTTACCCAAATGAGCTGAACAGATGGAGTCTCCTGGCTGCTCTCACATAGCTCAGGCACAGGCTGTCCCCTAGGGACCTAGCTTAGGTAGCTGGACCAAAACCAGAGAGTCACATAATGTCCTCCAGCTCGGGAGGAGGCTCAGAGCCTGAGGATGCCCAAGTCACACCTCCTTCCCCCCCGCCCCACTGACAGGGAGTGCTCTTGGGGGACCCTGCTGTTGTGGGAAAGGGAGTTGAAGAACCCGTGGGGTGGGGCAAGATGTTCTCAGCAAGACCTTTACCCCTGGACAGCAAGTTTGGAGGATGCTGAGGATTCCAGCAGCTTAGTCATCGGAGTCTTATCGCCTTCCGCGTGTGAACTAGAAGCCTGGGGGGAGGTGAGGAGGGGAGAAGGCAGCAGCTTGAGGGAGCTGAGGGACCTGTTGGAGACAGTTAGGTCCTGATGCAGGGCAACATGAGGAATGTCAGGCCTAGAGCACCCGACCAGGGGGATTGGGGCCTTGGGTGGGCTACCCCGTGCCTGTCTCTCCTCTCTGCCCGGTTCTGCATCTTTATGCTACTGCCCCAGGGGTTAGCAGAGCCCAGGAGTAGCCTCAAGTGAATACCCACCGGCTTGTGGCATCCATTGGAGAGTCTCTTTCTGGGGAAAATGGGTCTGTAATAACGGTGGTGGTGGTGATGGTGGTGATGGTGATGATGGTGATGGTGATGATGGTGATGATGGTGGTGGTGGTGGTGAGATGGGTTTTGATGATGCCGTTGGTGGGGACAGTGATGGTGACTGTCTTGGTTAGGTTTTCGTTGTTGTGTTTTTTGTTTGTTTTTGTTTTTTGTTATTTATTGTCAAACTTGACACAAGCTAGAGTTATTTGAGAAGGGGGAGGTACAACTGAGAAAACGCCTCTGAAAGATCGGTCTGTAGGATATGGTGGCCCAGACTGTTAACCCCAGCACTCAGGAGGCAGAAGCAGAGGCAGAGGGATCATTGTGAGTTTGAGGCTAGCCTGATCTACATAGCATGTTCCAGGATAGCCAGGGCTACGTGGTGGTACCTTGCCTCAAAAAAACAAAAACACTGGTCTGTAGGCGAGGCTGTGGGGCGTTTCCTCAGTGGTGATTGATGTGGAAAGACCCCGCCCATTGTGGGTGGGACCAGCCCATTGTGGGCGGAGCCATCCCTGGGCTGGCGGTCCTGGGTTCTATAAGAAAGCAGGCTGAGCAAGCCATGGGTGGCGAGCCAGTAAGCAGCACCCCTCCATGGCCTCTGCATCAGCTCCTGCCTCCAGGTTCCTGACCTGTTTGAGTTCCTGTCAGTGATGAACAGTAACCTGGAAGTGTAAACCAAATAAACCCTTTCTCTCCCCGTGGTGGGAAAAGGACATGGTGTTTGGCACAGTGAAGACAGTGGTGATCGTGATGGCAGAGGTACTTGTATCAGCGTTTGGCCTGTCCTAACAAACTACCGCAGACCATAGCTTCCACAACAGAACCTTATAGAGGTGGGACAGCCCCTGGTTCAGGTTCCGGTACGGGGTCAGTTTCTGATCCACGATCTTCCCTGGAGTGTCGATAGTCACACTGCCTTTTATCTGAGTTGGATTAGCCTCACCTTTGCACTTTGTCTGTTTAACTTTAATTATCACACCAAGGCTGTCTGCAGAGACGGTTGCTTTGGGGGGGAAACGGCAGATTTGAGGACACGCAGTTTGCTGTGTGGCAGGAAGGATGCCAGCCTGGTGGTGCCGGTGCTGGCGATGCTGGTGCCTAATAACCAGTGCTTGCTTGACGCCCAGTGCTGTGGAAATTTCCACTTTATGTGGCATTAACCCTCACGATTGTATCTTAGGAGCCAGTATTAGCCCAGCCTCCCAGTGAGGACCAGAGGCTCAGCGGGGTTAAGCACACACCTACGTATCTGTTGTAGATAGAACGTGGCATAGTTAGGGTCAGAATTCAGGCCTTTAAGTTTTCTTCCAGAGTTGTTAAAGTCCCATGGCCCTGCTCAGGGCAGCAGGGTGGAGGGCTGTCGAGCGTTCTTGTGCTCGGGCAGAGTAAGGTCCAGCCCATTTCCCCACTGGGGTTTCCTGGGACCCCACTGGTCAGAGGCCGTGGGGCAGCATGGGAGGGTCCCGAAACTGCTCTGCACTAGCAGCTCCAGGGTAGTGAGTGAGGGTGTTCCTCCCTTCGGGGACTCCTGGGAGTTAGGTTTCCATGAAGTGAGGCCAGGGGTGGAGGTGGGTGGAAGACGGTCCAAAGACAGCTGCGCGGTGTGGGGGTGGTGTTCAGCCCAGCGGCAGGCAGGATGACCGTGGTGGAGTATGACAGATGGTACTGGGGTGTTGCTGCATGGCTGTTGATGGAGGAGAATCTATGTAGTACCATGTAGTACTGTGTGGTATTATGCAGCATTGTGTAGTACTGTGTAGTACGGTGTAGTGCTGTGGAGTACTGCAAAGTACTGTGTAGTACTGCCTAGTGCTGTGTAGTACTGTATAATACTGTGTAATACTACTGTGTAGTACTACATAGTGCTGTGTAGTATTGTGTAGTACTGTGTAATACTACTGTGTAGTACTATGGAGTGCTGTGTAGTACTGTGTAGTGCTGTATTGCATAGTTCTGTGTAATACTGTGGAGTACTGTGTAATACTGTGGAGTACTGTGTAGCACTGTGGAGTACCATGTAATACTGAATAGTGCTGTATAGTACTATGTAGTACAGGAGTACTATGGAATGTTATAGTACTGTGTAGTACTATGCAGCACTGTGTAGTACTCGGGTGATATGTGTACTGTGCAGTGCTGTGTAGTACTGGAGTACTGTGTAGTACAAGAGTACCATGGAGTGCTGTAGTACTGTGTAGCACTATGCAGCATTGTGTAGTACCGTGTAGCGCTGTGTAGTACTAGAATACTGTGCAGTACTATGTAGTTCCAGGCTAACAACCTCAGAGGCTGGAAACCTTGAGATCATACTTATAAGAGACAACCAATGGTTGTCATGGTAATGTCGGTTGCTATGGCAGCAGCAGAGTGAACAATGCCAGTGTTCATGGCAGCTACAGTAACAGCCAAGGTCCTGCCCAGGCTGACTCCTGACTGGAAGGGTCGTGACCTTGGAGCCCACCCTTCACCTTTCTCTTTGTTAAATTCCAAGCACTCAGATTTCTCTCTACTGAGCATCTAGCTATAGTGCCTGGTGTGTAGCAGACTGAGGTGTCGGTCATACAATGATGATTCCCCGCGTGACAGCCATGACAAGTGAGGCCTAATGCGTCTTAGTCAGTTCAAGGTGAAGCCTCTGATGTCCTCAGAGCCACAGTGATCTGCCAGGAAGGACAGGGCATAGGGTAGGCTCAGGGCCGCTCAGCCTGGGCCAGCTGATGTGTTTAAAGGTGCAGCTCCTTCAGAGGCTGACAGCAAAGGAGAAAAATTTGAGGGATCTCAGAGACTCATCTTTTAAAAAATTGATCATGTGATCTACCCATGGTAGTTCACACTCAGGAGGCTGAGGCAGGAGTATTTGAGTTTGAGGCAAAAAAAAAAAAAAAAAAAACCCAAACCAAACCAAAAAAACAAACAAACAAAAAAAGCTACTGCCCTACCCCCCCGCCCAATAGCAGCCATTGCAAGTAAGAGTTCCTTTAGGGTCCTGAGACACACATGGAGACTGTGACAAACCCCTTTAGTTCACTGAGGAGTACATGGGGTCCAAATTGACCTGCCTGCAGAGTAAATTTATAGAAAGTTACAGAAATTGGACCTGTTTGTGGGCTGCACCCCGCATTCTCAGGGTTGGGCCGTGCCGGCAACTTGATGTGTGGAATTCAGAAGTGTCTCATTTTAAAATCGCAAATAGGGGTGGGGAACTGTGGCAGTGCCACGGGGAAGGGACCGAGTTACACAGCCACAACACGCCCTTCAGGACAATTTGACATGGCTCCACCCAGGGGCTAATTTGAGATTCTGATGGACTCTGGCCTGTGGTCTCCTCCCGACTGCAGAGGAAGTGGCCTTTGAAGTTCTGAGCCCTTCGCCAGAACCCAGAATATTTTAAAAGAAAGGATGATTTAAGAGTCGGCCTGCGTATGCCGGGACACAAAGCCACCATCAGAAAAACAGCTTGCTTTTGAAGTTCGCTGTATCTTCCAATGCCAAGACTGGAAATCAGGGCCCTTCCCTGAGCGACACAGCTGGGTGGCTCAGGGCAGAGGCAGCTGCTCCCCACGTCGTGTGGGGAACAAACTGAGGGCTACTGCAGTTCAGCTGAACGTGAGAAACACACACTCACACTGGGCAGGGAATGGATGAGATTCTTCACTTGGCTTCAGTTCACTGTCCACCACACAAAGCCTGGGGGGCCTCTGGAGGCTGGAGCCCTGGGCCTAGAGTACAATCTCCTGAGGCCTCTCCTGCTTGGCCCACGGGATTAGGCACCTTGGCCAGCTTCTGGGGTTACTTCTTTCACTGACAGTGGAGTACTGTAGGGATCCTCACAGTCCTTGGGGACTGCCCACACTTCCTGAGGGAAGAGCACCAGTGTCTCTCTCTTCCAGCCTTGAAAGCAGCTAAGTGGCTGCTGCATCTGGTGTGCTGTCACCCACTGCAGTCTGGCCTTTGGGACCCGGAGGTGCTCTGGGCTGCACTAGGGTGCGTGAGGGGAGCTGAGATTCAGGCTCAGTAGAGAAAAGCATTGTCTTCCATCCTTTATTATAATATCTATGCAGATCTGCTAAACACTCAGTAATAGACCCTATCAGACAGCCAGCACAAGGCACTGCCGGCAGTCTACCTCAGGTCAGGCACAACTCCCTGTCACTCTCCAGAGCTTAAGACGTCGGTGCTGATTTCAGTCCCAGGCCACAAACTAAATCGAGACACTAACTGCACTAGGGACACACATGAGCTGAAAGGAACACAGGGTTAGGCGTAATCAATGGCACATTTTGCTTGCATCAGAGCCACAGTGCAATTGGTGAACAGTGTGCGTGAGTTTTGCGTAGCTTCTTTGATGTGCAGGGTGGCAGGAAGCAGCTGCTGTGACTGGCTGGAGTGTCTCCAGGGCTCACTGCTTCTCTGGCTCTTCCTTCTTGGACTCTTGCTTCAGTTTGTAATCAGCCAGGGCGGCCTTGATGGCATCTTCCGCCAGCACTGGAAGGGCATGGAAGGACAGACAGCTTCAATTTCTAGACACTGGAGGGATGGTCTTTATTGCACCTTATACCCATACATCACTGCCTATCTGTATGTCGTTATGAATAGGTATCTATTTAGAACACACATGTATGTGCTTGTATGTGAGTGGGTGAACGTGCCCAGCATGTGTGGTGGTCACAGGACAACTTTGGGGGTAGGTTTAGAGGTTCTAACTCAGGCTTGGTGGCAAGCCTTTACCTGGGCCGTCTCCCTAGCCTGAGAGGTGTCTTAAGGAAGAGAACCTTTTTAAGGTGAGGGTACTGGAGCCAGGAAGACCCAAGAGTGTCCTACTGGCACACCGGCTAGTTGTGCCTTCCTGGCTGGGACACAAGAGGGATCAGGTCCCAGAGAGTGCAGGCTGGTGGTCACAGGTGCTGGCTGAGCTGTCTTAAGTCAAGAAGAACTGCTGCTGGCAGTCAGTCTGTCCACCTCCTCCCGCAGCCCCACACTGGAAGGCTTGTACTGAGGGGGATCTGAGGGTAAGGCTACAGGGGAAGCAGAAGCTGAGAGCTGGAAGGTGGCAGAGAGGAGAGCATGTTAGGGTGACACCTCTCTCCTGCTTTCTGAGGGAGGCTTAAGAGGATGGGAAGACATCAGCTCTGACTGCAGGCTCCGAGGTGCAAGGCTTTTCATGGGGCAGTGTACTGCAGACACACTCAGACAGAGACAGCAAAGGCAGACTGGGGACTACAGAGCGCAGGGTGGTGGAAGACCTGCTGGTCTCAGCTGGCCCTGCCACCGTGTGGTGGGAACAGCCGACTCTGAACAGATCCAAGAGGCCTGGCATGCGGGGCGGACTCACTGGAGCAGTGCAGTTTCACGGGTGGCAGGCAGAGCTCCTTGGCGATGTCTGTGTTTTTGATGGTCAGGGCTTCCTCCACCTGAAGTACAGGGGCGAAAAGAGCAGTCTTAGTGAGCATGACCTTGCTGAGGGTGGGCAGAACACGCCTCAGGACAGGCTGTCTGAGGGAACTCCCACTAAGTAATTCGACACAATTCCTGGGCAGGACTGCCACTGTGTACCAAGGGATCTCCAGTCGGGGGGACCACCCTGTGCTGCCTGGCTGGGTAAGCAAGAACAGGACCCACTGCCACTGAAGGCAGGCACTGTCTGGGCTGCCGGGCAGCATCTGCTGAGGATGCCTGGGTCTGACACTCAGGGGATGACGAGAGGCAGAGAGGCATGCTTATGCATCAAGGAAACCAGGCTCCCTCAGACAGGCGACCTCAAGGTTAGAGAAAGGGTCTTCCTACTGTCTGATCACAGTGCAGAACCCTGAGAGGCCAGGTCCTGGGAGCAAGTGCCTTGTCTCACTTCCCTTTCTCCAAGGCTAGTTCTTAATTAACCAACTTCCTTTGAGCCATTTTCTCTCAGAACAAGCAGGCCTGGCTCTCCCTGGCCTGCAGGAGCTCAGCAGCCAGAATGCCTGACTCCTGCGGAGAGGTGGCTCTGTGAGAGAGCTACACTGTAAGCATGCCAATCCATGTCTGAGCTTCCTGAACTGGGCCCTATGAAGGGTGACCACAGTGCTTTAAGACAGGCTCTCTTTAAATTGCTAAGTGGCTGAGGAAGACCTCCAGACCCCAAGCTCCTGCCCCTTCCTCGTATGAGCTGGGATTCCCGGCTGGTGTGCCTTGTGCCACCACCCGTGCTAGTGTGGGTGGTTTCACAGCTACCGGGTCTCCGTAGTTTCAGCTCTTACAGACTTTGATTTCTAACTCCTCCTGCTGACGCAGCGTTTTTACCTTTCTGGACTCCTGTTTGAAGCAGGAGACAGGACAGAAGAAACAGTGACTGCTACACATCAGCTCTCAGGGGACCTCAGTGACCTTAGGGACATCAGGGAAAGCCCAAGACTGCCTTTCAGTTCTGCTGCTAGGAGGCCTGGTGAACCAGCAACCAGCGACAGCAGTGACTAACACACCACCTCAAGCAACAAGATGGTCCTTAACTCCCAGCGCTCGGGTAGGAAGAGAAATTAAACCTTAGAAAAATGGCTTCTTTTTCTTTTTTTTTGAGCAAGTTCCTGCTGGGTGTCCCAGGCTGGCTTCGAGCTTACCATCTTCCCACTTCTTGTTTTGTGACTCATGACTAGACTCTCCCAGAGCCAGGCTCGTAGGGAATTCTGATTTAATTCCATACATTTTTTTGAGACAGGTTTCGTTACGTATACCATGCTGGCTAGAACTCAACAGAGATCCTTCTGCCTCTGCTGGGCTTTAAGAATTCTGGGATTAGCCGGCGTTGGTGGCGCACGCCTTTAATCCCAGCACTTGGGAGGCAGAGGCAGGCGGATTTCTGAGTTCGAGGCCAGCCTGGTCTACCCGAGTGAGTTCCAGGACAGCCAGGACTATACAGAGAAACCCTGTCTCGAAAAACCAAAAAAAAAAAAAAAAAAAAAAAAAAAAAAAAGAATTCTGGGATTAAACAGTTCTATAAAATGTGTGAGCTGCCTTACCGTTTTCCCCTTTACCCACTCCGTGGCTATGACTGGAGGCAATGGCGGAGCGCAGCCAAATGTTTTAAATCTCGCATCCACAATCTTCCCCTTCTCATCCATTGGATCTAGAAAAGAAACAGGAGCTCAGAGGCCGCAGCTTGACATCTGCACCCTGAAAGCCTGGCCTTCTGGAGGTCCACGGAGGGTGTTCCCACGAGCCTGACTTGCTATCCACTCCAGATGCTATGACATCAGTCACTATGATTTGTTTGAAAGAGTCCAGTGACAGAGACGGAAGCTTCAGGTCCACAAAGGGCCAACCGTCAGAGGCCAGCAATGGTGGCCCTCACCCCACTTGGTTGTTTTCAACCCTAGCCTGGTGTATGGAATTCCTGTTTTGCAGAGGTCTGTTTTCAGCTGCTGCCTCAGACACGAGAGAGAGCATGCAATCCGAGATCTCCATCAATACCTTTCTCTTGGGCACCAACTATAATTAGGGTTCTTTCCTGCTTGCCATGAAGGAGGCTGAGCTACACCTATGGCTGACTGAGGCATGGCCCGCCACCTCTGCCCTGCTTCCTTTTCCTGGAGAGGTTTGGGTAACACATTCCTTTTCTCAGTGGGAGGACAGCTCCTTGGGGCCTTCATTTGGTCAGAACAGTCACACAGCCTTTCGTCGGTGAAAGCAGGATCTAGCTGATGCCTTGGTAAGGTAGACAATGAGGTCACCTGTTTCAGAACGAGTCCCGAGTCTCCACCTCACCATCCACGCCAGCCACTCATCCCTCCTCACAGAAATAGACAGACAAAATGCTCTGCGAGCAAACGTCTTGGAGGGAGGGTGGGTGCAGGTGGTGAGCTTTTATCCAGCCAGTACCTGCAATTTCATGACGTCACCACATGCCGGAGCCCCCACCAATCCGGTTCCAACATTTTTAGATGTCTTGTCAAGGGACCCCACGTTCCTAGGATTTTCATAATGATCCACAACCTGAAACGGCAGATCAACAAACATCACTACGGCTTTACTATCTCCCTCAGGTCAGCAATCTGTCTGCGACAGAGGTGGGAGACCAATGTGTGACCCAAACCTCTTATCTCCTCCCCAGCGACCTTTGCAATGGAGATACTGTCCAGGAAATTGGTGAAAACTCAAACACATCTTCGTTTCAAGGGGGGCTGTCAACCAGAAGCGATCACTTGGCTCACACACTGTACCAGATCTGGGCTCAAGCACTTCTGTTTTTTTACCAAACACAATACACAAAGAGAATTAGGCACTTAAAAAAAAAATCCCAAGAATAAAATCGGCCCCCAATGGAAGAATTCCTCAGAAGTTTCAAGGTGACTGTTAGAGAGATGAGGACGAGGCTGGGAAATGAGTCATG
Source organism: Mastomys natalensis (assembly GCA_021653895.1). Taxonomy (NCBI): domain Eukaryota; kingdom Metazoa; phylum Chordata; class Mammalia; order Rodentia; family Muridae; genus Mastomys; species Mastomys natalensis. The sequence goes on from JAJTUV010001229.1 coordinate 174,333, forward strand.
GGTGGCTGTAAACATAAACACAGCGCCACCCCCGGGAAGGAGCGCCCTCTCGTGCTTAAGGCTGCTAGCTCGACCAAGCTCCTGTAGCTAAAATGTCAACAAAACAACCTTCCCTTTGGGTTTGAAGGCCTTGGGCAAAAGCACCCAAGCCAGAACAGAACAAACAGCCATTCAAATCAGGGACACACCAAGATTTAAAAACCGGGTTTCCCCTCTATCCCTAGTTACCAGGAGGCATCCTCATCGGCAGCCTGAGTCTAAGCCCTGAGGCTCTACAACGCATCCTCTAATCGGGATTTTTTTTTTTTTTTTTTTATTTATGTCTTGTACAGCGGTGGTAGTCTTGTTTTTCCGAGTGAGTCTCATGTCAAGGGGACTTTAATGTCTTTGGAAGGCGTGTGTGTGCGTGTGTGTGTGTGTGTGTGCGTGCTGCCCCTGGACCCCCGGCATGACATACCAGGACCCTCCCTTCTGGGCTGTCAGAGTTGGGACACTCGGAGTGGCGGCCGCGGCGGGGCTGAGGTTGCCGCGGGGTCCTCGGTGGTGTTATCTGTGCAACGGCTGCAGGTCCCCTCGATGGTTCGCGCACCCCCTCGCCCGCCCATACCTTCTTGTGGTAGAGCCGGGCTGGAGCCGACAGCTCCCGGGCGGGCAGGCGCGGGCTCCGGAGCAGCAGCGCGGACGCCGCCCGCCGCAGACGGCCCGCTCCAGCCGCCGCCATCTTGCCGGCTTGCACCCGCGTCGACCTCTGCGACGCCGAGGGGAAGGGCGCGCTGGATGACGTCGCCGCGGCTCGGCGCGTGCGCCCTCCGTCCCGAGGGCGTGCTGGCCGGTCTCGCTGACCACGCCCCCGGAAGGGGCGTGGACGGGGCGCAGAGCGGGAAGGTCTGAAGCGGCTGGCACGTTTGTCTGGTGCTGCGTGCGATGGGCGTGGGATGCTCTGTCGGATGCTCTGGTGGGAACCGGGCCTGGCTTGCCCAAGGGTGTCTCAGATTCAGCCATGCTTGGGATTCGAACTTGCATAATTCTCGTTAACTCTTGATCAGGCTGTGGGGTTTTTTTCTCTTTTTACTCATTCAATGGCAGCAGCGTTTCATCTATGGATCTATGGATCAAATAACGTGTTAAGGTGTACACTAGGTGTCACTAGAAAAATCCTGAGAGTCCCCAAGAAAGCAAAACGGACGCAATTCCTGTGTCCTTAACCCTCGCTGATGAAGGAGAAAGGCAGCGCAGAGGAGAACAGCAATGCTTTCCTACCTCAAAAACGAGAAGTTAAGCCGGGCGGTGGTGGCGCACGCCTTTAATCCCAGCATTGGGAGGCAGAGGCAGGCGGATTTCTGAGTTCGAGGCCAGCCTGGTCTACAGAGTGAGTTCCAGGACAGCCGGGCTACACAGAGAAACCCTGTCTCGAAAAAACCCAAAAAAAAAACAAAAACGAACGAGAAGTATAAAAGAAACAAACACCATGCCTCGACACACGTTTGTTTTACAATGCACCGCATTCCGAATCAATACTTACTGTAGTGTATTAATAATATTGGCTAGACGATCACAAAATAGACGTGCTTGACACCTTTTAGGTGCTAGGTGTTACAAAGGGGAGGGAGCTTTATTCCCGATTGATTTTTTTTCTCATGAACGGTGCATTCGATTGCGGAGGAACAGGAATTTTGTCCGCACCTGAGGGTCAGTTACTGGGAAACAACCACGCACCGGAGCGGGCTGAGCCTTACAGGTCTTTAATCCAAAAAAAAAAAAAGACTTTGACCTTCCTAAGATGGCGTCCCGACCTTAACTGCGGACATCACGCACACACGACTTCCGCTATGGCCGCCACTTCCGGTCCCAAGACCCAACAGCTGTCCAAGGTTGTTGCGGGACGCGGGTTATGCTAGTGAGCCTTTCTTTTTGAGAATGGCGTCTAGAGGAGCCTAAGGATAATATCAGGGGTGGATTCTCCACGTTTTCCTGCGCCCCGAAGCCCTCCGTGCCTCTTCCGCTGGTAGCCGAGCGGAGTTTTGATCAGGCGAACGCCACGGACAGCCCGATGTTCGCCGGGCTTCGGCGGGCGAGGGAAGACCCGAGAGTCGCGGGCTGCGCAAGATGGCGACGGCGGCCGCATCTTCGGCGTCCGAGCCGGAGGTTGAGCCGCAGGCGGGTCCTGAGGCCGAGGGAGAAGAGGACGAGATGAAGCCGGCCGGTGTGGGGAGGAAGATGCTGTCCGAAGCTGTGGCCGCGGAGGTGGCGGAGGCCGAGGACCCGGGCTGGGACCTGCAGCAGGAAGGCTTGAGCGACAGCGACGACGATGAGGAGGAGGCCATGGCTTCCTCTGCCGAGAGCTCCGCCGAGGAGGACGAGTGGGAGTACGACGAGGAGGAGGAGAAGAACCAGCTGGAGATCGAGCGTCTGGAGGAGCAGGTGGGCCGGGGTGGGCGGCGGGCTCCCTTCCCTCGGGTCCGCAGGCCCGGCCCGCCCCCTCGGTCCTCCGTGGGGATGGAGACCGCCGAGGTCGCCAGGGCGCCGTCTGCCTCCGTGTGTCCCCGGGTCCCGGGCTCAGTGCGTGCCCAGGGCTTTCCTAAAGTATTCCCTTGAATTCTCCTCACGGCTGGGGAAGTAGTGTTCATCCGGTTTCACTGGGAAACTTGAGGCTCGTTGTAGGGGCCTCCCCTTCCCCCCCCCGCACAAGGTGACACTTCACCGAAAGTGTTTATCTTTTCAAACTGAATTCAGGCTCTTGCTCCTTTTGTATTTTAAACTTGTGTTTGTATGCATGCGGGGACACGGTTGTCTTCTTACCGTGTGTGTTCCGGGGATTGAACTCCGGTCCATCAGGTGTGGCCGCAAGCGACTTCACCGGCTAAACCATCTCTCCAGTCCAGGACTGCCACTCTTAACCAAACGGTTTTAATTATGTGACAGTCAGAGGACATCTTATTTTCCTTTAGGGATAGTAATAATGGTCAAATGTGGTGTAGAACGGGAAAACGTTCGCGACTGTAATAGAAGCGCAGAGGTTGAGGTTTTTGGTCTGAAGGCTAGAGCCCAATTTCTTTCTTTTATTGTGGGGGGCACGGTTTCAGGCAGGATCTCAGTATGTAGCTTTGGCTGACCTGGAACTCATTACATAGACCAGGTTGGCCTGGAGTTCACAGAGATCTGCCTGTCTCTGTAGCCCCTGCCTGGCGAGAGCCCTCCCCCCAACTCCCTCTTACTTATTTTTATGTTATGTGTATGAGTGTTTTGCCTGCATGGGTGTGTGAGCAGAAACCAGAAAAGAGCATCAGGTCTCCTTGAACTGCAGTTGGACGGCTCGGTGACTGCTGGGAATCCAGCCTGGGTTCTCTGGAAAAGCAGCCGGTGTTCTTAATCGCTGAGCCAGCATCCTTCTGGAATTCTGTTATAGCTCTTCTTCTCATGTCCTCGAGTATATATATACACACACACACACACATCACACACACACACACACACATATATATTTGTTTGTTTGTTTTGTTTTGTTTTGTTTTTCCAGACAGGGTTTCTCTGTGTAGCCCTGGCTGTCCTGGAACTCACTTTGTAGACCAAGCTGGCCTCGAACTCAGAAATCCACCTGCCTCTGCCTCCCAAGTGCTGGGATTAAAGGTGTGCGCCACCACTGCCTGGCGATTTTTTTTTAAACAGCTTTTGCTATGGATTAGGAGCAATAATTCCTGCAAAATATGATTATCACCATCATTATGCCCCATGACTCCTGCGTGATGGGGTTGCCATAGTAATCAGGCGGTGCCTGGTCCCTAGTAGTGAAGTGGTCCCTGATCTGTTCTTGGTGATAACTCCTTTATAATTCAGTGTGCTAGCAGGGATAGGTGATAAATTCACATTAGAACGGTTTGAGCAAAGATCCATGAATAGTCAGTCACTGTCTATAAATTGTGGGCAGGGGTGAGGGAACCTTATGTTACTTGGAAAGCCTCGGGTTCATGGAGGTAGTGCCTTAGACCTGATATGGTCCTGCACCCCCCGCCCCCGCATGCTTCAGCTAGTGCCTCCAGCTGTAAAACATGTTCATAGGACAAGGAGAAGATTCAGAGATGTGGGCCCCAAAGAGATGAAGCCTCATCTCATTTTCTTGTGAGGAAACAAGGCTCAGAGCAGATGTTAGGGGACTGGACTGAACTCACACAAGTGGGACTTGATATCTTACGGTCGTCTGGTCCAGATACCCCTCTGGAGGTGCGGGCCCTCAGTGGTGTGACATGTCAGCTGGCCTTGCCTGGATTTCTGGCATGATTTTTTGCTAGTTACAAAATGATGACCTATCTTGCCCCACTTGTCATTGTGTCTGATTCTTAGAGGTCTTTGGAGCAGGTGGTTAGTTATCTTTCCCACTTCCTAGTAGTAATTGTTCTGAATCCTTTTTGTTGTTTTGTGAGACAAGATCTTTTTTAAAAGATATATCTTTATTTATTTGGTGCTCATAGCAAGTACACCTGTGCCATGCCAGAGGACAGTTAGAAGCAGTCAGTTCTCTCCTTCCCCATTGCTCTTTCAGGAATCCAAGTTACGTGGTTGGGCTTGTTTGCAGGTGCTGAGCCATCCCTTCAGCTCCAACAGGACTTTGCAGCTCAGGCTGACCTGGAATTCACTCTCTAGCCTAGGCTGGCTCAAACTTCTGCCTCAGCCTCAGCCCCAGCCTCTCACATGCAGAGTTACAGGCATTTAGCTACCATGCCCATTGACTCAGCAGAAACTCTGGGATACAGGGAGCAGACTGGCTCTCCTTGCTCTTAAAGAAGAAACGTCTTCAGGCTGTGTCATGGCGCACACTTCCTGCATTGGCAGTACACGTCATGCGTGCTCTCACATTGGCCCGCACGTGAGTCTGGCCCATGTGGGTGCGTAATAGGTGTCAAGTGAAGGCCTTTCCCATCCTGCTTCTGCAGTGTTGGCAGCTGTGTCCTTTCAGCCGTGCCTTTCTTGTGCACATGCTAGGTGCATGTGCGTGTGCTGTCCTTTGTGCTGTGTTGACCAGGTAGCTTTGGCTGAGCCTCCTCTTTAAAGCCTTTTATGTCATTATTGATGGCCTGGGCGCAGAGCAGAGCAGAGTGTATACTCACTTGTCAGTTAAGCTGTGCTCATGGGGAGCACATGGTGTCATCCCAGCACTAACCAGCATGGACCTCCTGGCTGTGCTCACAGCACAGTCAGGCTGGCTGTCAGCACGGAGGTGTTGGGATGGTGGTCTCCCTGTGGGGAAACAGGAAGTGCATCCGTCCCTGCTGATCTCACGCCGCTGCTCTCACCTTGTGTCACTTGACGCTGACCCACGGGAGGTGCACCTTTCCCCAGCTCCTCAGCACAGAGCACATGCAGAGCCTGCTGCAGGGATTGCCACACTTGCCCCACCTCTGGCCAGGATGAGACAGACCGTGGGATGGGCTTCAGGAGTGTGATGACCCCTTGCTTCAGCCTCCAGATGCTGGGCTCACATACATGCATGTAGCTTGCCTTTGCTACTTTGTGGGTTCCTTTTTCTACCACCCAAGTCAACCCCTTAGTACTAGGTAGAAAGGAAAAAGGATAGAGGGAAGGGGGGCGTTCCCTGCTGACTAGGGGCATCTGAGTTCCCTGGGGCAGGCTTGATCTTCGTCATCAGGATGTCGAATCTTGTCTCTGCACACAGTGACTACTTGACAAACTGCAATCAGCTGCATCCAACCACCATCCAGCCTCCAGCTGTTGGGCCCTAGCATTTATCCTCTGGAAAGTCTACAGAATTCCAGACGTCACACAGTCACAGGATCTGCAGCTGGCAAAAATCACACCCCTCCTAGAGCACAGGACCAGTCATAGTCAGCTGTCACAGTCCCGTATCCCACACCTAGGATAAAAATGAAAACATATTTTTATATTATTTGTGTTTTAAGTCCTGGATGGGTGGCTTTGTCTGTTTCTGCCCTGAGGTCACTGTCTCCCCTTTATCTGCTGAGTGGAAAATTACACTAATTGTTTTCTGACTCCAAACCACCTTTCCATTTCAGGAACGCCCTTCCCTTTGCAGCGTAGTAGCAGAATTCCAGTGGTCCCCCCTGGCTTAGCCTTGCACCATAAGGCTGTTTGCAGTTTGTGTGCCAGGGAGGAAGCTTCCTGAGCTCCTGTGTGCTGGCTGCACGGATGGGTCTGGGTGCTGGGTACTGAGAGAAGCTCAGGTGCTGCCCTTGGACAGCTGGAGCAGCTGGGAGTGGTGTCTGTCAGCCTCTGGATGGACTGGCACCAGTATCCATGTGCATGTCCTCACTGGCTAAGGGTGCCACACAGTCGGCCTGTTTGCTGTCCACACGTCCTCAGGAAAGGGTTTTGCCATTTTTCTTTCTGTTTTTTGAGACAGGATCTCTGTGTAGCCATGACTGACCCGGAACTCACTATGTAGATCAGAGTAGCCCCAAACTCACAGAGATCTGCCTGCCTCTGCCTGAGGATTAAAGACATGTGCTATCACCATCATCTGGTTTATTTCTCAAAGTAGCCAAGGCTATGACTTCAGTCTTCCCACCTTTGCTGGGATTGCACCATGCCTGACTCACGGTGCTGCTCTCTGTGTGTGGGCATCTTCCACTGAAGGCACTTACCCTCTTCCTTCCCACTCTGTCCTGGGGTTGGATGGCCTTTTTTTTTTTTTTTGGTTTTTCCAGACGGGGTTTCTCTGTGTAGTCCTGGCTGTCCTGGAACTCACTCTGTAGACCAGGCTGGCCTCGAACTCAGAAATCCGCCTGTCTCTGCCTCCCAAGTGCTGGGATCAAAGGTGCGCCACCACTGCCTGGCAAGTTGGATGGTCTTAAGGTGTCTGTTTCTTCCTTATATGACTTAGAAGAGCCCCTAGGAGACAGGGCTCCCCTCCACTCAGCTGTTCTGTGGGCCTCACAGTCCCTTCTCAGTTTCACTCTCGTCCTGTTGGAAGACTTTGGTTCTCTCAGGGCAGGACTGCTGCCAATTCTATTCTTATATTCTATTTGTGCTGTTGGGTAAGAGTTAAGTATTTTCAGTTTTTACCGTGAAAAGTTCCAAATGTAGAAATGAGCCTTTCTGTAGCTGCTGCTGCTGCTGAACTTGGAGAAGGCCCACTGTATGTGAGGCCTGGCTGCCAGAGGCAGAGGAGCCAGCACCACACCAAGTGCAGCTTAGTGCTAGTCTCCAGTGACAACAAGATCTTCACTTCAGAATAGGGGGAGGGTGGCCAGGACTAATCAGATGCACAAAAACCTTCTCAAAAATCAGTCACTGAGACTGGAGAGCCCAGTGTGAAGAGCACTTGGCAGAGGACCCAAGCTTGGTTCTCCACTCGCAGGTCGGGAACCACCTGTAGCCTCGGCTCGACTCTGAGAACAGCTGCTGTCAGTTACTTCAGTTGTGCATAAATAAAGACAATATTAAAAACAAAAAACCTGTGACCGTGGCAGTGTCTGTCTAGAGTGAGCCCAGGTGCCAGTCTTGTCACGCAGGACTTGTTTTGTAGGTTTGGGATGTGTGCCAGAGATGGCGGTACAGTCATGGAGCCCACACCAACTCTCGCTGTCCTTTCGCTGTTCAGTGAAATGAAGGGACTCATGACACATCTGCCGTTTAAACCCCATGGGCTCTGGGCGAGGCGAGCGGGGCCCCCACATAGTTGAGGAGCTGAGGCTGAGGAAGTCACCGGTCTAAGGATGGCGCTCTGTTTTGTTAGAGAGCCCGGGGCCACCTCTGGTGTTTTCTGTGTGGCGTGCTAAGCCACGCTGAGGCTGGCCCTGAGCTCTGTCACTTTGCTCTTAGCTGTCCATCAACGGCTATGATTACAACTGCCACGTGGAGCTCATCAGGCTGCTGCGGCTGGAAGGCGAGCTCAACAAGGTGAGGATGGCTCGCCAGAAGATGAGCGAGATCTTCCCCTTGACTGAAGGTGAGCTGCGGAGTGGGGGGTTGTGGGGAGGGAGCTGCCTGCTTCTGGGTTCTCCGTTGTCTCAGACTGTTTGCAGAACAGAGTCTGATCATACAGAATCACCTGTGGAATACTGGTTTCTTTTTCTTTTCTTTAATTTCCCCTTCCTTTCTCCCTCTTGCTCTGGACTCGCTCACTGTGGCTTTATTTATTTATTTATTATTTATTACATGTAAGTACACTGTAGCTGTCCTCAGACACCCCACAAGAGGGCATCAGATCTCATTACAGATGGTTGTGAGACTTTTTGTGGTTACTGGGATTTGAACTCAAGACCTCTGAAAGACCACTGAGCCATCTCTCCAGCCCAACATTTATAGTTTTAAATCTCTTAAATTTTTCTTTATATGGGTGGTTTTGCCTTTATGCATGTGTGTGTGTACATGGTGTACACAGAGGCCAGAAGAGGGAGTTGGATCCCCCAGAACTGGGGTTGCGGATGCTTGTGGCCACCATTTAGGTGCTGGGAGTCAAACCTGGGTCCTCTGGAATTCTGAGCAGCTAGCTCCTTACCCTGAGTTATCCCTCCAGCCTGGAACCATAATAGTTGTGCAAGTGTGTGTTTGGGGCAGTAGTGGTACATCTTGTTTGTGTCCACACATTTCCTCCTGAGTCGCACACTGCCGGGGAGCAGCTCTGTGGCTGGGCCTGTGCCTATTTACAGCTGACTGACGGTTGAGCTTCATAGCCGTGATGTCAGTCGGGCACAGCTCTCCCTGCTTCCCTTTCGTGGGAACATGCCAAGTGCTTTGGGGGTAGCGAATGTCTGACGTGAGGGTTTCAGCGGCCTCTGTCAGGAGCACTGTCTGTGCTCTGCTGTAAGGAGCGGTGGGAGCAGGCGAGGCCGTGTACTGAGCTGTGCTGTCGTCTCTAGAGCTCTGGCTGGAGTGGCTGCACGATGAGATCAGCATGGCTGGGGACGGCCTGGACCGAGGGCAAATCTACGAGCTCTTCGAGAAAGCCGTGAAGGACTACATCTGTGAGTGCCTGGGCCCTCCTGGCTGCTGTGTCGTGAGCTATTGCCAGGGAAGGAGGCAGGAGTCCCGACTTAGAGCCTCGTGTTCTTTGTGATGTCTAACTGTTCAGTAGAGATTGTTTGGGCTTAAGATGAAAGTAGGAAAATACTTGTGGGGAGAGAGTAAGTGCCTCACTCAGCATGTGTCTGACAGGGAGGGCTGACGCGGGATTTCCAGGCACTTAAAAGTTTAGCTTTACCTATTGATTGATTGAAACAGCAGCCCCTGCCCCCTTACAGTTTGTGAGCATCCTGCCTCTCCTTACTTTTCCCTGTCACCGTGAGTTCCAAGCCAGCCTGGGCTACACAGTGAGTTCAAGGACACCTTAGGTACATAGTCACACCCCATCTCAGACATAAAAAAGGCTGAAGTACTGGCTTTGCACGGTGTCTTCTACAGTTTGGACAGTATGGTTTTATTTGTTTGAATTTATTTTATACATATGAGTTCACTGTCTCTGTCCTCAGACACACCAGAAGAGGGCATCAGATCCCATTACAGATGGTTGTGAGCTACTATGTGGTTGCTGGGAATTGAACAAGGGATCTCTGAAGAGCAGTCGGTGCTCTTAAGGCTAAGCCATCTCCGCCTCCCTCCCCTTGGACAACCTGTTTTTGAGAAGAACATTAAAACATGTTGAGAAATTGAGTGGTGGTGCCCACCTGAAATCCCAGCACTCAGGAGGTAGATCAGGAATTCAAGGGTAGCCTAGAGTATCTAGTGAGATGAATGGCTTCTCCTGCGACACATGAAACCTGTCTCAAAGAAAAAAACCCAACCCCTGAGATCAGCATTTGGGTTCTAGCTCTAAGATGACCAAACATAGAGGAAGTGTGTCAAAGGGGGCTGTGGCCATGTGCATATTTTGGTGATCCTCCTGCCTCTGCTTCTCTTGTACTGGGTACAGGTGTCACCACCACACCCATCAAGGTAGGCTGATTGGTGGTCACAGGTGTACCACTCAATGGGGGAAATGTTGGTATCAGAAACGCCACATGTGTACATGAGGGCTCAGAGTTTCAGGACAGGCAGGGCTGACGGGAAGACCTTGCCTCATAATCTCAAATCAGAACAAGTGGATTCCTAATCACGGGCTGGGGGCTCATGCCTTATCTTTTCCTTCTTGACAGAAGACCTGCAGGACTGAGCACTGTAGGAACTGAAATGTTGTGGCCATGTGATTCAGATTTCTATTTATAGTCATTGAGATACGCTAGTGGGCTCCTCCAAGCCCCACCCCTGTGTGTCTGTCTGTCGCTTTGTTGGGATAAACCCACAGGGCCTTGCGTGGCTCCGCGCTCTACCCCGCAGTTTTAATGAGTGAAGTGTCTGTGCTGTCAGATGTTGACTGTGCTTAGGAACATGCAGACAGCTCCTCTGAGAGCTCAGCATTGTGGGCAGCGGGAGTGCTTGCTGGCATGTTCCTTTCTGCAGAAAACAACATGTGGTTGGTGGGCATGCGTTTTGTCTTCATGGGGTCACATGGGTCATATTAATGACCTGAACTTACGGATTGCTTCTTGCTTTTTAGGTCCGAACATTTGGCTAGAGTATGGCCAGTACTCAGTTGGGGGCATTGGTCAGAAAGGTGGCCTGGAGAAGGTTCGCTCTGTGTTTGAAAGAGCCCTGTCATCTATTGGCCTACACATGACGAAAGGCCTGGCCATCTGGGAGGCTTACCGAGAATTTGAAAGTGCCATTGTAGAAGCCGGTCGGGTGAGTGCCCAGGTCTCTGACCCAGGCTGGCAGGAGGTGCTGTTCTGAAACAAACATCCTAACTTAAGTAAACAGCAGAGTCAGGCGTCTCTGGCAGAGCGAGTGACTTAGCTGACGGGAAGTAGATGCGTGTTTTCCTGACAGATTCAAACGCTGTTGCTTTAGTTATAAAGCTCTGCGTGCATGTGTGTGTGTGGATACACATGTATAATACGTGTGTATGTCTGAGTGTGTCTACACATATGTGTGTATATATGTGTGTTGTGCGTGTATACACGTATATAATATGTGTGTATATGTGTGTGTGTGTGTGTGTGTGTGCGCCGCGCGCGCACTCGTATGGGCTTTTGTGTCTTGATGTGTGTGTATATTTTGTATGCATATCTTTGGGTCATGTTCAGTGTGACTGAGGGGAGGTTTCACTTGGGTGGATAGACAGCGGTGCACTCTCTGGGCCCCCTCACAGGTGGCCATCACAGGTCAAGCATCTTTAATCTGGAACTCAGAAATCCAGAATGCTCCATGCTCCAAACCTTCCAAGCACTGGCTGACAGTGCACGGGAGACTGGCCCCGAGACCTCCTGTGACGTTGTGTAGAATGGCTCTTGGGCTGGTGTACGAGGTGTTCATGCCTGCACTGCGTGCCTGGGTCCCATTTTGTTTGTGCTTATAGTCTAACATCTGGAAAATGTGCTGAGTGAAGCCGTGTGACAAACACAGCCTCAGCGACGTCCTCTCCTCAGTCTGCAGAGCGCTGAGTGAGGCCAGAGCCTGTGCTCTGCAGTGTCTGTTCCCATTCCCAAACTTTGTGTGGATACAGACAACCTCAGACACCCTGCTGCCTCTGCCTCCCCAGAGCTGGGCTCCCGTGCCTGCCATGCCCGGCTCTCCAAATACTGTTGCTTGTCTGCTGTGGCTTTACCATACATACTCCACGTGCAGTCACTGAGCCTGTGACTCTGCCCTGCATCTGCATCTTGCCACTGTGCTGTCTAGACCCTTTCCCAGCCTCCTTCTATAAGCAGACAGGTCCCTGAGTGCTCTCCTCTGTGATACGTAGGCTCTGCACATTGTAGTCGGTATACCACCCACCAACCTCCCTCCCTCCCTTCCTAAGATTTATTTCTGTATATGAGTTCTCTATCTTCCTGAACAGCTGTCTGGAAGAAGTGAGCATTAGGTCTCATTAGAGTTGTGAGCCACCTGTGGGTGCTGGGAATCGAACTCAGGTCCTCTAGAAGAACAACCAGTATTCTTAACCTCTGAGCCATCTCTTCATCCAGATTTTCTTTTTAAAAAGACTGTTTTTTGTTTGTTTGTTCTTTCTGTTACATTGGTGTGTGTGTGTGGTGTGTTAGTGTTAGTGTGTGCCATAGCTTTTTTTTTTTTTTTCAGTTTGAGTTGACAGTTTGTTGAGATTTCTGTGAAGTAGAAGGAGCCAGTATTCCCTTTCTTTATTGCCGATTTGCCTCTTTAGCCCATAGCTGACTTTCCTTAGCCCTTCTGACCGGGAACAAACCTTTGATTCACAGCTGGAGAAAGTGCACAGTCTCTTCCGGCGACAGCTGGCCATCCCGCTGTACGGTAAGAGAAGCAGACTGGTCAGCAGCTCTGTGCTGCTAGTGCTCTGATTCATGGCCTTCCCAGCATCCCACGGGGCAGGCAGGGTTGGTGCTCTCCATATCGTTGGAAGTCTGTTTCGATTTGTTGATGCTAAGAGTTACTAGGCTCAGAGGCAGGGTGAGAGACCACGTTTCCTGGAGCCCAGTTGACATTTTTTATACTTTAAGACTCACTTGGAAAGGGGGACATGATCACAGTATCTCATTTCCTGGGACACTTGACCAAGAGTTCCCATGCTGGTGTGTCTCTGCATGTCACGGGCATTCTACCCATCCTACAGTGACTTGCTTCACAAGTTGATGTGGGGTTGGCACTGCCCTGTCTATCTCAGGCCCTGCTCAGAACCTCAGGGCAGCTGCTTGAGCCCTGATATCTCTTACTTCATGGCTCCTTGGGCCACAGATCTCCTGTTAGCAAGTGCAGTGTACTGGAATTGTTGGTATTGTCCAGAAAAGGCCAGAACTGGCCTGTGTGTAGATTCCACCTGACACGGTAGCTGAGGCAGCAGCCAGGCTGACCTCACCTCACCCTGAGGATCACAGAACACACGGTGCAGAGTGGAGGCTCCAGGAGGTCGAGGGTGCAAGTAAGTGTAGGACTGCGGTGCGGCTGTGATCAGTGCCGGGAGCCTTGTTCGTGCCCTCACTGACCGATCAGCGGGGACGCTTGTCTGCCTATTGTTGTAAGACGTGTGGGCTCCGCAGAGCTAGGACCTGAACAGTGAGGACAGTGGCAACCACAGATGTGGGAGGGGTGGGTGCTGCGGTCCTCTGGCTTTTTTTACGTTGATAAACTCAATGGCATAGCCACAGCCTGAATCCTTCTTTCTGTAGAGATGGAGGCCACTTTTGCAGAGTATGAAGAATGGTCAGAAGAGCCCATACCAGAGTCCGTACTTCAGAGCTATCAGAAAGCGCTGGGCCAGCTGGAGAAGTACAAGGCCTTCGAGGAAGCGCTGGTGAGTGCCCTGCTCCCCGGGACTTTCCCAAACGCTCTCCCACAGCCTGCAGCCAGCGTCTTGAAGGTTTGTCTCACTGTGTAGCATGTAGTGTGTGTAACAATGTGAACATGCATGTTCCCAGCACCCAGGTTAGGAGAGAGCATGCAGTGCCCTGGGAGTCTCCTCTGTGCTCCTCTCCTCTCCCTGAGGCGCTCACTTGATGGCTTCATGATAGTCCCGCCCCTTTTGATAGCTGTGCTCCTGTGGATGGACCCTTAGCATAGTGCTAGATCCCCCTGTAGATTTACATGCTGATTCAGGCTGCGATTGTTTTCTGTTCTTGTGTGTGTGCGTGTGCCCCAGTCCCACGGGGCATTGAACTGGGAATCAGAAGACCTGGAAGAGAAACTGGAGGACAGGGCACACAAGGAACGAGCGGCTTTTTTCACACAGGGGTTATTATACACAAAAAGGCAGGACGTGGGGAAGGGGATGACGCAGGAGCGTAGGTGTTCAGGGGGAGTACAGATATCTTCCAGAACAGAGTGTCAGCTGGGTGAAGGTTCAGGAGACAGGTCACTATGACTCTGCCTATGATTCACTTGTCCTTATCTAAGTTGGTACTATCCACCAAGGCTACCCAAGGTCTATGACTATCCACAAGACCCATGACTACTTGTTCTTATCCAGGCTGGTAAATTTCCACCAAAACTGCCTGTTTACATATCTTATCTGTTTCAGTGTTTTTCCACAGAGACCCAAGACTTTGTGTTAGCAGGCTGACTTAGGCCTATTGCTGATTTTAGGCCTTCAGTGTATAAGCAAGGCTGCCCCTGACATGCGTGTTTAGCTTATGTGTCATAAGTATTTAGCCCATATGTTGCCCTGTGGGGTTGTATGTGTAGCAGTGTGTGCACAGGGCAATGTCGTCTGTACACACAGAGGAGTTTCTCTAGCGTGTGGTAGAAAAGGGAACTTGCTGGCTGTGCTGCAGAAGGCCCTGGGTGCTTGCATCCTTGCGAGCAGCGACAGGTCCTCAGCTACCAGTCCTATGTTGACGTTAGTGACTTCAGCTTGTGTTCCAAGTTGGGTTGGAGTTTTGTATTTTCCTTGATCACTAATGACGGTGTCTGCTGATGTGCTTCGGCCACTGGGGTTTGTTGTTCTGTGAAGCTTTTTCAGCTTTAGAAGTTGTAAAGCCCCTTTTCCCCCTTTCCTCTTCTCTTTCTGGGAGTCCTGGCTTCTGATGGTGTCTTCTTTTTAACTACTGTCTTTGTTGATGATGGTTCATCTTCTTGAAACCTTAGCCTGGATTTCCTGTCTGGATCTCCGTCTAGCGGGAACAGGCAGGCAGTAGCAATCTGAGCCTGTGTGAGAGCCAGTGTGCTCCTGATTATAACAAGTGTGTCCCTTGTTGCAGTGTAGGACCGGCCACACGGTGACCGAGTGTGTGCCGTGGCTCTGCCCGCTGCCCTGCTTGTGCTGTGGTAGTGCTTACAGTTGACTGCTGTTCCCTGAGTCTTTCCAAGGACCTGTTGTCCTTCAGTTTGTTTCTGTCGGGCCTACACTCAGCTTTTCAGTTCTGTTAAATGTGATTGCTGCTGCATAGCTGTGTGCTCAGTGTGAGGGAGTTCCCGTCTCACCTGGGAGGCTGTGCTAACCCGGAGCGTCCACTGTCACAGAAGCTTTAAGCAGACAATGGCTTTTGGTGAACTTGTAAGCTGTTTCTTCTTAAAGACTTATTTTCCGTGTGGCTGCTGATTTACCAGAATGCAGTTGGCATTTCACATCATGGGTGGTTTTTCATCCACAAGCTTGCTCACGTAGGTTAGTCTTCCGCCTCTTGTGACAACGCTGACTTGTGGACAGGGTTTATCACACACCTCACTGTGCTCCTGTTGTCTTGAATTGTCTCGCTTTTTGGTTTGTGCCTCCAGGCATCGCTGTCAGCATACCTCAGACATTGGTGCTTGGTCCACGGTGGCAGCCTTTCTGTGAGCACTGCTTTCTTTGTTCTGCCTCTTCCCCTTGAATCTCAGTTCTGTATCTGGAATCCTCCGGCTTGAAGTTAGTGTGTGCTGTCTCAGCACCCGGGATTCTCTGGCAGCAGGTTTTCTGTTGTGTGTCCGGCAGGTGCTGTCTTTGTTTTTCTTGTTGACAGCTGTTTTCAGGCTGTGCATTGCACTGATGTGATGTTCTTGACAACAACAGGTGTGTCTCTTGTGTGTTGTCATGGACAGCTCAGCTGTCTGTCACCGCCTTGCTTCTTGGAAGGGAATCAGTAGTGTCTGCTCCGAGCCTCCATTGGTCTGATGTGATGTCCTGTGATCTCTACCTCAGGTGGGCAGGCAGCCCTGTCGTCGTCTTTGAACTCCCTTGGGCATCTTGACTCTGCTTTCAGCATCTTTCTGAGCACAGTGAGGAAGAGGCCAAACTGTGAGAGTCAGGATGTTTTGAACCCAGCTCTTCCACTTACTAGCTCTGATTCTGGGCGGATGCCGGCTTCCCTGGGCGTCAGTTTCTCTGGCTGTCCTGTCAGACAGACGAGGACAGTCCCGAGACCTGTCTCTTCCACGCGTTTTGAAGATCAGATTGTGAAGGAGTTCACATGGTGGGGCGTGCCTTTAACCCCAGGGCTCAGAAAGCAGAGGCTGGCAGTCTGTGAGTTCGAGGCCAGCCTGGTCTACAGAGTGAGTTCCAGGACAGCCAGGGCTACACAGAGAAGCCCTGTCTCAGACTCCCCCTCTAAAAATAAAAACTGTCAGCAGATGCTTGACCCCAGTTGTCCTAGCCCTCCTTAGGTCCCATCCTCTGTGCCTGATATCGGAACAGCTCTTGTCCTTCAGTGGCCCAGCGTCTAGATGGCCGACTTATCGTCTTATGGGAAACACGGCTCTAAAGTAGCCTGCTGCTGTGTGCAGGAGCCATGTGCTCTTCTCCTTGCATCTGTAAATAGCTTGTGTATGTGCAGACCTTTGTCCCACTCTGTGTGTCAGTACAGTGGGACTGTGAGGGTCACTGGGCTGTAAGGTGCGTCAGCCCGGCCAGCCCTCCTTAGCCTGCACCTGTGTTCTTTTTTTTTTTTTTTGTTTTGGTTTTTCCAGACAGGGTTCTCTGTATAGCCCTGGCTGTCCTGGAACTCACTTGGTAGACCGGCTGGCCTCGAACTCAGAAATCCACCTGCCTCTGCTTCCCAAGTGCTGGGATTAAAGGCGTGCGCACCACCGCCCGGCTTGCACCTGTGTTCTAACACTGCACCTGAGCGAGGCCTTCAGCACAGCACTCGGAAGGACGGGGAGCAGTGGGTGTTGGCAGGCCGCTGTTCAGTCATGTCTGTGCGCTCGGGATGTTATAGAAAAGGCTTTGGATGCTGGAGGCTGAAGCTCCCAGTCACAGATCTATCCTGTCGTGGGCAGTTCTGAGCAGAGGACTGGGTGGCTCTCAGCCTGGGTTAGCTGTTCTGTTCTTGCCAAGGCTCACTTGTTTGAAGATGATTTGTGCTATCTAAAACTGTCAAGCACTTAAATTTAACAAGTGTGATTTCCTGTCCTCCAGTTGCAAGCAGAGGCCCCACGACTGGTGGAGTACCAAGCTTACATCGATTTTGAGATGAAGATTGGGGATCCTGCTCGTATTCAGTTGATCTTTGAGCGTGCCTTGGTGGAGAACTGCCTGGTTCCAGACTTATGGATCCGCTACAGTCAGTACCTAGTAAGAGAACTGCTCCAGTTCTGTTTCCTTCAAGGTAGAGCCTTACACAGGGATGGCCGGGAGGGACAGGCACTGGTTGCATGGTGCCCTTTCTGCTTTCCCTGCCTTGAAGTCCCTGCTGTCCTCTTTGTCATTTGCATAAGAATTTGTTGCATTTAATGCTACTTTAGACTGATTGGCATTGGCAGCTCTGGAGAGTCTGTCTGGCAGATGAGTCTTGCACGCTACTTTTCCATTTGGAGACATTGCACATGTGAAAGAGCTGGACCAGTGAAGCTTTCGCTCCCCATAGCACTGTCCTTAGCACTGCTCAGCCCGTGGGGCTGGGCCCCCCTGTTGGCTTCACAGTGTCCTTCCCTGCTGACCCAGCGTGCACGTGAAGGTCCTTCTGTGTGGAAGGGCCCAGTGAAGTCCACGTGTCAGGGAAGTGTCTCTGGGCCGTGTCGATGCCCAGCCCCCCTGCCCTGCCCGTTGAGGAAGCTAGGCCACAGCATTCTTTTATTTATGTTTTGTCTTCATTTCTCTTGAGATAGGTCTTAATACATAGCCCAAGGTGGCCTCAAATGTGTGACTCTCCTGCCTCAGCTTTCTGAGTGCTGAGGTGACAGGTGTACACCTGGGCATGCCATCATGATGAGAGACATTTCCTGTTTGCTGTGCGGGCATATCTCACTGATGATCATGAGTTACTTTTCTCATGGCCAAAACCTGAAAAGAAGCAGCTTAAGGAAGAGGCTGAGGGCGATGGCCCCTGGAGGCGGGGCGCTGTGATGATTGGTTCTGGCAGAGGCATCTGCTTATGGCATGGTTAAGACCATGCAGGGACCAGAGACGGTACAGGGCGGGTTAGGGTTGAGCTTTAACTGAAGGCTCACCCCTCTCCCTGGCCCACCTGCTCAGAGGGGCCTGCCTCCCAAAGCTTCAGAACTTCCCAAAACAGTGCCGTAGCTGGTGCTGAGTGTGGAACCCGAGAACCTGTGGGGAGTGTCTGTTCACGCTCTGACACTGAGGAGGTCTGACCGTCTGTCCCCACTCTGGATTTTTGTCACAGGACCGGCAGCTGAAAGTAAAGGATTTGGTTTTGTCTGTACACAGCCGTGCTGTGAGGAACTGCCCGTGGACAGTCGCCCTGTGGAGTCGGTACCTCCTGGCCATGGAGCGGCACGCAGTGGACCATCAAATGATTTCTGGTGTGAACGTTTGTGTGGGAGATTTCTAAGTTACTTTTCAGAATGTTCTTCCTGTGTCGCTCGGGGGAGTCCAGGCTTGCTGGGATGACAGGCGTGGATCACCATGTCTGGCAGCTCTAAGCCTTTTGTCCCCATTGAGGAGCAGAGCTGTGGCAGTCTTGAGCCAGCACTTCGGCCTGCCTTGCAGTAGCAGAGGCTCTTGTGCCTACGAACTGTATCTGTCTGGTTTCCTAGTGCTCTTAGCTTCTGATACTCATGAGTTTTGTAGAAGTCACCATCTGGTTTCCTTGCTCAACTGGGCCTCTCACTGGCTGTGGGAGAGTCGACCACAGCACCCCTTTATACACGTGGGTCTGTGTTTTTCCTCCCTTGGTGTGTGGTGGTGGGGTGGGAATCTGTAGCCTCGTGTCTTTATAAATGCACAACTTATAAGTGCATAAGTCACAAGTTTATTGAGTTTTGATGGCTTCTTCTTTCTTTTTTTTTTTTTTGGTTTTTCGAGACAGGGTTTCTCTGTATAGCCCTGGCTATCCTGGAACTCACTCTGTAGACCAGGCTGGCCTGAACTCAGAAATCTGCCTGCCTCTGCTTCCCAAGGCTGGGATTAAAGGCATGCGCCACCACCTCCCGGCCGATGGCTTTCTTTTTGAACTGTCAGTAGTGAATGCTGTATCTTTCTGCTTTGCAGCGACCTTCGAGAACGCCCTGCGTGCCGGGTTCATCCAGGCCACTGATTATGTGGAGATCTGGCAGGTGTACCTAGACTACCTGAGGAGAAGGGTTGACTTCAGACAAGGTATGCTCGTGTGGCCTCCTCAGACTGGACTCTGTTGTCATGTCCCCTGCACCTGAGTGTGTGCACGTACGTGCATGCCAGAGATCAGCCTTGGGTGCGTTCCTCAAGAGCCAGTCACTGATTTTGAGACGGGCTTTGATTGGCTGATCTGGAGCTTACGCTTGGCTGGCCTGGCAGTGAGCCAGGGATGCCCTCGTCCCCAGCTCCCCAGCAGTGGGACTGCAGCTTGTGTCACCTCACTAGCTCTTTACTTGGGTGCTGGGATCTGGTCCTGTGCTGGCGTGCAAGCACTTTATGACTGCTGTACTTTTTCCTAACTCTTTGGAGATATGTCCCTGTTGTTCGCACACATTGTGATTGGGAAGGGGTTGGTGAGTGACCCACCATTAGTAATGTTTTTCTTCAGAAACTTCAGCAATTTCCAACTAAAGTCAGACTGTGGAGTGAAAAAAATGGCGTCCTTGTACTTTGGCTGGTTCCCAGCAGCCCCGGGGCCTCACCCTTCATCTTCTGTGTCTGACCTTCCATAAGCCCTGTTTTAGTGTCTTTTCTGTTGTGTGGTAAATACTCTGACAAAAGGGTCCAGCGGAGGTCTCACATTCAAGGCCCAGCCCAGCCACTGGGGAATTGTGGCATGGAGCTTAAGACGGCTGTCGGACAGCAGGTGCCTGAGCCTCTGCTTGTGCCCTGTCCCTCACACATCCCAGGGTCCAGTCAGGACGGCACCACCTACAGCGGGCAGGCCTCCCTACCTCCATTAATACACGGAGACCATCCCTCACAGGCGTGCTCAGGGCCTGTCTCCTTGCTGTTCCAGATTCCGTGGGGTTGATGTTGACTGTCACAAATCCCAGACCTTTTTTCCAGCAAGACCGGTCTCTGTTCTTTTAGATCTTTATCAGCAGGGTCCCTGCTCCATACCAAAGTCAGCTAGGAAAACCCTGGGCCACACGCTGCCCCATACAGTCCCCGTGCCACCCCGTGTCCTGGGCCACATGCTGCCCCATACAGTCCCCGTGCCACCTGCCTGTCTCTCCTGGCCAGTGCCTCCGCTTCTCAGTGCCACCGTGCCTTCCTGATGTTTGTTATTGTGAGAGGATGTGTTAGGCTCCTGTGTCCATAGGAGGCCTCCATGCTTCTGGTATGAGATAAAGATGTCGGCTTTGGTGGCTTTACGGATTCCTCTCACCTTTTCTAACAGACTCCAGCAAGGAGCTGGAAGAGCTGCGGTCCATGTTCACGCGTGCCCTGGAGTATCTACAGCAGGAGGTTGAGGAGCGTAAGTGGCCCAGCCCGCTGTCTGCCCAGCTGCCTTGCCTGCTGTTGCTTTCAGCTGCTCTTCCCGGCCGGGGTGCTTGCTTTCTGGTCATCCTAATTGTCCCATTCCGTTCTGGAAGGTTTCAGCGAGAGTGGAGATCCAAGCTGCCTGATCATGCAGACCTGGGCTCGGGTTGAGGTGAGCGTCTTCCCAGACCTGTCCACCCTCCTCTGAAGCTTTGGTCAGCATCTGTGAAGACTGAGGCAGGAGCTGAGCTGTGGTCCAGGGCCCAAGGGATTTATGCTTGCCTTGTGTGCTGTGCTTGGTTTGTTTTCCTGGGGAAGATTTCCCAGCCAGAGCAGCGTAGCAGCCAGCGCCTGGACGCTGCCTGTGACCACTCACCTCCTCACCGCTCCCCTCACTGCTGTCTGAGGGTTGCTGTGCACGAGCCCGTCTCTGTGCTCAGCTCTAACCTTGTCAGAAGATGGACTATTTGAGCAGTAGCGGGCACAGTCGATGGGATTCCTAAGCCAGGGACCCTGTTGAGTGAGCCATGAGCCATCTTCCCCAGCTGATGGTTATAACGTCCAGTCCTGTTCCGATGAAGGGAGTTGGCCCAGTGAAAGGAAGCTTCGCTGGTTAATCCTGGATTAGAGTCTGTTGAGTTTGGAGGGATAAGGAAACGGGGTTACACTTAGATCACATGACTTTGAGGTAGGAGCTGATATCTGTCTAGATCAGCATTTCCTCTGGAATGCTCCCCACGTGATGATTTGTAGTCAGGTTTGGTGGACATGAAGGGAGAGTAAGTGGCTACTCGAACTGCTGTGCGCTGAGGAGCCCTGGGCCGTGTGTGAGGGAGCTGTTGGCAACCTCTCCCTGTGGAACCAGGATCTCACTGTGCTACAGGCTCTAGCTGAGCTGCAGCCCCATAGGCAGACCTGTGGAGGGCAGACCTGTGGAGGGCAGACCTGTGGAGGCTTGCCGTGCAGGGGCAGCGGGGCTTTAGGCCTGACAGCACTAGAGGGAGGCCCAGGACCTTCAGGGATTAGTGGACAGTCATGGGGCAAGGAGCAGTTTGTCGGTGTGCCTGTGTGGGATTGCTGTGAGCGGGGTTCAGGGGTGTCCTACGTGACCTTGTAATGTACTTTAGGCTCGCCTGTGCAATAACATGCAGAAAGCTCGAGAACTCTGGGACAGCATCATGACCAGAGGAAATGCCAAGTACGCCAACATGTGGCTGGAGTATTACAACCTGGAAAGGTGAGTGACCAGGGTGGGTGAGGCATCCTCATCAGCCCTGCCTGAGCTGCCTGCAGCCTGCTCCTTGGGACGGCGCCTTCCTCCCTCTTTCCTGACCAGGTCCTGTGGCCGGCCATCTCAGGCAGTGTTCTATGTGGTGTGTGCGTGCGCAGTGTTTGTGTGTGTGGGTTGTGTTGGGTGCGCCCGTGTGTGTGTGTGGCGGGGTGGGGGGGGCTCCTATAGCCATGAACTTGCCTGATTGGACTGGGTCATTGTTTATTTATATTATATTATATACAGGAAGCATAAAGCACTAAAAGAAAAGAAAGGTGTTAGATCAGCTAGAGACTGGACTTGCTGTCATTTGGGGTTTAGGGTGGGCTTCACCATGGTGTGTCCAAATGTGACCCTCTAGACTGTTGCAGTCCTCCTCCCTCCCTCCCTCCCAACCTCCTTCCCTCTCCCTTCCTTTCCTTTCTCCCTCCTTCCCTCCTTTTCTCCCTCTCATGATTGAGGCTCTGTGTAGCCCAGGCTAGCTCATGGGGGACTCACCTGCTCAGCCTACCAAATGTATCCCAAGATGACAGACATGAGTTCACACTGCAGCTGTTTGACTCAGCGCATACTGAAAATCCATGATATTTCTAATAACTTTTTTCTTTTCAAAAAAGTTTATAAGCCAGGCGGTGGTGGCGCACGCCTTTAATCCCAGCACTTGGGAGCAGAGGCAGGGATTTCTGAGTTGAAGACAGTCTGGTCTACAGAGTGAGTTCCAGGACAGCCAGGGCTACACAGAGAAACCCTGTCTCGAAAACCAAAAAAAAAAAAGAGTTTATTTTCCCATTTTTAAAAAATGTGTGCCCAAATTAAAATAGTTGAGATGCATACATCTGAAGGTGTGTGGTGTAGTTCTCATGACCCTGCCGCCCCTAAGCTGGTCGGGCTTCCCCAGAGACTCGCACTTCATTAGTGTTTGTGTGGGAATGCAAATAAAAGTTATTTTAAAGATGACAAGTTTTACATTTAACATCAGTATAGTTTTTTAAGAAAAATGAAAAAGAAATTTTTATACTTTCCAAACTCTAGGTAATTTTGTGACACAAAAACCACAAAACATTTATTTCTTTTTTTTTGAGACAGAGTCTTACAATGTAGGCCAGGCTGGCCTCAGACCCATAGAAATCTGGCTGCCTCTTTTCTCCCAGCTACTGGGATCAAAGGCGTGCACCAGCACAACTGGCTCCATACCTTTTCTACAATTTTAGTTTCTGTGGGCGGGTGTTTGTGTGAACGTTCATTTGTGTGTCTCATGGGTGCCTGGTGTCCACAGAGGCCCTGGAACTGGAGTCACAGATTGTGAGCCTCCATGTGGGTGTGCGCGGCGCTTACCTGTGTCCCCTGCAAGAGCAGCTGGTGCTGTTAACCCCTGAGCCATCTCCAAACCCAGGTTTCATGTTTTGGCAAATGTACTCATGTAGTAAGAGACAGCTAACTACCTGGCTTCTCGTGTCTGTGTCTGCTGTGCTGTGTTCTCATTGCCGGGCATGAGAAGCTGGCCTGTAGACAGCTGGTAAGGAGGGACCTCACAGCCGTTCAGATGAGCTTGCTGGTTTCCCTCCAAAACAGGAGAACTCAACAGGAACCGTGTCTGTGAGCTTTTATGGTTTGCAGTAGTAGCGTCTGTGTGTCTGTGTCTTTCTGCCCCTTGACTCGATCGACCTTTGGCCTGATGCTGTAATCCGTGATGTCCACTTTCTCAGGAAGCACTTGTGCATTTCCGTGTTGCACACGAATTCTCGCTGGGAGACTCTGCTGCTTCTCTGCCATCCGTGCAAGCGCCAGCACTGTGGCAAAACCTTAGGACAGTCAGATGCGTGTGTAGATCGTAGCCAAAGCACCCCTGCTCTGAAGGTCTGAGTGTGCCAACACATGTGCGCGTGCACGTGCGCACACACACACACCAGTGTGGTCAGCATTCTGTGACTGGTGAGGGTAAAACCTGACTCAGCATGAAGTTAAGCCATTTTGGATTCATGGATTCATTTTGGATTCGCAGAGCCCGCACGTGGACTGCAGAGAACTTTGTCTAGGTGCAGTCAGGAGCTGCATTGTTCTCTCCCATGTGCATAGAGGACCTGACTCGGGGCTGCTGCCTGAGACACATTTCCAGGTGCTCCTGTGCGGTCAAGAGAAAGCATGCACAAAGGGTCTCCCCTGTGACTGCAGACTCAGACTCCTGTAGCAGGAAAGAAAACACCGTGCTACTTCTGCCTCAGCAGGCAGCCTGCCCGCGGTCTTTGCCACGAGCCATGATGGCAGCTGTTTGTTTTCTGCTCTAGGGCACACGGTGACACACAACACTGTCGGAAGGCTCTACACCGAGCGGTCCAGTGCACGAGTGACTACCCTGAGCATGTCTGCGAAGTGTTGCTCACCATGGAGAGGACAGAAGGTGGGAGGCTCGCCCCTGCCTTTGGCTTGGAGTGTGGTCCTTTGCCAGTGGTCTCCAGTGCAGACGTCTGCTCTGAGACGGATGGCTTGCCTTGTGGGAGGAGCCGTCTTGCAGCAGCCCTCATTCTGCAGGCACAGGAAGGCCACCCTCAGACAGGCTTGTCCCATGTCCTCAGGTCACACTCACACTCCCAGCCTCATTGGTTAGCACCACAGCCAAATGGAACTCGTAACAGTTCCCCTTGGCCAGCAGGAGCCTGCGTGAGTGTTGCCACTCTGTCAGGGTCTGCACCACAGCTGCACTCCTGGGACCTGTCTGGTTAGGATGAGAGACTGAGACAGAACACGGCGCACACTCGAGTGGCTCCCCCAGCTCCTGAGTTCGCGTGCACTTTGCATTGGAATGTTTTCATAATCTTTACCATCAAGAGCTTATAAAGTCAGATATTTGTTTCTAAGTCTGTCTTTGGGAGGAGAAGCACACGTAGCAGCAACCCAGAAAGACATTGGAGTTACAGACTTGGCAGAGGCGTGCGTTGTCTTACAGCCAGAGCCGCTGTAGTTCTCGTAAAGGGAGCTGTGTGCTCTAGAGCAGCGGGGTCAGGGAACACTGCTGCAGCCCAGGAGTGGCGGTGTCAGCTCTGCCTTCTGTCTCTCCAGGGACCTTAGAAGACTGGGATCTGGCCATTCAGAAAACGGAGACGCGCTTGGCTCGTGTCAATGAGCAGAGGATGAAGGTGACAGCAGTGCTTCCTGAGGGTTGAGAACTACGCTGCTCTGCCCCCTTGGTTTGCTTTGGGTCTTTTGTCTGCATGGATGTCTACACCATGTGTGGACAGTGGTCAGAAGAGAGCATCAGATCCTGGGACTCGAGTGTCAGACAGTTGTGAGCTGCCATGTGGGTGCTGGGAATTGAACCTGGGTCCTCTGAAGAGCACCTGGTGCTCCTGACTGTCCCCCAGCCCCTTCCTAAGGTACTAGGTAAAAAGCATTGGGTCAGTATTTAAACCACTCCTTGCCATTTGAGGATTCACTTAAAGCTTTGGACTCAATAGGCATTGAGTCCACTAGATCACACAGACGCCTCAGAGGGGCTCTCACAGCCTCTCTCCTGGAAGCTATTGGCTATTGATGGCTACTGGGAGGGGCCTTCAATCTCTTTCCAGGGTGTAGCCTAGGGTAGGTTGCCCCCTCTGCTGGATGTACTCTGAACACACCCGTGGTACCAGTAGGACTCAGTGGGAAGAAAGACAGAGAGACAGACGGACAGAGTCAGTGTAGTTGAAGGAGATGTGATGTGAGGCTGGGGTCCAAGAGGACTGAAGCCTGGGGGATTTGATCAAGAGTCAAGTTTCTAAGGGAGTCACGATCGCCTGAGTGGATTGTAGCATCTCCAGCTTGCTTACGCCTCCCGGGTTCTGAGTTGGATTAACTGAGGTGGGACGACCCACCCTAAATGTGGGTGGCGCCAGTTCTCGGCTAGGTTCTGAAATGAAATAAAAAGGATAGGCCACGCATAGCCCGCAGACATTCCTCCTTCTCTTGTCTGGATGGCGCTAGCTGTTTCAGGGTCCCATCCTCAGCGCCACTATAGACTTGTAAGCAGCTGCAGTGTGAGCTCAGGTTAGCCCGTTCTCCCCAGCTCGCTTTAGGAGTGCCTCCTCTTTTTCTTGCTGTAATGAGTGTGTGTATTGAAAGTATATGAACTGGGCCTCCTCCTTGTGTTCATATGATCGCGTGTGGTATGAGAGCTCCCACCCCATCTTATCAGCGAGCCAGCCAGCACGACACAGCTACCAGTGTCCTGCCCTCTCTCTACCAGGCCGCGGAGAAGGAAGCGGCTCTTGCACAGCAGGAGGAAGAAAAGGCTGAGCAGCGGAAGAAGGTGCGGGCGGAGAAGAAAGCCCTGAAAAAGAAGAAAAAGCCTCGAGGTGCAGACAAACACAAGGCAGAGGAGGACGATGAGGAAGAGTGGGGCGCAGAGGAGGACGGTGAGTCAGACTCAGGCGGCTGCAGTGCCCTGCAGAGAACCCCGCAACTCCGAAGGAGTAGCTTGGTTTCCTCGGGTGAGAACTTGCTACCGACCTCACCTTGTGCTGCCTGCCCCAGCTCGGTCAGATCCTAGCCAGTCCTCAGCGCTGCCGTTTCTCTCAGCAGTGACTGTGCTAAAGATCCAGTTGAAAATTAATGTTCTGTGTACGAGCCCTGAGTCGCTCGCTTCTCCTTGAGGCTGTGGTGGAGGCCATCCAGGCCCAGCCATGTCCTCTGGCAGGACAGTACTGAAAGTGCATGTGTGGGCCGTCCCTGCAGGCTTCCCGGCTGACTTGGGGATGAGGGAGAGGGGCTCCTGACTCTGTAGTGATGACCGGACAGGGGGCGTTTATGTTCTTGGTTTCACTGACGTGACCCTCTCTGGAGTGTGAATTGGGCCCACATTGTGGGGCGTGGTGGTGGTTCTGTGTCCACCGTGCAGTTGGTTGTGGTGGGCCATGCCCGGTGGTGAAGGAGTGCAGACCTGGGTGACGGCCTCGGCTTCTCTTCTGAATGCCTGCAGAGCAGCCTTCCAAACGCAGAAGGATGGAGAACAGTTCGGCCTCTGGAGCAGCTTCAGCTATGGAGGAAGAAACAGAAGTCTCTGGGAAATGCGTAACAATAGACGTTGGCCCTCCTTCCAAGCAGAAAGAGAAGGCAGCCTCCCTCAAGCGGGACATGCCCAAGGTGGCTCACGACAGCAGCAAGGACAGTGTCACGGTCTTTGTCAGCAACCTGCCCTACAGCATAGAGGAGCCCGAGGGGAAGCTCAGGCCGCTCTTCGAGGCCTGTGGGGAGGTGGTCCAGGTCAGGCCGATCTTCAGCAACCGCGGGGACTTCCGGGGCTACTGCTATGTGCAGTTTAAAGAGGAGAAGTCAGCCCGGCAGGCCCTGGAGCTGGACAGAAAGACTGTGGAAGGAAGGCCGATGTTTGTGTCCCCCTGTGTGGATAAGAGCAAAAACCCCGACTTTAAGGTAAGTTTTTCGAAGAAGGATGTCTTTAGGGTGGGCTGCCAGATAGGCAGTGCTTGGTGCCTGGAGCCCACAAGGGCTGCTTGCTGGAACAGCGAGGCTTGTGAGGAGCCCAGGCTGCCTCCTGGCTTCGTCTCTGTGAGCCTCCTGCTCTTGATTGGTGATGGCCATAGTTAGCATTTGGAAAGATGGCAGCTTTCCTTTGGGTGCTTAAGAGGGTGGGGAGAGTGACCCTCACCTGTGTCCAGTACATGGTCATCTACAGAGGTGGTGTGCCCAGGTGGTTTTGTCCCGTAGGTCTCTGAGAGCAGCTGTGGCTCCGCTGTGCCTGCTCCATCCACCCACAGGCTCTGCCTTTTTGTAGGTGTTCAGATACAGCACCACCCTGGAGAAACACAAACTCTTCATCTCGGGCCTGCCCTTTTCCTGCACCAAAGAGGAACTCGAGGGCATTTGTAAGGCTCATGGCACCGTGAAGGACCTCAGGCTGGTCACTAACAGGGCTG
This sequence comes from Mastomys natalensis, assembly GCA_021653895.1. NCBI lineage: Eukaryota > Metazoa > Chordata > Mammalia > Rodentia > Muridae > Mastomys > Mastomys natalensis. The sequence goes on from JAJTUV010001229.1 coordinate 201,745, forward strand.
GCAAGCCAAAGGTGAGTGGGGACAGGCAGACCTTGGGCCTGTCGTTGGAGTGGGATCCACCTTTCAAGCTCTGAGTCACATTGGCGAGTGGGAGCGCGATGGAGAGCGGCCGAGAACAGCGACCACAGGGTCTGCTCCCTCCTCCTCTACCCCATGCTGTGTTTGCTGGGCCATCAGGTTCTTTCTTTGGGGCGAGCACAGTGTGTGAGGCATGAGAGGCTTTTCAGATTTTAGTCAGTGACAGCAACAGTCAAACAGTTAGTCGAGGGGTAAATGTGTAGCCAGGACAGCTGACTGCTGCTGGGTGCTCTCTCCTGACTTGGCTCGGCACTGTGTGTCTTAGGGCCTGGCGTATGTGGAATACGAAAGTGAGTCGCAGGCGTCACAGGCAGTGATGAAGATGGACGGTATGACCATCAAAGAGAATGTCATCAAGGTGGCAATCAGCAACCCCCCTCAGCGCAAAGTTCCAGAGAAGCCAGAAGGGAGGACGGCACCAGGGGCCCCCATGGTCCCCCGGCAGATGTATGGAGCGTGAGTGTCTGCTGCTGTTTTGTGCAGATTTGTTCTAGCCATTGCTAAGGGACAGAGTCATGTCCGGAGGGGAGGGGTAGGTGAGTTCGGTCAGAAAAGCCGGACCTGCTGCTCTGAGTGTGGGCTTTGGTTTCACTGGCTGAGATGTGAATAGCAAGTCTCCAAAGGGATGCGGCCCTGGCAGCCTGCGTGGTGTCCACCGGTCGGTCCGCCAGGGCCTTGTGAGTGCTGGGCAACTGTTAGGCTTCTGGTCCTGGATAACGGCCATGGGGAAGACGGGGTTTATTTGGTGTACCACCTAGTCAGCCCATCATCAGAGGACGGCAAGCCAGGAGCTGCCGCAGAGGCCGAGGAGGGGCACGGCTCACTGGCTTGCTTACCAGGCCTTACGTAGCTCACTTTCTTAAATTTTGTTGTTATTTACATTTATGTTACACGTATCTCGTCTACATACACATGTGTGCAGGGTCCACAGAGGCCGAAAGAGGGCACCAGATCCCTTAGAACTGGAGTGACAGATGGTTGGCAGTACCTTATGGATGCTGGGAATCTAACCTGGGTCATCTGCAAGAGCAGCAGTGCCCTTAACCCTTGAGCCACCTCTCCAGCCCCTCAGCCTGCCTGCCTGCTTGCTTGCTCGATTTTTCTTCTTTAATATTGTTGTCTTTATTTGTATGTGTATGGGTGTTTTCCTGCATGAATGTCTGTCCACACACAGGGAGGACGGGCGTGCCTGTGGAGGCAGAACTGTCATTGCAGGTGGTTATGAGCCACCCTCTGTCGGGTGCTGGGAATCGGACTCCAGTCCTGGAAGAGCAGCAGATGCTCTTCTTGCTAGCCCCAGCCTGCTTCTCATAGAACCGAGGATGTCATCCTGCACAAGGAAGGCCCTGCCCTCAGGGCCTGGGACCTCCCATGTCAATCACTAAAAGTGTTCTACTGACTTGCACACAGGCTTAATCTGGTGGAGGCATTTTCTTGATCGAGGTTCCCTCTTCCCAGATGGTTCTAGCACGTCTCAAGTTAACAAAAACCTAGCCAGCACAGCTGCACTTTCAGATTTTGACAATTGAACCAGGGTTTTAGCTTCCTCCAGAGCTGGGGTCACAGGTATCTGTCTGGTGAGTCCTGAGGTGTTGGCGGTTTCCATGCCTAAACCAGAACTGGAACCTGCTTGGTCCCAAGACCTGGTTGTCAGTCTGCAGGGCAGCTGCTGCTCTGCTCACTGGTAGAAGGGACACACAGTTCCAGGCTCTTTGAGGTTGGAGAAATGACAGTCATTTTTGTCACCTGTGACTTGCCGTGGGGATGCTCTTATCAGAACTGTAGGGAAGAAGGCTTGCTCCAGTGTCCCTCACTTCCTGGAGGGGAGAAGTGCCTCGTGGTTCCTGTGCTCTCTTTTCTTGGTGTCGTCTTCTCACTTCCCCTGATGATCCCAGCATCTCAGTCCAGCTGGGCCGTGAGTCTGTGCCGCCAAAGGATCATTCATTATGTTTGCTCTTGTAGGCGCGGGAAGGGAAGGACCCAGCTCTCTCTTCTTCCTCGAGCTCTGCAGCGCCAGGGTGCTGCTCCTCAGGCTGAGAATGGCCCAGCTCCGGGGCTGTCAGTCACCACGTCTGTGGCCACCGAGCCTCCTAAGATGTCCAATGCCGATTTTGCGAAGTTGCTTCTGAGAAAGTGAGCAGGACTTGGAGATGGGAAATGCCTTCCCTACTCCTGCGTGCTGGCCGTGCTGGCCGTGCTGGGCCCTGGAGACAGGCAGGCTGGGCTCCTACTCCTCTGTGTAGACGGGAAGGAAGAGCCCGTGTGAGCATGGCGGTAAGGATGGTTCCCTCACATTGAGGGCGGAGGCCGACCGCTCTAGGGCTGTCCCAAGGTACGTCAGTGTCCTAACAAGGAGAGACTTGGCTTTCGAGGCCGCTTGTCCTGATACTTTCACCGCCTCGGGCCCTTTTTCTACGAACCCCCTTCCCGGCCCTGCACAGCACGTGTGCCCATCACTCTTGTGTGAAAGATGGAGTGAAGAGCCCGTCCGTCGTCAGGACAGCCTGATGGAAGTGTGGGACGTCACAGAAGACACGCTTGATGGGTTTTTTGTCCAAAGAGGCTATGAGTTTTTTTATTATGTATTTGTAATTGACACTTCGACTGTTTTATGTTCCTTAAAAATGGAATGTCTGCGACATTTGTTCATAGGAATTGTGTGCCCCCGCCCACTCTTGACCATTTCCTTTGCCTGACGACTGGAGACCTAAGCCCTCTGTTCAAACACTCGTGTCTAAATGCCATGTCTAGTGCACACTTGAGTTCCCCATTTAGTTTTGTTTATTAAACTGAAGTTCTTACAGAAGCCTTGTGCATTGCAGCTGGGTGTGTGGGTGTGTGCACACGTGCGTGCATGCATGCATTGCAGCTGGGTGGGTGTGTGGGTGTGACATGTTGCACCTGTTTTTCCTCAGCTGTGTTAACAGCTTGTACCAAGTCAGTTGTGTCGCTGAACATACGATTCTGCAGTGACGGACTGGAGTTTCTGGCAGTCTAGCACTGCTGGGAAAACTTTACCTCTCACCTTGCAACATGCAGTTTCTGCTCTGAGAGCCCTTCAGCAAGGACAGTGAGGGCGGTGGGGAAAGGACTCGCGGTATAAAAGCACTCTGGAGGGAAGTGTAAGGGAGCCTTGCACGCATGCTGGACGCCGGCTGTGTGTGTTGTGTGCCCGAGAGTCAGTCACACTCCTTGATGTTTGTTTAGGTGTTAGCAATGGAACTGAGGCCTTGTGCAAGCTCTGCCCATTCTCTGCATTGTAGCCCTCAGCCTACATTTAAAAACTTGGAAGAAAGATTTTTATGTGTCTGTGTGTGTGCGCCATGCGTAGAACCCAGAAGAGTGTGTCAGTGGATCCCCTGCAGCTGCTGGGAACTGAACCCCGGTCCTCTGCACGAGCAGCGAGTGCTCGTAACCGCTCAGCGTCTCTCCAGTCTGTCCTACGGTAGAAGCGTTTTTAAAGCAAGTTCTTTTTAGCCCTGGCTGTCCTGGAACTCATTCTGTAGACCAGGCTGGCCTCAGAAATCTGCCTGCCTCTACCTCCCAAGTGCTGGGATGAAAGACGTGCGCCACCACTGCCCGGCTAGAAATGTTTTTAAAGACTTTATGTGTGCATGACTGCTGTGGTGTGCTTGTGGACATTGAAGACAACTTTGAGGAGTTGGCTCTCGCCTCCACTGTAGGGCCCCAGGATGGCTCAGGCTACCTCGTGTAAGGCTGTCACCTGGTAAGCCATCTGCCCAGCCTGAACTGGTTTGTTTTTTTTTTTTTTCATTAGCATTTTTTAACTTAACATTTTAAAAAATGATTCATGGGTTTTCCCTGCATGTGCGTATGAGCAGCATACGTGGAGCTGAGAGGAGGGATCCCGTGGGTCTGGAGTTACAGGTGGGTGTGAGCTGCCATTTGGATGCTGGGAACAGAACCTAGGTCCCCCTGAGTGAGCAGCCAGGGCTCCCAGCTGCTGAGCCATCTTTCCAGCTCCTTAACATTTTTAAGTGTAGTTGGGACTGTGTATGTCCCGGAGCTGTCAACATTCAGTTCTTGCCCCTCCTTTCTTGGTGTCTGCCCACCATTCCTTTCCAGACACCGGAGTAGCCCTCAGCCACCCCACAGCTGTGTCTTCCACGCAACACACACAGCAGTACATTTCATGTCGTCAGAACCTAGTCCAAGTCCAGCTCCCATCTGGTAAACCATGGTTTAGTTTACCCTTCCTATCAGTGTTACCATTTTCAATGCAGATTCCCCGTCCATCTTTATTATATAATAACAAAGACCTTTTGCTATTAGATGACAGCTGTGGATCACTGGGACCTCCCCGTGGCATGGGCTCCTCCTGGGTGGGTCTGTGGGTTTACTAGGAAGACCGGCCCCGAGCTAATCCCACTGGGTTCATGTGACTTCCCTGCTTGTGTTAGAGAAATTGCCTAATTCACTGGTGGCCAGTGTGCAGGCATCATGACCCAGTGGAGTCTTTCCACACGCCAGCAAGGGCCCACTGAATCATTTTAAATGTGGGTAAAAACTTACTAAGTTTAACTCAGGGCAGGCACGATGATGAAGCAGGGTGGTGTCTGTTTGGAAGCCTACCAGCCAGGAAAAGCTCTGACCTATGTGGCGGATGGAGGGAACCAAACCGCTCCAAGCTGGCCTGATGTCTATTTATACACACAACAAGCACAGGTAAAGAAAACTCAACCCGTGAAGCCAGGAAGGCAGTCTCTGAGCTGCTCTGGAATATGGAGGCAGAAGCCCTGGATAAGACAACACAGTAGTAATAAAATACTTTATTAGAACCAGGAATTTGTTAAAATAATATTTTTCACATGTAGCTAAAGTGCAGGTTCTCACTACAGGACAAAGCGAGCCTCCCGTGAGATTTGGTGTGCAGAGAAGAGCCGGGAGCTTGGGGCTGCACTTGCATGCAGTGCTGTACCAGGTGACAGCTGTGGCCGCATGCTTGCAGAACTTTTGGCGATGCCACACGCATACATGTGGTTATTTTTTCACCTATTTTTCTCAGTCCGTCAGAAAACTGCGGAGTATCTTCTAAACGCTGGATACATCGCTTGGCGGCTGGTATTACGCGTTTTACCATTCAAACAAACAAAGTGCAAGGCCGGGACACCGCGGCTGTCTCAGAACGAAATCCAGTGACCTAGCCATTAAGACTCTAAATAGCAGCAGTCAAATTGGCACTTAGCCATAAGTATGAATTGAAAAAAGTTTATTTTTTCTAAGATGACAACTTGGACATGTGTCTATCGGACATGACACCATCACTTTACAAGTTGGTAGAAGAAGGCCACTCCAAGGCAGTCTACCTACTCATGGGGATGCCCTACCCTGTGATGCCATCAGAGGGGAAGAGGGTTTCAAACCACAGGACAAAAGGGAAGAGGCCTGGTTGTGATCATGGGTATGTGCTTGTTTTAAATCTTTGATCAGACCTGCTTATTTGGGGTTGGTGTGGTGTCTCAGGTACGTTCTTTTGTAATGTTAGGGAGGTACCTTGTGCGTGGTGCATGCTGGGTACACTGTCGCCAAGCCTCACCTCCAGGTCCTCAGAAGACTGAGTGGGAGGTGAAGGCAGACCCCCTTCGTGGAGTGATGGGGTAGGTGGGGGGGTGGGCAAGCTTGGAGAACTTTTAGCCTCAGTTGATAGCAAGTGAAGTACAGGACAAAGATAAGGAAAAGGCCTGCTGCCCCCCTCCGCCGTCAGAACAGTCTGGGTAGGGAAATCGCATCCCCTGGAACTCAGGTTAGCAAGTTAATAGCTCGGAGGGTCTTTGGATATCTGCAGTCTCCTGTTGGAGATGGCAACGTCTGCCTCCTGTGTCAAAGGGCTGCACTGCCAGTGGAAGCGGCTGCCACGGCCTCTCAGGAATGAAAGCCTGCCTCAGCATAGGGCAGGTTCTACCCAAGGTGGCAGAGGTCAACCTGAAGTCACAGGACGGCAAAGGCATCTGAGTGATCCCTGTGGCCCTGGGCCTCCGTCCCACAGATCTGGCTCCCTGCTTCCACCCTTAGTGCAAATTCTGTCTAGACACCCAGGCCCAGGACCTCAGAAAAGCACTGTTGCCCTACTGGGTGCCGGGATCACCACAGGTGTAGTGGTCGCAGCACCACTCGGTGCTGCTAGCTCACCAAAAAAAATAAAAAAAAAAATTAAATAAATAACCTGGCTCAACTATAAATTATCCTAAAGGCAGGCTTAATAATTTAGTTTTCTTTCTCAACTGAAAAACATCCGGAGGTAAAGAATGTTTAAGAGTTGGTTTCCTTTTGCTACTGGGGAGAACTGTTTTCTAGAAAGGCCTCTGGATGCCAAGGGAGGGGCGGCGGTTAGGGCCTCACAGGAAGTGTCTCCTTGAACCCAGAATGGTTGGGCTGGGCTTCGGGCAGCGCCACAGAGTACTCAGTGGTGGCGAGGAGCAACGTGTCCAGCGTGACTTCCGTACACTTGGCGATGAAGCGGATGAAGGGCCGCACGTCGCCCTCGTTGGCGACTTCCAATACGTGGTAGTACTCGGACCGCTGCTCCTTGCGTATGGTGATGGGGGGTATCCCGCCTGCATCAGGATCAGGTTCATCAGCAGGCGGGAGGTCCTCCCGTTGCCGTCGATGAAAGGGTGGATGTACACCAGTTTGTAATGGGCTAGGGCCGCAAACTCAACCGGGTGCAGGTTCATGGCGTCCTCTGAGTTAAGCCACTGGGTAAACTCCTGCATCTGCTTCTCCACGTCGCGGGGGTGGGGTGGGAGGTGGTGTCCCACCAGGACCTGGGTCCTCCGGAACCTGCCCGCCTCCACTGGATCCACGTACCCCAGTACCCTCCTGTGAATCTCCAGCACGTCGCCGATGGTGACGGACCCGATGCGGGAGACCAGGGTGGTGTTGATGTATTTCATGGCCGCGTGCATGCCGATGACCTCGTTTTGCTCCTCCAGGCTCTTCCCCGGCACTGCGTAGCGCGTCTCCAGGATGTGCCTGATCTCCGAGAGGGTGAGGGTGTTGCCCTCGATGGCCACCGTGTGGTAGATGTGATGGTAGTACGTCTCCTCCATGACCCTGCGTAGCGCGGAGCTCCCCTTAGGGATGGACATGATCTTCTTCACTTTGCTGTCGATGACGCTGAAGTACCTCTGGTCGATCTCCTCCACGAGGGGCAGCGTCCGATCCCGGTTGACCAGCGCTTTCTCGTGGAAGGGTGAGATGGTCAGGGCCCTGGTGAAGAGGTAATCCGCCTGGATGATGTCTTTGTCTTCTTCCGAGAAGATACCAAACTCATTGAGAGCGTCTACGAAGCCGGGTCCATCTTGAGGGCGTGCAGGAAGAGCTTGTGGGCTTTCTCCCTCTTGCCTTGGCGTTTCATCTCCAGGGCTTGGTTTAGCGCGGCCTTGGCCTCCAGCTTCCCTGCTGGAAGAGAGGCAGAGAGGCCTGATGAGGAGGGTGGGCTATCCCTGTGCAGGCCTCCCAGGGACACCACAGTCAGGCCACATGTGTGAAACAGGCCCCGGGTACTGCCGTTCCCCACAGCTTTGTCAGGTGGAATGCTGGTTGCTGTCCTGTGTCCTGGGCCACTCTACAATGGGAGGTACCAGCTAGGCTCCCCTGCCTTCTGCCTGGGCGTAGACAGTCTGGGCATTTGCTACCCCTGTGATCTCCCTACAGTGTGGCTCTTATCGCTCGAGCCCTTCTCCTTCAGGCCTGAGGGACCAACACCTTCCCCTCAGGTATCCCTGGCCCTTCCCATGCCTGAACTATTTCTGTTTTCTAGCAAGTGCTGGGATGGGACCCAGGCCCTGGTGCATACCAAACAAGTGCTATCAGAGCTAGGGCTCTGCTTCTAATGGTGTGATTCCAGTTTGTGGTAATGTCTGGTTGTCACCACTGGGACAGTGTGCTGCTGGCACCCAGTCAGCAGAGGCAGGCTGCTGCAGCACTCTCTGTGCGCATGGAGCATGCTAGGACCTCACTTTGGACTGAGCCCTCTTGCCAGCTGCTTCCTTTGAGGGTGAGCATCCACACTCAGCTTTCCATGAACTCCTGGAGTCTTCGGTCCTATCCCCAGGGGTTTCTGGCTGGAGCATTATTCTCAGGTGCTTTTCCTTGAACCACTCCCCTTTAGAGCTGAGATGCAGCTCAGAGGCCACCAGTGGGTCTCTCTCCAAACGCTGGGACACCTATTCTCAGTCACTCGTCAAACTGGAGTTCCGGCCTGCCTCGGTCACTGGGGCACCCTCATGCTTACACACAGGACTTTGCAGGCACTCTATAAATATCTATCTTAACCCGACAAGGGCGAGTTAGCCGGTGCACTCACCCGGAGACGCCTTGGTCTTGGCCGTCAGCAGCCCCGCGTCCCTGGAGGTGACACTGAGCTCCGTGGACGGGCTGGTGCACTTGGTGACCACATGCTGTGCCCTGTCCAGTTTGCTCCTGAGCAGGTGGAAACCTCTGAGGATAGCCAGACACTGCTCTTCCACGGCTCCCAGCGGCAGGAGCAGGGCCAGCAGTGACCCCAGAGCCATGCTCAGCAGGGTCATCCACAGGAAACGGCCCCAGACTGACACCCATTTGGGTTCAGCCACCGCCACCACTGACGCCATCGGCATGAGTATCATCTGGACTGAGGGCTGGGCCCAGAGCGCACGACCCGTCACAGAGGAAAAGTAGAATCTGCGAGGAACCAAGCATCGTCAAGAATGAGGCAGGGGAGTGGACTGGTTTTCCCAGTAAATGTGAATTTCAGATGGAGAGACCCACACGAGAATCATCACTTCAGGGACCACAGAAAGGGGGAAGGTGGCGGGTCTCCCGGTGGAGGGCTAGCCTGGGAAGGCTCATCCTAACCCCTAGCTCCTCCTGGGGAGTGAGATAGGAATCGAAGGCATGTACAGAGCACTTAATGCATATATTAACTTTTCTATAATCTCAGACTACAACCCCAGGAGATGACATTTCCACACCGCCCTCCCCAGATGCAGTAAGAGCTCAGAAAAGTGATGTCAGGGACTTGTCAGCCCCGTAGTCCACCAGTCCATTACAGGAGTCTATTGCCATAGGACACCTAGTGTTTGGGCCATCACTCCTGCACACGCCTGTGGACACACACCACACAAATGTCCGGTGACCTGATGTTACCACACGAATACCGACTCGCTGGCCACAGTGTTGTGTCCCTTCTGGCCTTCCTTTCCTGGCTTGTTCATCATAGACAGGGAGCCCAGAGCCTGGGCAACAACAGTGGGTGATGCTCTACCCCGGCGAACACAAGCTTGGGCAGGGGAAAGCGAGGGGTCAGATATGCAAATGCCATCTTGCCAACAATAAGCATTTATTGGGCAACTATGGTGTGCCGGGCACTGCGCTGGCGGCTAGCCTTGCAAGCTGTCAGCCCCCTGCGAAGAGCAAGCTACCTGTAGCTCCGGTTTACAGATGAGGGATGACGCGGTTCTGACAGGCGGCGCCGGAGCTCCAGGGCCTTACCCGCCACGTCATCACTTCGCGCGGCCTGTGCAGCTGCTCGAGCCCAGCATGCTGGGCTTATTCCCGAAGGGGGAAACTGAGGCTGCCGCAAGGTCCCTCTGCGAACGGGCCTGAGGCTCGCGCCCGCCGCACCATCTAACCCCGCGCGGCAGTTCCTCTCCGTCGCGATCGCAGGCCCCGCCCCATTCCATCGCATCGTCCCCGCCCCCATCGCCTCGCCATTGGACGGCCAGCCGCCTTTGCCGCGGCGGATTGGCTGCCTCTACCTGTCCATCCGCCGCGCTTCCGGGTTCTCGAGTTCGCCGGGGCATCCCCGGGAAAGGCGCGCCGTGTGCCGCTCCCATTGGCTGCCGCTTGTGTGTCTCGTGCCGGCAGCAGCCAATAAGCGGCAGGGGGCGGGATCGAGGCCACCGGCCAGTGCGGGCACCCTCGTCCTGTCTCACCGTCCCAGCCACTGCTACCTTCCTTCGTCTGTCCTCGACCTTGTGCCTCAGTTTCTCTGGTGTGCAATGGCAGTAGCCACACAGCAAAAGTTTTCCACTTCTTAGTCCCGGTTTCGCCGTTTGTCCCCTTTCTTTCCATTTTCTTGTCCTTTCTAACCTACTTTTTTTTTTTTTTTTTTTTCTTTTGAGACGGCTTCTCAAGGTGTAGCCCAGGTTGGCTGAGACTTACTGTGTGTAGCTCAAGCTGGCTTAGAATTCACCGGGATCTTTTTAAGCCAACATGTCCTCCCTGACCTTTTTAGTTTGCATTCTCTGGAACGGCGGCTTGGTGCAGAGGGAAGGCCTCCATCTCAACCCACAGACGCTGAACTGAAGCTTCTAGGGCCTGCTTTGAAAGCCAGTGGGCACACTCGGGAGTCAGACGACCCACGGGTTCAGATTTTGCCTCAGCCTCTTGTGACCTTGGAGCATATTACTCCCTTCTGCAGTTTTCCCAATGGCAGAATGGGACAACCACCCACCTTTCTTATTTTATTTTTTTTTAAAGGTTTTATGTTTTTGGTGTGTGCGCACATGTAGAGATCAGCTTGTGCATGTTGGGCTTTCTCCTTCTACCATATGGGTTTGTGGATTGAACTCAGGTTAGCAAGCTTAGTGGCTCCTACCTGCCTTAGTTAGCCCTCAGGTTCTGGATCTGGGACTCTTCCATGGAGCCACACAGCCCTGGATTCATATTCCAGCTCTGCCGCTTGCAGACTGAGTCGAGCTGACTTGGTGGTGCCAGTCTAGTTTGCCGATCTATCACCTGCAGGCAATATGCTAATGGAGCCTTTTACATTTTTATTTTATTTTGACACTGTAGCTCAAACTGGTCTGGAACTCACTGTGTAGCCCAGGCTAGCCCCAACCTCCTGCCTCCGCCTCTGTCTCCTATGTGCTGGGATTAGAGGTATGTACCACTAAATCCGGGTTTCAGCCTGCTTTCTTATAGAACCCTGGACCACCAGCCCAGGATGGCCCCACCCACAATGGGCGGGGCCCTCCCCCCATCAATCACTAATAAAGAAAATGCCCTATAGTTGGATCTTACAGGAGCATCTTTCTCAATTCAAGTTCTTTTCCCTCCAGGTAACGCTAGCGCAGTAATTCTCAACCTGTGGGTTATGACCCCATAGGGGTCACATATTAGCTATTTACATTACGATTCATCCCAGTAGCAAGCTTACAGTTATGAAGTAGCAACGAAGTAATTTTTTTGTCTGGGGGTCACCACAGCACGAGAAACTATGTTAACATAATGTTATAATGTAGTATGTTAGTCAGGGTCTTCTAGAGTCACCGCACTTAAGGAGTGTCTCTCTATATTGAGGGAATTTATTGTGATGACTTACAGTCTGCAGTCCGACTAACCCAACAATGGGCAGCTGTGGATGGGGAGTCCGAGAATCTAGTCATTACTCAGTCCCACAAGGCTAGTTGTTTCAGCTGGTCTTCTGTAGAAGTAGGTTCCAACAGACGTGCTGGCTAGTAAGTTCAAACAGGCGAAGAAGAACGAATCTTCCTTCTTCCAGCATCCTTATGTAGGTCTCCAGCAGAAGGTGTGGCCCAGATTAAAGGTATGCACTACCACAGTTGGATCTGGGACTTGCTTTGTTCCAGGCTAACCTTGAACTCAGAGATCTCCTTGCCTCAGTCTCCTGGGATTAAAGTCATGCACTACCTTGCCCCGGCCTAAACTTTTCATGGCCACTATGCCTTAAGATCTCCATGCCAAGATCCAGGTCAGAAACTGTGTCTTCCAGCCTCACGATCTGGATCACAGGTGAGCCCTCCAATTCTGGATTGTAGTTCATTCCAGATGCAGTCAAATTGACCACCAGGAATAGCCATTACTTGTAGCGACTGCATTAGGATGGTTGAGAACCACTGCTCTGGCATGTGTCAGGATGGCGTAACACCGGCCCGCACAGAGGTTCTTGTGTTTAAGCCGTGATCAAGGGTCTTCAGCGTTGTTCTCTGGGCAACCTCTGAGACGTCATTTGGACACCCTAAGTAATCATGTCACTGTAAAAGCTTTTCCCAGAGAAGGCAACCTGGGGCATGGAGTTGTCACAGAAGATAAGAGGGCTGTCAGGTTGGACTTATGCCCATTCACACACAGGGCCACCACCCTGAGCAAGTCACTTACCCTCTGAAGTTTTTGGCACTCAGACATAAAATTGCCATTTGTAGGGCCCTCCTCTCTCCAGGGCTTCTTGGGAGGCTGACATAATCAATCTCTAATGGACTTGGGCAGATCCAGAACTTCTGAGAATCCTGCCAATGAATGGAAGACACTGGAAGGGGCAAAGGGCGGGGACTGTGGGGTACCCGAGAGTACAGGGTTTCCTTTGCAGATGCTGAGGTCTAGCCCCCAGCTCTTATGCTGGGTTAAGTCTGACAGGTGACGATGGAAATATATTCTATGGGAAATGTAAAATGTAACAACAACACCCAAACCACAAAACGTGTAGGAGAGAGACTGGGAGCATCAGAACGCTGGGTGTTCTGGCTGTGTGGCCACCAGGGGGCGGTAGCTCCTCTGGAATGGCTCTCCTCCTCTAGTCCTCAGGAGACGCTGTGGAAGATTTACAAAATATGGTCCCTGAGGCGATCCTGAAAGGTTGGCTTTCTCCATCTTAAGCATTCTGTATTAGGTAGAATTGCCTCCTCGGGGAACACAGGAGTAGGAGGTTTTTATTTAAAACAAAAACAAAAACAAAAATGCTCACCTTGACTCATGACAAAGAATCTAGAAAATGGCTGTGTGAAAAATATGTCCATTATGAAAATCCAAATCGAATACGAGCCTTTGCATCTCTACAAGTCTGTCATGCTTTTCTAGTTGAGGTAGATGTCTTGGTTCCAAAGGAAAGACCTAGCTGAGGCAGCCTGTATGCATCTTTTTAATCAGCCTGTATGCATCTTTTTAATAAGGGGTGGGGGGAGGGAATGGGTGGAGAGATGGCTCAGTGGTTAGGAGCACTGACTGCTCTTCCAGAGGTCCCGAGTTCAATTCCCAGCAACCACATGGTGGCTCATGACCATCTAATGGATCTGATGCCCTCTTCTGATGTGTCTGAAGATAGCTACAGTGTAGTTACTTAAAATAAATGAATAAATCTTTAAAAAAAGAAAAGAAAAAAGAGCCCTGAGCTGGACTGTTGGCAATGGTGGTATCTCTTACGATTGGTGAGGCTGTGTTGTTGTGTCCTGCAGTGTCTGAAGGCTTCTCTGCAGCTTGGAGACCTCTTTGCAAGGTCTTGGGCACTCTGGTCATTGGGTCCACTGTACAGGGTCTCTCCAGGCGTGCCGTGGTGGTGCATACCTTTAATCCCACCACTAGGGAGGCAGATGCAGCCAGGTCTCTGCCTCCCAAGTATTTCCTGGTCAGTGCCTTTTATGATTTATCTTTGGAAGCCACATGCTGTCTGTCACCTTTGCTCTTGGTATGATGCAGGAGGGTCCCTGATGCATGACACTTGTCATGGGGGAAAGCTATCAGGGCCATCTTCCATCTTAAAGCCTCTGACCATACACCTTGGCCTCTTCAGGCTCAGCAGTAATTCTACCGAGTGGTCCACTCTCCTTGATTCAGGCCGGGAGCCTCTGCAGGGGTGGAATTTATCTGAATGCACAGGAAACTCCTCTAGTCACCGTCTCCCCATGCTATGTGTGAGCCCTCTCCAACCGAAGGACTCTTTTTTTTTTTTTAAATGATTTTATTTTTATCTATATGAATACACTGCAGCTGTCTTCAGGCACATACCAGAAGAGGGCATCGGATCCCATTACAGACGGTTGTGAGCCACCATGTGGTTGCTGGGAATTGAACTCAGGACCTCTGGAAGAGCAGTCAGTGTTCCTAACGACTGAGCCATACCTCCAGCCCGAGGTACTCTTAAATGTCCAGGAAAGCCTAAATATGCAGTGCTGATGTGGAGAGTGCCTCAGGCACTCAGTGTATGCTCTGCTTCACCAAGGCGTGACTAGTACTCTCTCCTCCTCCCACTTGGGGGCAGTAAATCAGGATGCGGTGAGACCCCAGAGGAGCCACCCACATCATCTCCAGCTTCTCCAGCCTCTCTGCCTCATCTGCTCAAGGCACGGTAGGGTAGAGGGCCTTCATACCTCCCTGACCCTTTGATTCATCCAGATACCCAAAAGCTCTGTTGGGTGGAAGTGCTGTGTTGTCATAGTAACAGGAGCCGTGGTGGAAATGAACACAGGCTCTTGCTGGCCAGGGAAGCCAAGCTTTCAATACTGTGTGCCTCTCTTTTAGAGAGTATTTTCCGGGGGGAGGGGGGCAGCTTTGGCCAGACATCCAAGGGCTTATTTCAGAAGCTGAGAAAATGCTCCTTAATTACTGGGAAATGAACTCGGCCCTAATCAGAGAGGTTGGCAGCATCTGGGGGTTCTTAGGGGGAACCAGATGTAAGTTGAGTGCCTAGGCAACCTGTCCCTCTCAAACTAACAACTCTGAGCTGGGATCCTCAGGTAAAGCACCTGAGGCACAAGCATACGTCGCCCCAGGCGTCTGCAACCGCAGCACAGCAGCGTTGAGACAGGAGGCTCAGGACCAGCAAGACTGAAATGCACAGCAGAGAACTAGAGACCCTGCCGCAAACAAGGTGGAAGCCGAGGACCAAGCACGTTCTCTGACATCCGAATGTGCACCATGGTACATGTCCTTCCTCCCTGTCCTGGCTGGTTTTCTATTAACTTGACACAAGGTACAGTCATCCGAGAGGAGGGAGCCTTGATTAAGAAAATGCCTCCATAAGATCAGGCTGTAAAGACAAAGTCTGTAAGGCATTTTCTTAATTGGTGATACATGGGAGAGGGCCCCGCCCACTGTGGGTGGGACCGGCCCATTGTGGGTGGAGCCATCTCATTGTGGTGGAGCCATTCCGGGCTCGTGGTCCTGGATTCTATAAGAAAGCAGGCTGAGCAAGCCATGGGGAGCAAGCCAGTAAGCAGCACCCCTCCATGGCCTCTGCATCAGCTCTGCCTCCAGGTTCCTGCCCTGCTTGATTTTTGAATGAACCCTAGTAAGACGTCAACCAAACTTTGCTTAGGGCCTGTTTTCTAGAGAACCCAGGAGAGCCTCAGGACCCCAGTGATGGATGACTCAAGACTGGTTTGTGTGACAACCCAAGACAGCCTCAGGACCCCAGTGTTGACCCCAGACTGTGTGACCCCACTGAGTTTTTCATCTGACAGATTTATGGTTCCAACATGGAGGGAGTTCTGTTAATTTTAGGTGCCAGTTTGAATGGGGAAAGGGTACCCAGATAATCTTGAACGCATGTACAGAGAATCTCTTACAAGTATAAATAAGCATGTCAATAAAAAAGCCAATGGCCAAAGAGCAGAGGCGGGAAATGGGAGAGAGGATTCTGGGAAATAGCGAGCGAATAGAAGTAACTTCAGTTGAGACGCTAAGTGGGCCAGGACTGAAGGAGAGGTAGCTAACCATGTGGAGTTAGGAGCTAATCAGAGGATGAGCCAAAGCTTACAGCCTTGGCATTTAATAGTAACTAATCAGTCTCAGAGTCGTCATTCCAGGAGCAGGGCCTGGGAAGGGAAAAAAAAAACAACAACCCGGATTTATGTTTTTACAAACTCATTCTGTGTAGCTGAGGATGGCTTTGAACTTCTGACCCTTCTAATCCCACCTGTGGAGTGCTGGGTTGAACATGGATGCCACCATGACCAGTTTGCCCAGTTTATGCAGCGCTGGGGATTGTAGGAGAGATGCCATGCACGCTCTGCAAGAACTGAACCACGGTACCGCTTCCTCCATCACAGCATCCCCTTTAGACCGGCTCTGTCTCTCTCTCTCTCTATTCTGTTTCTTTAGGGAATCCTGACGAATATGCACTGGACATACCATATGAGGGTGGCACAGATCCGCACTGCTGAGCTGGTGAGTTAGGAAGGCTGATATCCATACATAGGCTGCAGTGAAGAACTTAGGTCTTATCCTAAAACGGACGGGAAGCCACTGGGGTTAAAGTAAGGTAAGTTGTTTTAATGCGCATCTGAAAAGGTTACTGTTCTTGTGCAAGAGAGGATCCCTGGGATGGAGGAGTGGGCGGGTGGATGAGAGAGAGAGAGAGAGAGAGAGAGAGAGGAGAGAGAGAGAGAGAGAGCTGCTAATTCAAGTGTGGCAACAGCTGAGAAGCCAAATGGGTCAATAAAGGGACCTGCAAAGGACCCATAGCAGGTTACCTTGGTAACCATGGCCAGATGGACCCCGAGGAGGTGACGTCATCGGAACCCTGGACTCGGAGCCGCCTGGCAGGAAGAACCAGGTTGCTTCCGAGTAGCATGAGCATACGGCAGACCCGGATGTTAGCCTTGCGGTGCCAAGAGCAATGCTCGGCCTTTTCGGAGACAACTGCAGATTACCAAGGAAGAGTTCTTGATTGGCCTTGGTCGGTCAAGTCATATGACTACTCCAGACCAAGCCCGGCTCAGGAGATTGGGTTTCTCCCTTCTACCAGGCCCACTGATATGGGAGCTGTGACAGACAGCTCCAGCAGGTGCCCTAGAATGGAGGAAGGCACTTTCAAAGACTGAGACTGGAGTGCCCACCGTAGCACGCCTTCAAACATCCCCCAACCCACGATAATTGGCAAACTCAGAAGGCTCATGAGTTCTTGGAAGCCATTGGTCCTCGTTTTATGGGCACAGAAAAACAATCTATTCTGTCGTCTTAGGAAATGAGAAAATCCTATGGGATCCTGATGGTATCAGACCAGCCAAGAAAAGGACGACATCATGGCCGACTGAACCCCCGGCTACCCAGGCAGTGAGCAGCTGAGGAAGGAGAAGCTGGCAGGCGTTGTGTTTTCGAGCTGCGTGGATGGACCCACAGTTTCTCCCAGACAAGGCCTTGTTCCTGGGAGGTGATTTCTTTCCTTAACTGACAAGCTAGCAGACAGATAAGGCCAGTCATTAGCTGCACAGCCAGTTCGAGCTTCAAAGCCAATCAGCTAGGAGCTTCAGGTTGCCCAGACTCACACTGAAACGACGTTCTAGCCTCAGCCATAAGGACCAGCAAACGGAGAGATCAGGTGTCCGTGCATCCTGCTTCTCTGATGAAGCTGCCCGAGACTCCGTCTTCTCAGAAGGCTTGCAAGTGCTGTCCTGAAGCTCAGAAGAACCTTGGAAGACAGGAGATGGTGGGTCAGTGTAACTACCTTTCCCCCAAATGATGGTTCTGAGATGCTCTTTATGGACTTTAAAGATTCTAATCATGTCAGGTCTGAAGACAGATATCCATAACTTGAGCCTCCAAGTGGTGGGAGGATTATCTCCAGTTGAAGTCAAGCCTGGAGGAATTGGAGGAGGTGGAGGGAGGCAGGCGGTTGGTCTGATCAACATACATTGTATACATTTGTGAAATCATCAAAGAATAAATAAAGTCTTGTGTCTGCCCTCTTAAACAAACGCATCTCTGACAGAAGAGCATTTGGCCATCCGTTTCCCATATGAGAGGTTGGGGTTTTTGGTTTCTTTTTTCCTCCCTGGGTTACGTGGCTAGGGGTGTGGCACAGGCTAGGCATGAGAGTGTGGGAGTTTGGTGTTTCTCTGAGGTAGGCTGGCTGCACTCATTTTACCACTCACTCCCTTCCGGGTCTGGCATGACGCATGACGTGGTTTGTCCAATGATGCTTGCAAGCATCATGTCAGCAGAGGCAAGTGCATTTCCCCTTGCTCTTTTTGGTAGCCATAGAAACATGCCCAGGGCATCTGGAAAACCTTCCAGAGCAGCCTTCCAGGGGAACCATGGGAAAGACACTTGCATGGGGAGAGAGGGTGGAGAAACCCTGGCTGTCCCAACTGAGGTCACCAGATACCAACCAGAATGACTGGAAATTATGTGGGTGAATCCAGCTGAGGCCAGAAGAATTCTAGCCAGTCTTCAGATGCAGGGAGGCAACCATAAACAGAATAGTTTGCAGTCACTGAATTTTCCAGGCACTTGTTACACAGCAGTATTGTGGCAATCGGTAACTGATACATTTGTATCCTGCAGATCCGTCCTTCCTCTCTACTGTTTCTCCTGTCTCTTTCCTCCTCACAAACAATATTTATTGAACAGTTACTATGTACTTGGGCTACAGCAGTGTATACACCTAGACATCATTCTTACCCTTAGATTTTTTTCTAGCATTGCCTTGGTACCATCAGGCAGCTTGAGAGACAGAAGTTCAGTAACAGGAGACTAGTTTCAGGGTCCGTGCACTGCGGGCAGATCTGGGTAGGGCTCCGCAGACCACTTCTTGGGGATTTCTTAATTGATCCTTCTGCCACTGTGGGAATCACCTCTGGTAGATGCAGCTTCCTTCCCCGTGATGGGAATCCATCCATGGTGACATGTGAACTCAGGCTGGCCTTGACTCACTGTTTTTGTAAGGGGGAAGAATTTATGTTCTGCTAAGTTTGATGTATTGTTATAAATTATGCTTTGGTTTCAGGCTTATGCCAAAAAGAAAGTTCAGTGTTTCTTTGAGTTCTGGGAAACACACTGTAAATAATTTGGTGCTTCTCGGCCAGCCCTTCCTCTTGTAATATAAAGCCAGGTTGGCATCTCTATCTTATTATACCTTAAAGATACCTATTTCCTCTCCTTTCTCACAGCGGGGAAGGGGTGAATGGTGTTTCCTGGGTTCTCCTGAGTCTTGGAGGAATCGGTCTGTGCCCTCTGGGTCTCTTTCTGCTCCGGCTGCACACCTGACTGAGGTGACCTGTGTCCTCAGCTATTCAACCCCATGCACTCCCACGCTCTCTTCCCCTTCATTGTCCGTTCTGAAGACACTTGTTTGTGTCATGCTATTTGATGAGACAGGAGAGAAAAGTGAGTCTGTCTCAAAGGTGGCGGGCAGCTTTCCTGAGGGTCCCCAGTCACCTTATCCTCGGGCAAAGTGCTTTTGTCTGCTGAGCCATCTTGCCTGCTGCCCTCAGAGTCCTTACCTTAAAAACAAAACAAAACAAAAAAACAAAACTTTAAACAATTAAAAAATATGTTTGAGATTATAATGTAGTTACATTGTAGGAGAAGCTAAGGTGGGAGGAGTTAGAGGAAAAGGAAAAGGAAAAGGAAAAGGAAGAGGCGGAGTTAGGAGAGGAAGAGATAAAAGGAGAGTAGGAGCGATGGAGAGGATGTTCACATGTCTGTAGCAGTCAAAGGTAGTTGGTATACCTAGGTTGGGTATTGGGTTACACTTCTGATTGTATGAGTATCTTGTTACTGATCATTGCCAAATATATAAGCTTTGATTAATCTATAAGAATTAGAGTCTCATTCTCTTACTGGCCTGCATGGATGGCGAATGGTCTGGGCAATGTCCTGCCTTGTGGAGACAGCGTGGAAGATTGGCAGAGCCATCTCTCAGACTGGATTCTAGTGGGTGGCAGGGCTGGTGTTTCTGGGGGTTCGCTGAGCCATGCACGTGGCCTCTGCTAAGAAACATGTGGTGGCTGAGGCCTTGAGCTTAGATAGGTCCGAGCCAGAGGCTTTTAAAAATAATACTACAACATTACATCATTCTCGTTCTATTTCTCCTCCAACCCCTCCCGTGTGCCCACCTGTTACTTTCAAAATCACAGCCTTTCTTTAATTATTATATATTCCCAAATGCATACATACAACTGCTCAGTCCATATAGTGTTACCTGTATGTATGTTTTCAGGGCTGTCATTGGTTTTGGATAGCCAGTGGTGTGCTCTTCTCCCGGGGAAGACCGTTTTGAAGTGAAACTTCTAGTTTCTTTGAAAGTCAGTTATGTCAATGGAGCAACAGGTAAATGATGTCTGCTAAAGAAACACGTGAAAGAATGCTTTCCTAAGCAGACACAGGTGAAGTGATGTTTGGATATAGAAAACACTGAAAGGACCCGTGATGAAGGAGCATAAATATGACCCCCCCCAAGTCGAGAGGAGCACTGAGCATGGTTTAATTTGCTCTGCCTTGCTATTCTTGCTACTACATGCATGTATGGTTCGCCTTACATAGCGTTGTTGAGCTCAGCCTGTGGTAACGCCACCGCTGAGAGAAACTCACACAAGAACTGTTCCTGAGGCAGTTTGCTGCTTAAGGGCACACCTCAGGCCCATTGTTGAGCGGTGGTTTCTTCAGGATTGAATTACAGTGTTAGTTCGTGTTGCTGTCTGCTGCCTTGAGGACCGGTCTGCAGCTGCTGGTCGTATTGGTGTTTGCTACAGGACTGAACTGCTGCCAAAGAAGATCGAGCTGCTCCCAAAGAATATGCTGAAAAGGTCCACTTCCCCCATATCTAATAGCTTTTCTCTTCCCTCCCTGCTGGGTGGTGGGCTAGGGGAGGTCAAATCCTTATTAAATATTTATGCTTGCACATTTCTGTCCTCAGCACTCGCTAGTTGTCTCAAGTTCTCCGATAGGTCGAAGCCTGTAGTTTTCCTGTCTACCTTAGCATGTCTGCTGATGTCTTCTCATTCAGGTCTGTTAGGCGCCATGTTGATGAGACTTCATGCGTGTAGCTCTGACATTCTGAAAGAAATCTCACGCAAGCTCCCAGATCCTCCGCTTCTAGGTCTGCTGCCCCCTCTCTGAATGTTCCCTGAGCCTTGGTTCAGGACTTGTATTATAGATGTTTCCATTGGGACTGGGCTCTAGAACTCTACATTTGATTGGTTATGGTTTTTCTGCAACAGTTGCCATATGTTGCAAAGAGACGTTCTGTGATGAGGGGTGAGGATCGCACTGCCAGTGGCGTAGATGAATGGTTGAGTGTACTTAGGGTTGTGCTGGTTTAGTGAGTGGAGGTTGTAGTTCTCCTCCAAGGTCAAGGTTGTCCTCCAATGATCAGATCTTGCAATTTCCATCTCTATTGCTCCCCAAACCCCCTCTCCCTTCCTGGCTTCCATAGTTTCTCCAGATCCGTACTCACATCTGAAGATCTGGAGCTAGAGCCTCCGTGAGAGAGAAAGTGTGTGTTTGTCTTCGGGTCTGGGTTACTTCACACAGATCCATTCACCTGCAGAATTCATGACTTCATTTGTATCTGAATCAAATTCTCTCAGTGTGTCTGTCTCTTTCTGGATTTTCTAGGCAGTGTTTGCTTTACTCCTGGCTATCATAGAAACTCACTCTGTAGACCAGGCTGGCCTTGAACTCAGAGATCTGCCTGCCTCTGCCTCATGAGTGCTGGGATTAAGGTGTGTAGCACCACTGCCCGGCTTCAATCTTCTCCTTAAAGGGCGTTTATCTTATGCATGAGAGTGATGCCACCGTGACTTCACTGCCTAATGCCCCTCTGAACTTAGATTCTAGACCAGACCTTTGTTCAGGCCGCTTTCAGCAGCCTTTTCTATACACAGCACAGTCACAGGGTTGGTTCCTGCCCTTGCTTCCTGAGAGGGTAGGTATGCCAAATAATCTCACAAATAAATATGAAACCGCCCAGGGAGGGAGACAGACCGGCTGGAGAACCCCGAGATGGTGCAGTGGCTTGCCAGTACTCACTTCCTTTCCGTGCCTAGTTAGGTCTGGGTCGCCTGCTCATGATCCCAGTGTTCAGGAGGCAGAGCTAGGAGGTTTAAGATTTCAAGGTCAGTTTTGGCTACAGAGTTTGGGACTAGCCTGAACTACTTGAGACCCCATCTCAAACGAACAGCAAAAACAAGCCAAACAACCATGTTCTCAACCTTATCAGGAACCTGGGAATCTGCAGATGCAATTAAGAATCTCTTATAGACTCTTCTTGGCTTTGCCTTAAACAACAAGCATTTTATAAGGGGGCAGAGAAGACCATGTTGGATGAAGGTAGATTGAAGCAAAGCTGGCAAAGTAAGAGTTTGATTGGCCAGAGAGACCAGGCTGGAGGTGAAGGGAGACAGAGCAGAGAGCCGGCCAGCAAATGCATGGAGGTGGGAGGTGTTTCCCCACTCCAGCTAGGGCTCCCTAGCTCTGTGCCACTCCAGGACCTTTGTCAGTTCCCACTGGTCAGCCTGCTTTTACCTCCAGCTTGTCCCACCCTTCAGGCCTCAGCAAAGATGAAACTTCTTGGCAAAACTTTTTGTGACCAGCTTAGCGGAGTCTACTGTCTCCTGAGACCTTAATTTCTTCATCAGTTCACTTAACACTATCGAGATGGTGGCGGCCGGTGTTACCTGAGTTCTCCCAGTGTCTGGGCACTGTGATAACTTTTTTGTTTTTTTAAGAAAACATCTATCTGTGACAGGGGAGGAAGGTTTCAACAGCAGAGCTTAGCACAACCTGCAGGAGTCTACTCTCTTCTGCCATCTTGTAGGTCCCAAGGATCAAACCCACATCTTAGGACTTGATGGCAAGTGAACTCCCTGCTTTCTTATTTAGGGCAGTTGGCCTCTGGGATCCTGTCTGGGGTGGCCACAGCACAGCCTCAGGCTTCTTCTCACCCTGAAGCTCTCCCAGGTGGTTCTAGCCTTCTGTAATGGAGCATGGTGCTACCCTGGCTGGCTGGGGAACCCATGCTCACCCAGTCCCCTGTCATAAGGAGCTGCTCCTCCTTGTACAGGCAGCGTTCCTCCAGTGGCTCTCAAAGATGCCTTGATGGTCAGCCGTCTTATAGGCATGGCTTTATTTTAAAATTCTCGGGCCTGCAAGCTCAGTAGCCCCACACAAGCCTGGGGGCTGAGTTTGGTTCCCAGGACCCATGTTAGAAAAGGGGACAGGAGAGAATCGACTCTAAAGATTGTCCTCAGACATGTATGCTGTGGTACATGTGCCATGCATGTGTGTGCACACACACACTACATACTCAATCCTTCAAAGGTTCTTGGTGGCTGTTAATGAGTGGCCCTGTGTAAGCCCGTGGACTTTCCCCTTGACTCATCCTGCGTGTCTTTGGTGGAAGTGTCCACGACTTGGCCATGCGACGCACTTGTTGGCATCGATGACATCTTGTGACAGAGTGCTCTGGAGAGCCACTGAGAAAACTCTACGCAGATCGATCAAGGATGCTTGCCCTCAGGCCATAACTGTCCATTGCCGAGGCTGCCTCCCTGGTTAGGCTGGGAGTTTACTGAGCAGCTGCTGGGTCCTGCTCTTGGGTTCCCTGACGGCCTCTTCAACAGATGACTTTTCTTGACCAGTAGGTGGCGCTGTTGAAAGGCAATTGGATCATGAGTGTACCAAGCTCACTGTTAGACCCCTCCCTGGTTGGATTTGTTGCTAACTGGCTGGTGAGATGTTGACCTATCCAGAAGTAGCACTTGTGTGCCTTAAAGGGTATATCTTGTCCCTAATCTGCAATTTGCGTTTTGACAACTCGTTGCTCTTGGCTTTACGATGACGAAACCAAGTGCATAGGACCCGAGTCCGTGGGCAGAAATGAATGTCCCTCCTCTGAGCTGTTTTCCTAATGTGTTCTGTCACAGGAACGTAAGATTGATGACACCTTGCTTTGCTCAGTTTTGTTGCCATGAATAAGTCAATTCTGCTTCTCCCCCACCGGCCCCCATTCCCTTACCAACCAGAACCCTGTCAGGTCCATCCCTGGGGTAACTTTTCTCTCTGCATCCAAAGCCCAGGCAGGTCACGCATGTGGTTCTGGGTTGGGGGCTCAGAACCCCTGCTGAAGGAGGCTGTAGAACACATTCCCTCCCCCACAGGCCACAGCGGTCGTCCATGGAGGTGGCGGCTGAGTCTTGCCAGTGGGGACTAGGAGCAGATGTCTGGGTTGAGTTGAATGCATGCATCATGAGCCTTGGTGGTCCAGTCACTGGGAGAATTGGAAGACCGTTTGTTAGAGCACCCTAACCTGACCTGGCCCGTTCAAGATGGGGGTGTGAGAGCAGGTGTTGGTGGAGGAACAGAATCCGGGATAGCTCAGACAAGGCTGGTTCATTACTGTGAGAGAGGATGGGGGTGGGGCTAGGGTGGGGGAGGGGCAAAAGTTGGATTCAGCAGTGCCAGGGGAGCTCAAGGTAAAGGCTTGGTGATCGATCTAAAGGCGACTGGAGAACCACCCAGGCTAAGGGTTGCTGGAAGTTACCCCTTAAGGACTATCACAGTTTGACATTAGAGAATGAATCCTATCTACTCAACTCTCACAAAGCGGGTCTCTTCATTTTTCAGGGTACAAGGGAAGCCAAGGCTTTCTGCTTGGCGATGCTGGCTGTAACAGATCTGGCCACATGGTGCTCAGCTGGCCCCACAGCAGGTCTTCCTTTCTCCTGCTCCAGGGCCAGCTCTGCATCTCAGTAGGAGACAGATTGCATCAGCTGTTCCCAGACTGGCAAGAAATAGAACTGGATCCTTCCTCCCAGCCTGCAAAGTGGCCTGGGCTCAGTAGAAAGGGTTCTTTAGAAGCTTGGAAGATGAGTCAACCAGGGAAGTCTCCTTAGGGGAGCCATGTCAGGAAGGGGACAGCCATGCATGCGGAAGGCCCTAGGTTCAGTACCCAGTACAGCAAACTAAGTTGAGAGTTCAATTCCAGTGACCTGCTCCCACCCCTGAGGAAACTGAGGAGCCGCTGACATGATACCCTGTCACCCGTGAGCACAGTAATTGCCTCTTACACCAAAGTCACGTGCAGGACCATCTGTCCAACGTTTAGGTTCAGGACACTAACCCAAGCAGTCTGGCCACTAAGACCCTAGATCCCACCAAAGAGTCCGCGAGCAAGTTCAGGTTCACCATTATACGTAGCTGCACTGTCTCCTGAGTCTCTTTCAATCTGAAACATTCCTCAGACTCACTTCGACCCTCATGACCTGGACTAGACGCTGTTTGGCTTTTGAATCAGGGTCCTGTGTGTTCCAGGCTGGCCTTGAACCCACTGTAGCTGAGGATGACCTCCTGACCTCCCTGTCTCCATCTCAGTCCTAGGATTACAGGCATGTGTCACTGTACCATTTGACCTGGACAGTTCTGAAGGGGACAGGCTGTCACTTCATGGGACACCCCTAGTGTGAGTGTGAGTGTGTGTGTGTGTGTGAGATTAGGTTCAGGCTGTGCATCTTTTATGGGAATAGCAGGAGAGTAGATGTCTTGTCCTCTTTTGGCTTTTGTTCCCTTTGCAAGGGAAGTACTTTTAAAGATGTTTATTTGTGCATGCCTGCACGTGTATACATGTGCACCGTGTGCATGCAGTACCCATAATGGCCAGAAGAGGGTGCATCTATCCCATATCCTCTCCTTCCCTATTCTTCCTCTCCTTTTATGTCTCTTCCCCTCTCACAGCTGCTTTTCTATTTTTATGTCCTTTGCACATGCACACAAACATATGCATACACACATACATTCATGCACACACATATATACATACACATACATGCACATACATGTACACATACACACATGCACAATGTACATATATGCACACATACACATGCACACATATACACGTGCATGCATACATTCTCATGCACACATATGTACACACATGCTCACATGCATACATGCACAATCATACATATACACATGTGCATACATGCACATATATACATGCACACATACATTCTCATGCCCACCCCCACATATAAACACATCTGTGTGTATGTACACATGCACACACATGCTCAATGCATACACATATATACATGCATACATGCACAACACATACATAAATACATGTACATGCACATGCACACATACACAAATTTTGTTTGCATGTAAGAGCGGAAATCTACAGTATTGTCTTTTTTTAAGACTGGCATATTCCCCTGCTGTGGAGGTCTCCAGATCCACCCACTTCCCTGCAAATGTCCCACTTTCATTCTTTAGAACGACTCTTCCATTATGCGCGAGGACATTCCTTTTCTCCATCTGGTTGTGGCCCTGGTCTCTTCCTTATCTCGGCTACTGTGGATTGAATATCAGCACTGACAATCACGTGGAATGCTGGCTTGGACCCTTTGTGTGGTGGCATAGCGGGCCCACAGGGTAGCTCTGTTTGAAGGTGTTTGAGGAACCTCCAGGCTGATTCCCACAGTGGCGCCTCAGTCACACTTGCACCAGTAGCACACAAGGGCTTTTGTTAGAACGCTTTGTGGCTGAAGCCATGGCTCAGCAGGTAAGGGCACTGGCTGCTCTTACAGAGGCCTTGGGTTTGTGTTGGGAGCCAGGACCCTCGCCCCTTACTCACCCCCTACCTTTTCCCCACCTGCACAGTACTCCTGCAGCTTGGCAGCCGCAAGATTCTGTTTGGCAGCTGCAAGCTGTTCTCAGGCAGTGTACCATGTCCTCTGAGAAAGGCAGGTAGACCACAGAATGGGTTGGCAGCTACAGATAGGAAAAGCAGTGTACCATGTCTCTAAGAAAAGCAGGTAGACCACCTATTGTTCCAGGGCACAGGCCGAGAAGATTCTGTACTTTCCCACCACCTGGTCCCTCTTACCCCCTTCCCTTACATGGTATAAAAAGGTGCTTTGCACCCAAATACATGACTCTTGACAAGCAAACGCTTCCTTGAGTCCTTTCTCTCTCTCACCCATTCTTCTCAGGTTGCAGTCCTCCCCGGGTCATCACGAATTACTAAGGACCCGCGGGTCGGGTCAGGTTTGGTTCCAGGACTCTCATGTGGGCTCACAACCATGTGTGACTCCAGTTCTAGGGATCTGATGCCTTCTTCTGGTCTCTGCAGGCACAATTTTTTTTTCTCTTTTGTTTCTTTTTTTTTTTTTTCGAGACAGGGTTTCTCTGTGTAGCCCTGGCTGTCCTGGAACTCACTCTGTAGACCAGGCTGGCCTCGAACTCAGAAATCCGCCTGCCTTTGCTCCCAAGTGCTGGGATTAAAGGCGTGTGCCACCACTGCCCGGCTCTGCAGGCACAATTAATGTGGTGTACAGACATACATGCAGGCAAAATACTCATACACATTAAAAAGGCAACCCCCCCCCAAAAAAAAAAAAAACCTTTAGAAGTGGTTTTGTGGGGAGTGTCTTTGAGGCCTTTCTTCCTTCCTTCCTTCCTTCCTTCCTTCCTTCCTTCCTTCTTCCTTCCTTCCTTCCTTCCTTCCTTTATGAGACAGGATCTTTATATGTAGCTCTGGTTGTCCTGGAACTCACCACATAAACCAGGCTGGTCTTGAACTCGCCTACTTCCGTCCTCACACTTACCCTCCCAAGTGCTGGGATGAAAGGTGTATGCCACCACACCTGGCTGAGGCTCCATCCTTCATGAGTCACCAAACACTCACATCATCCATTCATTTATGTACGCGAGAACCGAGTTGCTCATTGCCGTTTCATCGAGTGGGTTGTAATCTGTTCCCACTGACGTTGACTTTGATGCTTCCGCTGCCTCACTGGGCAGCGAGGGCCCCTCGCAGCTTCTTTGTCTCTCGACTTCTTTGATTCTTTGAGTACGCCTAGCTTTCTGGAACAACATGGCCCTTTGCCGGAAGAATCCTCGGCTTCAGGCCTCTCAAGGAAACACGTTTCAACTTAACAGAAAACATCTAGGACAAAGATCTTGGTGTCGGGTGTATTGCTGCTAGCGGCACGTCACTACACGCCCCTCAGTAGACACACGCAGTGTGTGTGTGTATGTGTATGTATATTTGTGTATAAGTGTGTCTGTTGTATTTGTGTGTATGCTTGTGTATTTGTTTATGTGTATGTAGGTGTGTTTGTGTGTATGTGTATGTATGTGTGTATGTGTATTTGTATAGGTATGTGTGTTTGTGTGTATGTGTGTTTATATGTGTATTTGTGTATGAGTGTGTGTTTGTGTATGTGTGTGTTTGTGTATTTGTATATGTGTTTGTGTGTGTATATTTGTGTGTATGTGTTTGTGTGTACGTGTGTGTGTATTTGTGTATATGTATGTATGTTTGTGTGTGTGTATGTGTTTTCTAGTTGTCCTTTCTCTAGAGGAGCGTATCATGGGTGAAGGACTCCGTCTCTCACTATCAGCTCTGTCAGTTCCCCTCTGCTTCTCCCTTCCAGGGATAGCTGGTGATCCATCACCCTCCTTAGATTTCAGCACTGGGCTGTTGTAAACATTTCCTTGTTACTGCTACTCTACTGGCCATCCTGGTCTTCATCTTACAAGGATGCTTAAGTGTGCACCCCACGCCCATCCCACCAGGGTTTGAATTTCCTGTTGGGGTTACTGCTCTGGTCTGAGTCCTCTTGGGAGCCACAGGACAACAAGTAGACAGGATGAGTCTCTCCTTCTGGTGACCTATGCTGATCTATCAGGGGGCCTGTCTTAGAGGCCTTTGGGTGCGTTTATTTAATATTCATAATCCGCTTCTCCCCAGCCCCCTCTAGGAGGTCAAAGCCATTAAAAGGTCCTTGACAATCATGCAAGAGCATTCAGAACTGGATGGCTGATTCCAACGGCCTTGTCGTTTATCGTCCTCCTCCCCCGCACAAATCCACGGGAGGAAAAACATTGCAGCTGAAACGAACCCCCATTTGCTTTCTATAAAGAGGAAAATTAGCTGCTCTAATAATCATGAATATTAATGTGCAGCCAATTTCACTCAATTAAACTGATGACTATAATTCTGCCTTCGCACTTTTTATTTAGCAGTTCACGGGGGCCATTTCAGTGACGCTCAGTATGGGGGTGCTTTTGACCCAGCCACAGGTTTGGCTTAGCTCCCTCACTTATCCCCAGCTTTTGTGAACACCGGACAAACTCTCTCACGTGTCGACTGAGCCCTTTTCCTGGTTTTGGGCCAGGATGTGTCATTGCCACCAAGAGCTTACAAGATTGTCTAGCTTGCTGTCCTGTAAGTGGCTTCTGTCTGTCTGTGAGTCACAGTGTCCCTGGGTGGTGTGCCCAGTGCCTAGCTATTCTCTGGACACAGTGAAGGAACTAACAGGGGTATGCCTCCCAGGTTAGGACATTTCCCCCTGAAAGTTGTGCATTCACCTGGAGTGGCGGTCATTTGCAGAGAGAAGCATTTCAGGGCAGGGGAGGAGGAAGTAGCACTCTTGATAGCCTCCGGCAGTTGGTCGGGGCTCTCCTGAGTCTCGGGCTTCTCCAGACACTTTCTGCAACCTTGTAACAAACAAAGCCTCTGTTTGTTTCTTGTAAAAACTACTCAGTATATTATTTAAAAATTGTGTGTGGGCGCACATAGCCCTTCCCCCCTCAAGACTGCAAATGTTCACAGAGCTTAGAAGGCGTCAGATGCTGACAGATGGAGTTACACTTGCTCAAGAACTGTCTGATGTGGGTGCTGGGAATGGAACGTGGTCCTCTGCAGGAAGGGCTCTGATCCTCAGAGCTTTCTTTCCATCCTTGACTCTCCTCAGTAATGTTAGCCTAGAGCCATTTCTGTTACCCGGGGAGCCTCAGCTAACACCACAGCCAAAGGACACACCTCTGTTTGAGGCAGGGTTTCTCCTTGCTTCAGCTCTGCCGTGGTTTAAATGAGAACGGCCCCCACAGGCTCAGCTCTGAGTCCCCACTTGATGGAACAGGTTTGGGAAGGGTTAGGAGGCACAGCCCTTTTGGAGGATGCGTGTCACCCAAGTCGGGCTTTGGGGTTTCAGAAGCACCATTGCTAGTATTCTCTCTGGTGGAAGATTTCAGCTGCTCCCGCAGTCATGGCTTCCCTCCACCACCATGGACTCTAACCCTCTGGAACCGCAGCCTAAACAAACACTCTCTTTGATAAGTTTCCTTGGTCATGGTGTCTTATCACCGTGATAGAAGAGTAAGGAAGACATCATGATGTCTTCTGGGTGGTTCTCTTGGTTTTGCCTCCCACCTCAGTGACGGAATGCTGGTGTTTTCAGACATGCACCATCCTGTCTAGTCATTGATGGTTTCTAGGGATCCAAACTCAGGTTGTCAGGTTTGCTTGGCAAGTATTTTTATTTGCTGAATCTCTGACATTTCCCCCACCCCCACCCCCGCCTCAGCTGAGGTCTCCCTGTATAGTTCAGATTGGTCTTGAACTCAATATATCATTCAGATCGGATTCAGACTCACAATTGCCCTGCCTCAGCTGACCAGGCCTGGGGCTACAGTGACATGCAAGCATGTCTGACCAGGACAGTGTTTTGAGATGTATCAAGAGAACCTTGGGTAACTCAGTGAAATTCTGGAGCTGTAACTCTGGTGCTTGAATCTGGGTATTGTGTTTCACCCCGATGAGTCCATTTGCCCCCCACCCCCATCCCCAAACAAATAGAGTGTGGCTACATCAGGCGGCCTTGAGACAGAATGTGCATTGGGATTGTTCGGTGAGATGGCTTCAAAAGTACATCCCAGGACTCAAGCCTTCACAGAGTGATTCCGCAGGAGCAGAAACAATAATGTCCCAGGGGCTGGGAGGCTGTTCGCTCTTTCCCAGCGGGCTTTAGGAAACTGAATTCATATTGATGACAGTCCTCAGTTGGTGAAGAGAACAAACCCAGCCCCACCTCCCCCACTCCACTTTATGGGGAAGCTAAGGACGCAATCACTGACGGAAGTTGCCCCTCCTTCCTCTCCCATCCCCTTTCCCTTCTCCCTCTCGCCTTCCTCCTCTCTTGCTCCCTCCCTCCCTCCCTTCCTTCTCAGCCCGGCTCCCCCACCTCCCGCAGCCTTCCCTCATCCTTCGGAGCTTTCCATGGTCCTGAAGTCAGTTGCGCATCTTTCTATCAGGTGTTTACAGAGGCGGCTTGAACAGTCTCCTCCCTTGCTCCCTCCCTCCCTTCTCAGCTGCTCGCCTTCCCCACCCCAGGTCCTTCGGCGCTTTCCATGGTTCTGAAGTCAGTCGAGCATCTTTCTATCAGCTGTTTACAAAGGCTGATAGAACAGTGGTGAACAGTCTCCTCTCCCTGGGTGGTCTCCCCACTCTCCTCAGCTTGGTGGAAGGAGAATGAATTCTCTTCCAGTCATGTTGCCAGTACATCGGTTGCCATAGCAGCAGAGAGAGAGGATGAAAGCTAGGCTCTCACCTAAGTCGAATTAAAAGCCACCCTCTTGGGGGAACAAATGGCTCCTAGAGGGCCCTGAGAACCAGAGAGCATTGGTTTATTTATTTTATTTTATATTCATTCGTCTGGTGGGATGAGGTTCTGAGAAGGAGAAGGGATGGGGGTTGGGTCCCTAAGGGCTTTGTATGGAGAAAGAATGCAAGACAGTGTCACCAACAGAAACGATATCTCACAGGGCCACTACTCCTTAAAAATAGTGACAGATATTTCAGAACATCAGTGGAGTATATATCCATGGACTATGTGGGAGAAAAAAGAAAGAGCACCGTGAAGTGACTTGAATGTTGTCTATAGGAAGCCTCCTTATTGCCTGGGGCTTCTCCTGGTCACTTGGCTAAAGCAATGCCTAGACCATGACGCTTGCCCTCCCAATCTTCCTACTCTTCTGCTGCCTCCTCCTCTTCCTCCTCCTCCTCCTCCCCAAGCAAGCACTGGACCCTACCCTTCGTCACAGCGACAGTCTCCAAAGCCAAGCCTGGGTGAAGATCAGTGCTAACTGCAGGGCTGTCTTCTCAGGTCAAGGTTATTTCTGGGGACAGCATTCAAGACCAAATGGTGGTCAAAGAGCTGTCCGCCATTTTATCTGGCTAGAGAAGAAGTATGTTCAAGTGCAAACGGCTTCTCTTTTCTACCAGCAGGAAGGGCTGTGGCTCTTCACTCAATCGCAATGACTAGTGTCCTGTCCTGTAGACCACAGGACAGTCTGAGGCAGTGAGTTGCCCAAGTTATCTACATTTTACAGAGGAAGCATACAAGACCCAGAGTGGTGAAGTAGCTCTTGGAGTTCACACAGCTAGGAAGTGCCACAGCTGGGATTTGAACCCAGGTCACCCTACCATTCCAGGGAACCTAGCTTGCTTGAGGCTAAAGAGCAGACACTCTTGGGATGTTGCCAGTCAAGAGCGTCTTTGGATCACAGAGATTTGCAGAGAGAAAGGTTTGCCTCTGGCTCCTTCTGCAGGAGTTGCTCAGTTCACAGTGAATGGCTGTGGGCCTCAGGGTCACAGGGGAAGCTGGGCTTCGTGCCTGTTATCCTGGAAAGGATGGGTGGGTTTCTTACCACCTCACAAGCCACGGGGCTGGGTGGTGGTGTTGGCTTGAGATTGAACTTTACAGCCCACCCCTCCCTCCAGATGCTGTGAGAGACAAGAATACGAGTCTTTGATGACCAATAGTTGTGCTATTGTGGAGGGGAAAAAATTCTTACCAGCTCATCGCTGGACAAAGGTCTACAGCTAACTAACTGATCAGGGATGAGGCCCCACCACCAGTTGGTTCTCCAATACCAAGTGCTCATCCCTGAAGGCTCACACACACATAACTAACACTAAACAGATCAGCAGGTTGTATTTATATATCTGTGTGTGTGTGTTTAAAGCAATAGTAATCAAAGAAAAAGAGGCCTTGAGTTTGAAGGGGAGTGAGGTGGGGCATGGGGGGATGGAAGGAAGGGACATGGGGGGTTGGAGAGAGGAGAGAAACAGAAGGAAGAAACAATGCAATGTTTTAATTAAAATAAATTAAAAAAGAAATCCAACTTATAAATGTAGACTGAAAAATAGTAAGTGAGCCTTCAAAATAAGATTTAAACATTTTTTAAAAAATATTTATTTATATGAGTGCTCTATCTGCTCAGCAGAAGAGGACATCGGATCCCATTACAGATGGTTGTGAGCCACCATGTGGTGACTGGGAATCGAATTCAGGACCTCTGGAAAAACAGTGCTCTTAACCACTGAGCCATCCATCTCTCCAGCCCAGATTTAAACATTTTAAAAGTTACAAACAAACAAACCAACCAACAAAGGGTCATCCAATCAGAGAGGTCAGGTTGTCAACTCTCAGAGCAGAACAGGACCTTAGAAGCAACCAAGTCTGGCCGGGAGATGGGTCACCTGGTCGATGGGCTCATCTGGGGACCTGAGCTCAACAACCCAGAATCCATGTGAGAAGCCAGGCATGGTGGCACGGTGACATGAGCCTGTGACTCTAGTGCTGAGGAGGTGGGAAGGGGGAGGACCTGGGCGGTGCTCACTGCCCAGTCAGCCCAGCCGAGTCAGGGAGCTCCGGGCTCAGTGATAGACCCGTCTCAAAATGTAAAGTGGAGAGTGATGGAGCAAGACACCTAAACCCTCCAGGCTGTCCCCTCAGTGTGTAGCTCCGAGGTCATGGAGGCAGGGGATAGCGAGATGGACAGCTGAGGACACTGAGTGTCCACAATTGCAGGGGACCTAAAAATCACCTCTATCTGTTTTGTTCAGCTTCTGTACTTGAATTATAAATCATAACTATTCACAAGGTGTCAAAGGTTAATCTCTTACACCAGAGGGAATTTAAAGGAGTCTGTGGAGGGGAGTAACCACCGCATAAAAATGAGTAACTTGGAATAAGTGTTCTACCTCAATAACGACAATCTTAGCGCTAAGTAAGAATGACTTTCAAACAGGGCTGCCATGAGGGCGATTACAGCCAAGCCTGAGGTTCCATTCTCCGGTCCAACATGGTGGAGCCAGAGAGCTGGCTACATCAAGTTGTCCTCTGATGTCCTAATGTATGTCATGGCGTGTACATGTATATACATGCATATATGCACACACACAGGTAAATATGCACACACACACAGAGATAAATTTGCACATACATATGTACGCACACAGAGATAAATGTGCATACATATATAAATATGTACACACACACTGACACACACAAACACGAAAGCCAAACATAAAAAGAATAATGTCGAAGAAAGAAGCAAAGCCTTGGCATGACACACTGCTTATTAACATACTATGTCATATGCTCTTATTTATTTCAGAACAGAAGCCAATACTGGCTCCAAGATTGCTTTAGGAGCAGCAGAGGGAAGGTGCCTCATGTATGAAAGGCAGCTCATGTGCAGCTGAGGGAGCCAGGTTGATCTTGTCTCCTGTTATGGTTTGAATATGCTTGGCCCAGGGAGTGGCACTATTTGGAGGTGTGGCCTTGTTTGAACGGGTATGGCCCTGTTGGAGGAGGTGTGGCCCTGTTGGAGTAGGTGTGGCCTTGTTGCAGTAGGTGTGGCCCTGTTGGAGGAGGTGTGGCCTTGTTGAAATGGGTGTAGCCCTGTTGGAGTTGGTGTGGCCCTATTGGAGTAGGTGTGGCCTTGTTGGGGATGTGGCCTTGTTGGAGGAGGTGTGTCACTGTGGGTATGGGCTTTAAGAACCTCATCCTAGCTGCCTGGAAGTCAGTCTTCCACTAGTGTAGGCAGCCGTGTTTAAGATAGCACTTGGGATGGTTACAAAGTCGTATGACTAGCACCTGACGATGTAGGCAGCTGGCTTCCAGCGTGGCCAGCTCAGCTAAACTGGTAAACAAGTCCTTTGTGCATGTGTCGGCCTTGTGCCCCTCCTGAGCGGCTTATGCAAATGAGGTATTGGCAGCTTAACCTATCCTGAGAGAACACGTCACCCAGCCTGCCTTGGGAAGATATATAAGCAGCTCATTTCCACTGCTGGGGGTCCCCGTCCCCATCCATAAGTCGAGTCATTCCTGCAATAAAGCTGACTGAGAAGAATCCAACCGTGTCGTGTCTTAATTGCTGGTCAAGGCGGACGCGACACACTAGCAGCCTTCAGATGAAGATGCAGAACTCTCAGCTCCTCCTGCACCATGTCTGCCAGGATGCTGCCATGTTCCCGCCTTGATGATAATAGACTGAACCTCTGAACCTGTAAGCCAGCCCCAATGAAATGTTGTCCTTATAAGAGTTGCCTTGGTTATGGTGTCTGTTCACAGCAGTAAAACCCTGACTAAGACATCTCCTAAAATATTTAAAAGGGAGATGGACAGATGAGTGAGAGGTGTGGTCAGGATAGAAACACAGACACAGCCACAAAGACAGTTAGATGCAGGGAGGCTTACACACAGAGACACAAATTCATACGTGTGTCCACACACAGGCACCCCATCAGAGATGGACCAACAGTCATCTCCACACATTGCTCCTCCTGGTGTGATTAACCTCCCTGAGGACAGAGGAGATGCCAGGACAGATCCCCGAGGTTCCCTGTGGGTAACGAAGTAGGCCCAGATCACATAAACCTCCATTTCTGACCCACAAATGCCGGTAATACTCATCGGTGCAGGCCCGCTTCCCAGCAGCCATTGGGCTGCCTTGCTGCTGGCTTCAATGGATTCCATTGCTGAACTAGACCGTGTCTCCCCCAGCCCTGCAGAACCTGCCCATCAGGGTAAGAGCGCCAGCCAGGGACGTTGCAGAATCAATACCATGTTCTTCGTGTTACAGAGGCCATGAGATTGATTGCAAGGAAGCAGCTATGGTTGGGTTTAACTGGGCTCCTGGGCCTCACCCAGTGAGGAAAAGATCTTCACCCAAGACTGGGAGAGGCTCATTCCTGCTTCAGTGTGAACCGCTGGGGTATCCTGGTGACGTGTCCCCCACTTCCTATGGCATCCATTCAGCTCTGCAATCTGCCGACCTGAGCTTGAGTCCCACAGGCCCTCTGAGCCCTGTTCCAACCGTTAAGTAGGCTGACAATGACTCCCACTTTGGGAGGCTGTCATGAGGCTTCCAGAATGGGAGGAGGGGACGGAGCAACCCCAGTTTGAGTTTTATGACTTTTGCCTTCAG
The DNA here is from genome assembly GCA_021653895.1 of Mastomys natalensis. Taxonomy (NCBI): domain Eukaryota; kingdom Metazoa; phylum Chordata; class Mammalia; order Rodentia; family Muridae; genus Mastomys; species Mastomys natalensis. Next base: position 237,352 of record JAJTUV010001229.1, read on the forward strand.
CAATGGGCAGTAACTTTCCGTTTCTTTATGTCTTTTTCCCAGGAATAAATTTCCTTGTCTCTGCCGCATAGTTGGGTTTGGGCATGCAGTGGGTCTTTCTGGATCCTTACACTGCAGAGGAAGTTGGGCGCCTAGTCTTACCCCAGCTAATCAACAATTCAGTTATGTCCCTGCTTCTGGATAGAGACCCAATCCCTACCAGAGGACAGGTGCTGAATACCTTCAGACCAATAGGAAAAGGGAGTAGAGGAATTGTCTCATGGGAAACTCACATAAAACCCAATCAGTTAGGGTCTGTGGTGTCCCCAGCTCTAGGTCCCCGTCTGAGAATTCTTTTTTTTAAATTATTTTATGTATATGAGTACACTGTAGCTGTCTTCAGACACATCAGAAGGGGGCCATCAGATCCCATTACAGATGGTTGTGAGCCACCATGTGGTTGCTGGGAATTGAACTCAGGACCTCTGGAAGAGCAGTCAGTGCTCTTAACCGCTGAGCCATCTCTTCAGCGATCTACCTGAGAATTCTAACAACTGCCAAACAAAACCAACAAACAAACAAAAACCACCACCACCAACAACAACAGGAGGTGATCTGTGAGCAGAGACCTGAAGTGAGAGGAAGAGCCCAGGTGTAGACACCCGGAGGCTGGGGGTTCTAGAGAGGGCATTGTCAGGTGCAGTACCCAGCCAGGGGCAGAGCTGGGAGTTTATTTTTTTTCCTTAGACAGAAAGAGGAGTCGTGTGGTTGAGGGAGGCTGGGAGTGCAGGGGGTGAGTCTGGGAGCACGGATGTATCAAATCCTGTCAGGGAGAGAAATGAAGGCATTAAGTACCACTGAACATGATTTGCTGGAGCTTTGGGGTTGGGGAAGACTCGAGATCCAATTTATATTTCAAAAGGAGGGACTCTGGGTGCGTTGGGCCAGTGAGAGCAAGGGCGCAGCGCAGGTCAGAGAGCAGAGAGGAGCTCCGCCCCCCCCCCCCCGCCCCTGCCCCCGTAGTAGGAAATGGCAGGAGTCAGCGGGGTTCGTGACAAGATCAGCTTTATTGGGGGTAAGGGTGGTAGCTTGGCCTTGTCTGTCTTGATGTAGCTACTACTCTGTTTTAATATGAGTCTCCTGATGATGACTGATAGTCTCAGTCATATGCGAGGGCAGGCGGCACGGACTGTGGCGGAGTCTCCCCTCCCCCTTGACTCGGGAAGAAGTGATGTCAGGAAACTGGGTTGTGGCCTGGTCACTTGTTAAGGATTCAGGCTAAATCTCATGCCCTCGATCTGGGCCCCAGGTTCTCTCCGAGTTAGGCAGGAAGGTGGTGGTGGGTCAGAGGAGGGTGACCCCACCCCCGGCGTCAAGGGGTCACCACGTGCAGGGCGTCGGGGGTGAGGTAGAGGGGTGAGTGGTAGTGTTGCATTGGAGAGGTCCTCTCAGCCGTCCCTTCCCACCCTGCTACATTGGGTTAAACATTTATTGAGCACCTACTGTCTACCTGATGCTTCCCCACTACCAAAGTTAATGTGTTTCCAATTTATGGGGGTGGGGTGTCCCTAAGGTGGGGGGGGATGTCCCTAAGCCAGCCCCGAATGCACAGACTTTATAGGGTTGGCTTTTTCTTCCCTCTCCCCCAACCAGATCATCGGCTCTCTCGCTCCTGACTTGTATGAAAGTTTGGTGTGAGAAGATAGTTGATTTAGCATGAAATTTTATGTGGCAGGATAATTTATCGAGGTATTAATTTGTGTTCTGTTTCGCTACAAGAAAGGGATAAGGACAGATGGGCCGTCGGAGATTTCCCCCTCTCTGCTGGATGCAGCTCCGAAGAAGGAAAAAGAAGGGAGGGGGAGGCAGGCTGTGTCTGCTTCAACGGGAGCTCAGTCACTACCTGCTTCTCTTCCCTCCAGTGGAGAGGAGCGACTATCCGTGGCACAAGTGTCCTGCCAGAGTCCGCAGAGCCTGCCCTGTCCCTGGGGGCTGGGGACACGGATCAGTCAGCAGAATGCTTGCTGTCTCAGCAGAAAGACCTCACTTTGAGCCTCAGCACCCATGGACGTGCAGGGTATCACCACCCCCCCACCCCCAATCCCTGTGCTGCAGAGGCAGAGACAGGAGGCTCCTGGGTTTGGCTATCAGCCAGTTGAGCCATCCGATGAGCTCCAGATTTAGTGAGAGATCCGTCTTAAACACTAAGTCCTTAAGAGCATTTGCTGCTCTTGCAGAGGACCTGAATCCAGTTCCCAGAATCCACATGGTGGCTCAAAACCATTGGTAACTCCAGTTCCAGGAGATCTGACACTTCATTTAGACTGCGGCATCAGACAGACATGTATGTGTACACACACACACACACACACACCACACGCACACACACACACACACACACAAGTATTTTTTTAAAAATACCCTGGGGATAGAGAGAGGGTTTAAGAGGACCGGCTGTTCTTTCAGGAGGCCCAGGTTCAGTTCCCAGCACCCATGTGGTGGCTCACAACCATTTGTAACTCCAGTTTCAGACCATCTGCTGCCCTCTTCTGGCCTCCACGGGCACCAGCCACACATGTGGTGCATATACATGAATGCAGGTACACCTTCATACACACGAAAAAGTAAAACACACAAATCTTTTAAAAATAAAATCAAACCCAAGGTGAGCCAGGGAGGTGGCTTAGCAGTTAAACCTAGTGGAAGCAAGGGTTTGGGCTTCGATCCCAGAAGCTGTGTAAATGCTAAGCAGGAAAGGAGATGGATCTGTAATCCGAGCCCTGAAAGGTGGGAACCAGCCCACCAGAGCAAGCTGACCAACATGAGCCATATTAGCAAAGTCTGCGTTGGAAGGGGAGACCCTGCCTCAAAGGATAAGGTGGAAGATTGGAGCTTGGGTCTGTCCATGCACATGCCCTTGCACACACACACATGTGAACATGCATATACATACATGTATATCACATACACATATGAAAAGAAGGAAACAAACTAAGGTGGAAAGAAGAGGGGGTTGGGGATGTGGCTCAGCTGGCAGAGTGCTGGCCCGGGAAGCCCGAGGCCCTGGGTTTGAGTCTCACACTGCATATACCAGGTGTGTCCAATGACAGTCACCCCAGCAGTCAGGAGGAACAGAAGAGCAAGGTATTCCTTGGCTACGGAGTGAATTCGAGGCTAGTCTGGGTCATGTGAGACCCTGTCTCAACAAACTGATCAAACACAAAACAAACAACTGTGCAGTGGTGGCACACACCTTTGATCCCAGCACTAGGGAGGTAGAGGCAGGCAAATCCCTGAGTTCGAGGCCAGCCTGGTCTACAGAGTGAGTTCTAGGACAGCCAGTGCTACACAGAGAAACCCTGTCTTGGAAACCCAAAAACAACCAAATAAAAAAATCTGTCTTAGGGTTTTACTGCTGTGAACAGACACTATGACCAAGGCAAGTCAGGATTTAACTGGGGCTGGCTTACAGGTTCAGGGTTCAGCCCATTATCAAGGCAGGAGCATAACAGCATCCAGGCAGGCATGGTGCAGGAGGAGCTGAGAGTTCTACATCTTCATCTGAAGGCTGCTAGCAGAAGATCGACTTCCAGGCAGCTAGGATGAGGTTCTTAAAGCTCACGCCCACAGTGACACACCTCCAAGAAGGCTACACCCACCTAACAAGGCCTACTCCAATGAGGCCACACCTACTCTAACGAGGCCACACCCACTCCAACAAGGCCACACCTCCACATAGTGCCACTCCCTGGGCCAAGCTACTCTAAACCATGACACAACCCCCACAAACAAAAATAAAAGAGAACAGAGTAAAAGCAGACTCGTGCTGCCGGGATCAGTAAAGGACACAGACACCTTGTTTACTATGGAGCCGCAGAAGCATGGCTTTCAGGCCTCTGCTCTGCGCTGACACCGAAGGACTCACCCAGGCCGGGCTAACTTAGCATTCATAGCCTGTGTTTCCCTTTGCAGCCAGACATCGCTCAACTGTGAGATAAAGTCATTTAACTAAGACTGTCTTCTGGCTGGAACGGCTAGAGATGGCTTCCTGTTTGTCTCCTAAGAAGACCGGGCTGCAGTCCCTGGCCTGCCAGCCTCAGGCCGGCTATGCGACATTGGTCTTTGAATGGGGAAGTTCCGCAGTGGGTAATGGGGTCAGTCTGTGCTCCAGCGGCTGTGAAAGTTCCTTCCATTTGCTCCTGAGCCTGATGTGAGCTCACGGGCTTCACAGGAAGCCGGGTAGGAGCTATGCGGCCTGGAAAGATTCTTCTGTCTGCAGAGGTGTGCTCTGCTGTCTTGTCACGGAGTCTCTCCACAGAGAGGGAACAAGGGACAGAAAAAGAGAGTGAGATCGTGTACAATTGCAAAGGAAATGGTAGGTCCATTTGCCTGTACAGAGAGTCTGGAAACTTCTGTAAAGACCCTGTTATAAATATCTTCAGCTGTTCAAGCCATGTGTGTCTCTAGGGAGACAGTTTGGTTGCTTGGGCTTTGCTGGCCCAAGGATCCCAGTTTGAACTCCAGAACCCGTATAGAAAATGGCATGGTGGTGTGTACTGGTGATCCCAGCACCGGGGAGGCAGACGCAGATGGATCCTCGGAGCTCATTGGCCCAGTCCGTGAGTTTCACGCCAATGAGAGATCCTGTCTCAAAAAACAAGGGAGCTATTAAGAGATGGCAGAAGCCAGCCAGCGGTGGTGCACCGCTGCAGTCGCCATGCTCTGGAGTCCGAGGCGGCCATCTGTTTCTCCGGAGTTCGAATCCCCGCCTGTGCTTCTTCACAGGGAGTGGGGGGGGGGACTTTACCGGGCGGTGGTGGCGCACACTTTTAATCCCAGCACTTGGGAGGCAGAGGCAGGCAGATTTCTGAGTTCGAGGCCAGCCTGCTCTACAGAGTGAGTTCCAGGACTACACAGAGAAACCCTGTCTTGAAAAACCAAAAAGAGAGAGAGAGAGAGAGAGAGAGAGAGAGAGAGGAGATATGGCAGAGCAGTTTAGAACATTTGCTGCTCTTGCAGAGGACCTGGGTTTGGTTCCCAGCACCCACACGGTGGCTCACAACCATATGTAACTCCAATTCTGACTTCAGAGGTCACTAGGCACACATGTGGTGCACATACATGTAAAAAGACTAAAACAGCCAAAGTGGGCAGTGAAGGATGCCTGAGGTTGTCCTTTGGCTGCTCATACCTATACACGGACACACCCCAGACAGCTGGCTGGATCTGGTAGGGTAGCTGACTTCGGCTGGTCAGACCCACACTCCTCCTTCCTTATAGAACTGGATTTCAGTTCTATCCAGCCGCAGGTTCCTGGGACTGACCCACCTGCTTCAGGGATGACTTTTCATTGGCTTGATTGAAGCAATCACAAGTCCATCTGTCTGAACACAGTGGTTCATTCAGGGTGGGCAAGAGGCCTCAGTCAGCCAACCCCAGTGGATATCAAGGCTCAAGCACACAAGACGTAAGTAGTGAAACCAGGGCTCCGTGTCAACTTCCTTTTGTGTTTCTTTGGACTGCTGGGGTGAAAAGCAGGATCTTGTGCATACTGGGCAAGCAAGCTACTACCACTGGGCCACCCATCGTTTTAAATTCCCACTTGAAAGTTCTATGAGATGTGACCTATGCGTAGGTAGCCATGAGACCCTGATCGGACTTTAGTGATAGCTAACAATGTGTTTTACAGGTCTCTCTGCTGTCAGAGCAACTCTGCTGAAGGCCTGGTGGCTCTGTGGGGGCTGGAGAAATGGCTCAGTGGTTAGTGCTTGCTGCTCAGTCATGGGGATGAGAGTTCAGATCTCAGCACCTGTGTTAGGTTGAAAGACCAGACTGACTCCATCTTGGGTTCAGGATCCATCTGAGAGAACCTGCCCTAAGGTTGAACTAACAAGCCTACACCTAGCACTAGTTTCCAGGACACTCCCTAACAACTGCCAATCAGGAGGGGAGCAGAAGTTAAATTTATGGATGCACCCAGTGTCAACCAATCATTTTAAAGGGCAACAAATTCCATAATAGCCCCCCAATCAGATGTGTGAAAACACCCTTGCTTGTTTGCTTACCTCTATAAATGCTTGCTTGAAACTGGGCTCAGAGGTTTACTCTCCCATCGTGCTGCATCAGGGATGGAGGTGAGCCCAAACTGGAGCTTGAATAAAGACCCTAGTGTGGTTGCATCGGGATCAGCTCCTTGGTGGTCTTTTGGGGTTTCTAGAAACGGGCACAAAAAGGTGGCTCACAAATACCTGTAAGTTCAGCTCCAAGGGTTATGGGGTCCCCTTCCACATCCAAAGTCACCCAGTGGAGAATGTCACATCACAGGGTAGCCATCTGGAACTCGGTCTCCATTCCTACATTTTAAACAAATAAGGCCCGTCCCCTGGCCACAGTGATTAACTCTCTCCAGAGAGTCATCTGAAGCCAGTTGAGCCAGGATCTGCCAGAGGAAAAAAAGAGTTCCCTTTCTCTGTGTGTGTCTCTCTGTGTCACCCCCCATCCTGCCCTGTGCAGCTTCCCTTTCTGGAAACTTCTTTCTCATCCGTACCTATAGGATTACAGGACAGTAACTGGAAGCCCTCACTGCTGGTCACAGTGTCTTGAGGATGAAAATTGTTCTAAGAAAGACCATTCACCTGTGATGGTTCTGAAACATGACCACACATTCTCCAATGATCCCCCCAACCCCCAGCAATGTGGTGTGATTTCCCTGCTTGCTGTGGTGGCGTTCAGTGACCACCATGATTGTAAGCCACCTCCACAGTTGGTCAGAGAGTTGGCTCCTGGCAAATGCTCACCATCTGCATTCCTCACTTCAGGGCACACCAGCAGCTGTGTGTGTGTGTGTGTGTGTGTGTGTGTGGACTGCACCCTCCTGTGAACCCCAGTGCTAATTTGTCTTACATTTGAGTGAGCTGTCTTGGGATGAGTTCTTCAGCCCTAACCAAGCCTTCCCACAGCTTCTGGAATAGCAGAGCCAGGACCATCCAGCTAAGAACCCTGGACTCCCAGCACATGGGAACTAAGAGGAGTCACAGTCCCCTCAGCTTGGGGTTCTTTGTTACGCAGCAGGAGGTGACTGATACAGACCTGCCTTTGAGAGAATCAGGCTAAGTGCATGTGGGAGCTGTTGGCAGGGGGATGTGTTTCCCTGTTCCTACCACTAAGTTTAGGATGTCTGAAGCAACCTGAGTTTTGGGTTGTTTGTTTTTTATAACTTTGCTTTGTGTGGTGTGTGTGTGTGTTTATGCACATGTGTGCACAGGTGCCTGCAGAGGCCAGAAGAGGCCGTTTGATCTCTTGGAGAACCACTTGTGAACCACTCGATGGGAGTATTGGGATATGAACTCTTGTCATCGTGATTAACTGCTAAGCCATCTTGCTAGCCTCAGGAAGTCAGTTTCCAAAGACAGAGGGGAAGGATGGAGGGAGGAGGGAGGAAGAAGGATGGAAGGAGGGAAGAAGGAAGGAAGTGGAGGAGGAAGGGGGTGATGATGTGAAGGGTGTTTTGTTTGTTCTTCGGGGACACACCTGTTGAGTTCACATAGGTTGGATAAAATCTCATTTCACTCCACAGCTTCCTGGGTGAGTGTGTCATTCATGAGGTTTTGTACCCGTAAGAGGGAGCCATGCACGCGGGTAACTGTCCCCTTCCCCTCACTTGTTTGTGCTACAACTGCTTTGACAAGCGGCAGGCTCTCGTGTGAACATAAGAAAAGAAAACACAAGCAGGTGAAGTGCTCTCTGAGAAAGTGCAAGTTCCTGGATCCAGCCGCTCCTGAAACCCAGCCAAGTTCCGCCTTTAATAGAGGCAGCTGGAACAGCAGATGTTTTGTTGAGCACGTGTAATAAGTTCTACCTTCTGTTAATTCGGTTTCGCTTGTAGCCAAGAAAGGCTGACGGAGCACAATACCCATTGCCAGAGTGTGTCAAGGGGAACAAGCCGGAAATAAAGATTTACAGAAACACGAAGAATGGGTGAGCTCAAAGTCTAAAGTCCCAGAGACTATCTAGACCTGTTTATTTAGGGTGACTTCTGGTGGTCACACACCCCATGGCCAGCCCTTAAGGAACCTGATGCTAAGCTAGGGGTCAGAGAAGAGCAAGCAAGGCAGATGCCTGAAAGCCTTGTAAACAGTTAAGGAGAGGACCCAGGTTGTCAAGGCCGGAAGGACGGCTCCATGCACGTATTCACAAGCAGACACTAATACAATAATAATTAGTAAAAAAAAAATTAAAGAACAGCAGAGGCAGGCGGTTGTGTTTGCTATCCATAGACCTCGTTCCTTGTTTATTTCTATTGTTTTTCTTTTAGATTTTTTTTTCTTCTTTGCCTAGAATACAAAGTATCATCTGGTCCGTCCTCCTGGTCTACTTCTGAACAGCTTGGCGCACCTCTTTACAGGGTTTTCTTCCGTGTTTTGAACAGTTGCTCTGTGCAGTTACTCACACAGACTGTTGCAAGTTTTTTCTTAGTTACTTCTAAGTAGGTCTTGGGCACAAGGAGACCTGGTTTCCTTTTGAAAGAGCTCTTTAATAGCCTAACGGAATATTCTCTATCTCCCTGTGGGCCAACACAGACTCCAGCTTTTCGTTTCATCTGTGCATGTTTCTGTATAGGAGGAGGCGGGGTGGCGCTGCAGGCTTGGCGCCCTTGCCTATTTGCAGAAGGGTCTCCACCTCCCTCTGCCTTGTCAAGGGCAGGCAATTAGTTTCGGCTAATCTGATCGACAATAAGACTTCCTCTTATTGTTTTATTTCCTTTATTTTCTTTCAGCTCTCAAACACCTTCCTCTTCCTTGGGCGAGCATAGCCTCTCTTCCTCCTGCTCCTCCCGGCCGCCACACCATTTCCTTTCTGCTTGGTGATTGGTGAGCTACATGCATTCCGTTCATGCTGGAGAGAGGCCCTCCCCAGGGTGTAATTAGCACCAAGACAGCTCTGCATTTCTATCTCCTTGAAGAAACTCAAACCTTTGTCTGGAGTAGTAAAATCTAGTGTTTGACCGGAGGCCAAGACACAAAGAAAATGAAGCAGGCTGGACAAGTAATCAAAGCTAAATGAACTCCTAGCACTAAGCACCCCTTCCTGGGTCGGGGACAACAGCTGTCTTCCTGACTGCTTGCCATTCTTCTGCATTTGCCCGTCCCCGGGAAGGCAGAGAGAAATCCTGACAAACGCCCCCACTGAATGATGTGCTGTACTCTGGGAGTTTTCAATTTGGCTGCATTGATTTATAAGGTCTTTTCAATTACTGAATTCTTGTAGGTGGCAGAGCGGAGGACCGCGGACGTGAGCCCCATGCTCTATCGATCTCAGGTACTTCCACAGGGGCGTCTGTGTGCCAGCCGGAGATTGATGAAGCCGCGAATAACGAGGCTTCCCACGCAACAGTTATTAAATGAGAATCTAGAATCCATTAACACGGGAACTTGTCTGGAGAATACAAGGGAGGTGCGGAGGAGAATCCTGAGCTACCGCACTTACCGGTGGCTTAATATATGAAGGCCATTCGCATTCAGGAGAAGGCCATTTGGAATCTTATGAGATTTCCTCTCTCCTTTTATTGGGCAGTGTGCTTGGGTGGCTTCTTGGGAACTGTCCTTCAAAACTCAGGTGCATGGGGAGATAGGAACTAGAAAAAGAGGCCAGTTCCCCAAGTCATCCTCAAGTGAAGATGGTGTCAGCAGTCAGTACGGAACCTCTGACCCAAAACAGGGCTCAATATAAATGAAAAGTGGTGAGCCAGTCAGTGACCAGGAGAGACCACTGAGTACTAGCCATGCAGTGAGAGTCAGCAGAACTACTTCTAAGCCCAGCCAGGTTCGTTTCCAGGTTAGAGATTTGTACCTGCCTTTTCAATTGCTTCCTGGGAATGGCCCACATGCCAGGATTAAACTGTGTTAGTGTTTTAGGGCTGTCCTAACAAAATGCCACCAGGTGGGTGGGTTAAAAGGGACCAGATTTATCCTCATGTAACCCTGGAGGCCTGATGTCTAGGATAAAAGTATCTATAGGACCTGTCTTGAGAAGAGGGCATCGGATCCCATTACAGATGGTTGTGAGCCACCATGTGGTTGCTGGGAATTGAACTCAGGACCTCTGGAAGAGCAGACAGTGCTCTTAACCTCTGAGCCATCCCTCCAGCCCTCTTTTCTGGCTCTTATAGCTTGTGGGTACATACCTACCCTTCCTGCTGCCTGCTTTCACATGCCATCTACCATGTGTGGATGCCTCTAAATCTAAATACAGATGACTGTCACTGAAGTGAGTTCCCCCTCCAGAGCATTTGTGTCTTCCCCCGAAAAGGGTCACTGTTAGCATTCTGTCTAAACTCCACCCCCACAGTTACCTGGCAACAGCCAGATATGCTCCTCCCCACAGCTCCTGGCTGTTGCCAGATAGGCCTGCCCACTATAAAAGGGGCTGCTTGCTGCCCCCTCTCTTCTCTTGCTCCTCTCTTGCCTCTTGCTTCTCCCTGTCCCCTCCCCCCTCCCCCCTTCCGTTCCTTCTCTCTCCACATGCTCATGGCCGGCCTCTACTCTTCTACTTCTCTTCTCTCTCTCTCTCTCTCTCTCTCCTCTCTCTCTCTCTCTCTGTGTGTGTGTGTGTGTGTGTGTGTGTGTGTATACACTCTACTACCCTCTTAACTCCCTTCCAATGCCCTGAATAAACTCTATTCGATACAATACGGTCATGTGGCTGGTCCCTCAGGGGGAAGAGATGCCTCACCATGACACATCCTCCCCCCCCCATATCCCCTTCCCCTAGACCTCTCCCCACACACCTCCAGAGAACATACTCTCTTCATCTTTATCTTTTTATAAACACATCAGTCGTGTCTCCAAAGACCCTATTTTCAAAAAAGGTCAGGTTCATTGGTTCTGAGTGGACCTGAATCGCCGGGTGACACTGTTCACAGTACAGGAGCTGTGGGGACAACACATTGATTCCTACCGCCCTACAGAAAGTAGAGGAGAATTAAGGAGACACACGCCTGCCATGCCAGGGCAGCTTTGCCCCCAAAGTCCTTCCTGCTGTCGAATGGAGGAGGAAGGATGCCACTAATCTTTTAGAGATGAGGAGACAGAGGGTCAGGCAGGTGTCTCCTTAGAGCTGGAAAGGGCCACAGCCAAGTCTTGCAGATTCTTTATCATAAGGGAGCTAGGAAACAGATGTGTATAACGCAGGACCCTACATTCCAACCACACCCTGGAAAACACTTCTGAATCCCAGAGTTTTCAATGGGCATTTATTTATTTATTTATTTTTGGTCTGAGAATTCCACCTTCCTTGATGTCTCCTTGTCTGCTCTTGCACACAGTCCTTGGGTGCAACCCTCTAAACCTGCTCAGAGCGGCTTAAGTCCGGTATGGTCCCTGACCTACACCAAACCTGTTAGCCCTTGTTCTGGGGGCTTGGAAAAGAGACCAAGGGCTTCCCAGCTTCTGATGGGAGCCTGATATTGAACAGGCAAGACCTGCACCAGTCACTTGGTGGGTCAATTAGCAGGAACCTGGGAGAGTGCTGCCCCACAGGTGGCTCCTGTAACCCAGTCATCCCCTTCCCCTTCTCCTGAACAGCCTCTCCACACAGCCCTGGCTGTCCTGGAACTCACTATGTAGACCAGGCTGTTTCTGATACTCAGAGATCCATCTGCCTCTGCCTCCGCCCCACCCCCCCCGCCCCCACCCCTGCCCCCCGCCCAGCTACTTTGGTATCCATTGCCAAATCAGAGCAATTTGGGGCTAATCACCAAATCAAAAGCAATTTGGGGTAAAAGGGTTTATTTGGCCTACATGTCTGGGTCACAGGCAGTGGATGCATACTGCCGACTGGCTTGCTCAGCCTACTTTCTTACACAGTTAGGACCACCTGCCTAGGGGTGTCATTACCCACAGTAGGTTGGCTCCTCCCCCAATGCTTCAGTCAAGAAAATGTCCCATAGACTTGCCTACCGGCCTATGTGATGGAGGTGTTCGCTCAATCGGTGTTCCTGGACGTCTCTAGCTTGGGATAAATTGACAAAAACCTAACCGGACACCATTCTCTCTTACGTCATCTGGTCGCTAAGGTGACTGCGTGGTTGACCGGCAGGAAGGAAGGCACCGTGTGTCACCAGTCCCGGAAAAAAAGATCAAAATGCAAGTAAGTTAATACCAGACTTGGTGGGTGTTGTATCACTTTCATCCCCAGATTTAAGACGCTCAAGTGAATCACTACTGTTTGCAAGCTCGAAATGATTTGTTACTTATTACCAAGAGCTTACAATGTGGCAGACAAAAAAACTTAACAACCAGCTCCATACAAACAGGAGCTTACGCTATCAGGGCCTTTATTTGTTCACCAAGATGCCTGGTAAAAGATTGTTCTAGAAAGTAGTCGTGTCATGGGCGTTTCCTCTTTTTGTCTTTCTGATTCTAGCCTGTAGGCAATGGCTATCCTCATGGTAACAAGATGGCTGCTCCCGCTCCCAGACTCATCCTTGAAAGTTAGTGCTTAACACCGGGAAGGCCAGATGAGGGCCTGGCAGCTCTTTCTCTGCGCATGTGCATGCTTTTCTCACTGGTTCAGATCTGAACAACCCACAGGGCAGCATGATGGGTTTAGACAGTTTTCTATGTTCTCTCTCTCTCTCTCTTTCTCTGTGTGCGTTTGCTCTCGTGGAGTTCAGAGATCAAGTGTTACTATGGCCGTTCTCACATCAACTTGCCACAAATTAGACTTACCTGCGTACGGAGCCCCACCTGAGGACCCGCCCAGATTGCTTTGACTGACATGGGAGGACCCGCCCAGTTCATGGACGCACTTTCTGGTAGCAGTGTCCATAGAAGGTTGTGGCAGAAAGAGGGTCACTCCCTTTTGCTCTCTTGCCCCTGGGTTGACTCACCCTGCTGATGGGGCGGATTCCTTTGCTGATATCAGAACCCAGAGTGCGCAGGCTCCCAGAGTGGGCTAAAGACTGTGGATGAGAAGTCCGGGAAGCTGTGTCTGCAGAGATGGCCTGTCTGCAGAGACAGTTACGTGGAGAGCTTGCAATGTTGCAGACCCAGGGGCTAATTACCTTACCTTGGGCTAGTTCTAACCCCTGGAAAGCGATTCCTTGCTACCTCTGTGTTGGAATTAACATCCCCTGACTAATAGATAGAAACTTATTTGGAATCTATTAACAGACAGTTAGTTGAGCTGGTGGTGGCACACTGCCTTTAATCCCAGCACTTGGGAGGCAGAGGCAGGTGGATTTCTGAGTTCGAGGCCAACCTGGTCTACAGAGTGAGTTCCAGGACAGCCGGGGCTACACAGAGAAACTCTGTTTTGAAAACCAAAAAAATAAAATAAAAAAAAAAAAATAAAAAAATCAAAAAACAAAACAAATCCAGACAGTTAGTGTCCAACAACTCCAAAGCTAAGAACGTCACCAGACAGCATCCTGGCATATAGAAAAAGTGTCCCTGTCTCTTGTACATCCCTCTCCGATGTAGTCACCAATGTATTTAAACCTGTCTTGGTTTATGACTTTCTTTGTTCTGTAAAAACTAAAAACTTCATGAAATTTCATGAAACTTCTGGTCTACAGAGTGAGTTCCAGGTCAGCCAGGACTACACAGAGAAACCCTGTCTCAAAAAACCAAAATAAAAAAAAAAAGAATTTGGGGCAACCTGTTAGACTTCTGCACGCAGCTTAGAACAGACAACACCAGACCAAACAGTTCCAACGGGGGGGGGGGGGGGGGGGATTTATTCAGGGTGGAGGGCAAAGGTGGGGAGAGAAACAGGAGGAGATGGCGGGGAGAAGAGAGACCAAGGTCGGGGGGGGGGGGTTCTGCCTATTTATATGGGCGGTGATGTAGCCTTTCCCAGGTAAAGGTGAGGTTGTCAGGTGGATTCTGGGAGTGTATGGCGGTTGCCTTGGCAACGATGTAGAGTCCCCTGGATGTGACGTCATTGAGTTCAGACCTGATAGCAACACAACCTAAATCTGTGTTTCTAGGCCACGGTCACTCAAAATGGGCCCAGAATAAACTTATTTAAGATAAGAGCTGTGGTTTCTGTGTCAACAAGACCAGCGGCTCTCCAGGGACTGCCAGGGTTTGGCTGCCATCTTGTCTGCTGAGGCATGCAGGACTAGTAGCTTGTGGACTGAGCAGCTACCAGGCTGTTGGTTTTCCAGCGAGAGACAGCCACCGTGGGACTCCAACTTCAGGGGCCTCAAGGATGAGCAATTCTAGTTCTTAGCCTTCGGGGTGACTGAGCTGTTGTTGATATTTCAATATAAGACGGCCTCATATGTTCACACACATAATATCTATGTATCTGCACACTACGCTCATGGACTCTGTCTCTTCAGAGAACCAGAGTGATACTGAAAGAAGATTTTTAGTTAGCTCAGAATGACAAGAGCATAGGGCTCTCTAATTCAGGCACAATAGTTAAATTGCAGGACCACGAGACTGCTAGCCTTGGGCCTCAGTGATTAGCTACAAAAATACAAGGCCAAAGAAACAATAGACTACTGAGCATTCCGGGAGCCCAGCCCATGATGTTTCAAAGCCAAGAAGACCAGGAACAAAGGCTGTTCCCGTGAAGTTAGTCCATCCCACTCTACCCTGGACCTGCTTACACAAGTTTGAAATAGCCAATCATATACAACCGTGCCAAAGCCCATCCCTCCTCAATCCCTTCGTATAAAAACCTATGCTTTTGGGGTCAGGGTCGACTCCTCTATCTCCTGCGTGAGATATGTGTCGATTCGGAGCTCCGTTATAAATTACCTGCCACATGTGACTACATCAAGATGGTCTCTTGTGTGTTCTTGGATGCGCTCCCCAACGAGGACTTCAGACGTTGAGGGGACTCCTTGTAGGGGGTGAACCTTGCTTCTAATGCATGCTGCACCTATTCTTCAATCATGTCCCATTCCCGTATCTGGGGAAAGAGACATCTGCTCCTCCTGGTTTCACTGGAGGAAGGGCTTGGTGAGTGGATTCCAGGTATCTTCCTTTCTTTCCCCAGTGTTGGGATTATAAGGTGTGTAGGTGTGTGTGGTTGCACCTGCTGTATAAATATATATTGTATATATATATATATATAAATATATATTATATGATATTATACATATAGCATATTATTATATTATACTTAATTAATATATAATAATATATATATAATTTATATCATGTTATATTTTTTGTGTATTTTTTTTTTGTCTGCCTGCATTTCTGTGCACCATGGAAGCCAGAAGACGAATCCCAAATGGTTGGGAGCTGCCAGGTGGGTGCTGGGAACCGAACTCAGGTCCTCTGGAAGAGCAGACACGCTTAGCCACTGAGTCCTCTCTCCACCCCACACACCTTGTTTTTGCTTATTTTGTTCTCAAATGGTCCTAGGGAATTAGCTCAGGTCTTCATGTTGCTTGGGAACGCTTCACTGGCAGAACCATCTCTCTAGCTTCCTTCTCTTTCCTTCTTTCAGCGTGTATGTATGTGTGTGTGTGCCTGTGTATGTGTGTGTGGTGTGTGTGTGTGTTGCGCGGTACTCTCACGAGTGCATGTGTGGAAGTCAGAGGACAGCTTCTATAAGTCACTTCTCTCCTACCACGTCGGTTCTGGGGACCAAACTCAGGTCATCAGACTTGGTGGTAATTACCTTTACCCACTGAGCCATCTCGATGTCCCTCTCCTCCCCCCCCCCAGCCTGTTTTAGACAAGGCTAAATCTGTCCTCCAGAGATGGCCATGTGATCACTCAACAGAGCTCTCTATGGTGAACGGGTAAGGGAGAAGGGCGCTGGTCCTGGCAGAGTAATCAAAAGCTGCTTCTTGAGTCCCTTTGAGAGCGTCCGTGTTTTGGCCCATTACACCGGGAGTGATTCACCCATTACATTACACAACAGCAACCCACAGCCTTCTAGGTATGGACCCATGACTTCTCCTCCCCCCTTCCCCCTTCCTCTCTCCCCATCCCTCTGCCATTAGCCTGGCAACAATACAATCTCTGACCCCGCCGTCAAGGACAATGGTGTCTCTGTTTCTCTCCCATTCCTTTGTTTGAAACTGTTTATTTTTCTCCGGAAGGTAAGACCTAGGTTTCCAGGGAGGATCCTCAGCTGTCTTCCTCTTCATACCTGATGCCTGAGTGCCCTTACCTTGCGGAATGGACAGTCTTGCCAAGGGGCTTGGAAAGGGTACGTGCCGTAGGCTGTGGGTAGGACCAATTGCTGCATACTGACCACAGGGCCACCGTGGGAATCCTTTGCCTCTGGAGACTTATGTGAATCCTTACAAGCTGCCAGCAGCTATGTCCTCTACACATCTGGGTCCCTCTGGCCATAGGGAGGTGGGCAGAGAGACGTGGGTTTGAATCCTGCCTCTGCTCCACAGGCAGCTAGTTCCTTGCCCAAAGCATCCAGCCCTACAGAGGAACTTGAAGAACGTGAAGAATTAGAGCCTCTTGGACCAGTGGTACCACACGTTTCTACATTTTATAGTTAACGATTTACTATGTTTTCCCGGAGCCAAGCTGGGCCCTGGGAGGTGGCGGTGACATGGCGGTTCAGGTGTGCACCTTCTGCCTTGTGGAGCTGGGGGGTGGGGTGGGCAGTAAGACTGGGAGTGGGTGGAACCATCGGTCAGGAAGAAGAGATACCTAGTAACCATAAGGAGGGCTTCGGCTCCTCTGTTGCATTGCAAAGGG
The DNA here is from genome assembly GCA_021653895.1 of Mastomys natalensis. NCBI lineage: Eukaryota > Metazoa > Chordata > Mammalia > Rodentia > Muridae > Mastomys > Mastomys natalensis. Next base: position 254,022 of record JAJTUV010001229.1, read on the forward strand.
CAGACGCTCTATGGGCATGCGTGCTTTCTGGGCATGTGTGCTCAAGACCAGGAAGTCTTCAATATGTGCAACTTACTGGCAAAGTAAGTCTGAACATGAGTTAGGGAGTCCAAGAAACTGGACTCAGATCTGCAGCATCAAAGTCCCAGGCTAAGGCCATGTCGGGCCTGAAATACAGTACCACAACATACCACATACAGAAAGACTGTGGTGCATACAGTCTTTCTACCTCATCTCCCACCACGTTTCCTGGAGCTCTGAGGAAGTGATAAGACGTTTGGCTATTTCCTCCCCATTTGAGGCTGAATCGTGTCACAAGCCATGGTCCTTATCCTGAACATTTGATGGGCTGTCATTCTCGGCAATAATACCTTCCCACTGAGAAAGCAGCTTTCGGTAGAGGCACAGACGTTAGCAGGCAAATTGGCGGGCACATCACACCACACCTTTTAATCATTTACTCATTTCCACAATTTATTCATTTTTATCACATTACAATTTTTACCTTTTAAAGACAGGGTCTATGCATCCCCGGCTGGCCTAGAACTCTCTGTGTAACCCAGGCTGGTCTTTGAGTCATGGCAATCTTCTAACTCAAATTACAACTATATGCCTCCATACCCAGTGACAGCACAGCCACTTAACAAAAAGTAATAGTTAGTTTCCACACTAAGGACTACGACCTTCTCAGCCTCAGGTTCTACCCTCACCTGCCCCTCTGACTCACAGTACAAACGTGGGTTCCTTTTTGTGCAATGAACTGTTAAGTCCAGTAGGAATGTAGTTGGTTGTCTGGATAACAGTCACACCACTGTTGCATCAGTTGCTGTAACTTGTGTTTCTTTGCAGCATAGCATGTAAGACCTAAGACTAAGCAGGACTTGGGCTTGCATTGTCCCCCAGCAGCCTGTGTGGTGCCTTCTGGTACCAGGAAAGCCAGTCATCCAGGGAGAAGTTTCTATCTCAGTGCCAGACTGATTCTCAGAGTCCTGTGGTCACTTGAGGATACATAAACAATGAACCACAGCTTTGGGAGCTTCAGGGGATTCTTATTAGTTGGTCATGTGACTCAGTGTGTGGCATCTTCACCAACGACTCTTACTATCGAGTTCTGGTACCCAGCAAACATTGTTGGCAATAGCCTGTTTTGTTTTGTGGGCCTTGGGTGCCTTGCTGACCAAGGACTTGATGAGAAAGTGTCCCACCACTGGTATTGGGATTTTCACTTAATAACTGTGATGGTTTGTATATACTTGGCCCAGGGAGTGGCACTATTAGGAGGTGTGGCCTTGTTAGAATAGGTGTGGCTTTATTGGAGTAGGTGTGGGAGTGGGTGTGTCCTTGTTGGAGTGGGTGTGTCCTTGTTGGGATGGGTGTAGCCTTGTTGGAGGAAGTGTGTCACTGTGGGCGTGGGCTTAACACCCTCCTCCTAGCTGCCTAAAAGTCAGTCTTCCACCAGCAGCCTTCAGATGAAGATGTAGAACTCTCAGCTCCTCCTGCACCATGCCTGCCTGGATGCTGCCATGGTGATAATGGACTGAACCTCTGAACCTGTAAGCCAGCCCCAATTAAATGTTGTCCTTCTAAGAGTTGCCTTGGTCAGCAGGGCAGTGGTGGCGCACGCCTTTAATCCCAGCACTTGGGAGGCAGAGACAGGCGGATTTCTGAGTTCGAGGCCAGCCTGGTCTACAGAGTGAGTTCCTGGACAGCCAGGGCTACACAGAAAACCCTGTCTCGGAAAACCCCCCCAAAAAAAAAAAAGAGTTGCCTTGGTCATGGTGTCTGCTCACAGCAGTAAAACCCTAACTAAGACAGCCTCCATCAGTCTTTGACTCTCTGGGCTTCAGTGTCCATGACCTCTGGTGGTTGTCACTTGACCTGTTGTTAGCTTGCATGAAAAAACTTCTAGAGGGCTAGGCAGTGTCCCACACAGGGCGCCTAATCACATCCCACTCACAGACTGTACCAACACTGTGCTGGCGCAGAGATTCCCTCACTGGCTACATTGTAGCTTCTGTCCACTGTGGCTGTAATCCGGAGCTGGCCTCACAGGTCTGTTCTTCACACAGAGCATCAGAATTCTGTGGCGATGCCAGAAGCCCTAGTCTAGCTTTTGTGGTTCACCCAAGGCCAGACTTTATATGAACCCTTGTGAATAGCCTTGCATTCTTGGTTCCCTAGAGGACTTAGTGGGCTGTGAGTTGCTACAATGAGCCTCTGATTCCCACTGGGTTTGGTTGTCCATTCATGTGCACATCTGTGGTCCTCAGTCGGCTGACCCTCACTTGCACCTGCAGCCCTCCTTTCCTATGAGACCATTCAGCAATGGATCTGAATACAGGCTAGTCACTACTCTAGATCGTCACAGGCTGAGTCCTGTGAGCCAGCTCTCTCCATGCTGCGCTTTCACAGGGTTCTCTGCCCTTCTGTCTCCAGGCACATGTGGGCTCTGCACTGCTGCAGCCACTCCTGTCTGGTCCCTTGCTTGTGTCGTCGTGTGGCACAGCATCCCTTCCCGTGCCGTCTCTGGTTTGATTCCTCAGGGAGGCTCAGTGTCTTGAAAGGACACTGCGTGGCATTGGTGGCATGGCCAGAGAACCACAGGTCACTGTAACTATGTCTATGTCTGCCATTTTTTTTTTTTTTTTTTTTTTTTTTGCAGTTTGATTCGGCACTGTCTCAGAAAGACCGGAAGCCCTTCAGTGCAAATTCTTAAAGATTTATTTATTTATTTTTATGTATTTGAGGACATCATTGCTCTCTTCAGACACACCAGAAGAGGGCATCAGATTCCATGACAGATGGTTGTGAACCACCATGTGGTTGCTGGGAATTGAACTCAGGATCTCTGGGAGAGCAGTCAGTGCTCTTAACCGCTGAGGCATCTCTCCAGCCCCAGTGCAAATTCTTAACAGGTTTTTTACTGCCACCGAACTGGTGCTGTGTAAGGGATTCTGCTGCCCGCCAGGGTCGTCTTTTTACATTGTTTCTACAATAGCGCTCCCTCCCCACCCCCACTCCAGCTACACCCTCTGAGATTCTAGCAACTTCCAGCACACAAGGGCACTGGGGTAATGGGGTACACATCCGTTTAGCCCATCCTTCGAGGACCTTAGCTGTCTCAAAAAGTCTCTTAAGAGGTTCAGTCCCTGTCCTACAGCAGACCTCCCTTCCCCCAACTAAAAAAAAAAAAAATGGAATTATAGAAATGAGAGCAACTCAGGGAGATGGGGAATGAACCTACTCCTGCACTCCCCAGGGAACCCAAACACCTGCAGCTGTTTGCACTCACAGGCTAGGCTGTTGTAACATTTGCTTAATGACCTTGTTAGGTTATTGCCACACTGCAGTGGTTCCCAGAGTTCTGCAGCGAGCAGAACTGGCTCTTCTGTCTGTGTGGACTGTGTTTTCATTCTCAATCCTTAGGGGCACCAGGGTCTCCTGTCTCCTCCAGGAGTCTCTTTCTTTCTATCTCTCTCTCTGTCTTTGTCTCTCATTCTCTGGTCCCCCCACCTCTCTCTCTCTGTCCACACACACACACATTTGGTGTGTGGGGCTTACATGTACACTCCCTTGGGGGCGTGGGTGCACATGTGTTCACTTGCTTATGGAAGCCAGAAATCAACATTAGGCGTCTCCCTTCATCTCTCACCGCCTTATTGTTTGAGACAGGGTCTCTCGATGAAATCAGAGCTGATTGACAGACTAGATCCAGGGACCCATCTGTCTCTGCCCTCTCCACCCCCACCCCGTCCTAGGAATACAGACATATATCACTGTGCCTGAATTTTAGTGGGCGGTAGCAATCCAAACCTTCATGTGCGTGACAGGCAGGCACTTTATCAACCGAACCGAACCGTCTCCCCAGTCCCCTTTTCTAAATCCACCAAACAGCCAGAAGTGAGCATTGTACCATCGTCGGAATACACCTTTTTTCACACAAAGGGCAGGTAGCGCTGTAAGGTCCCGGGTCACCATCCCCTGAGGAACACTGGAAATATGAGGGTGACCTTGAGGTAGCACGCTGAAGGAAGGCTAATTGTCATCCATCCCAATTGAATTCTACTTGGTCTTGGGATTCAGCTTCTAAAGGACCCTTAAAGACTTCATTAGCAAGGTGCCATACAGTCTGAAAAATCCTGTCACCTGTATTAATTTCTCTGACTAAAGAGCAGCATCTGGTTCAGCAGCACAGGTGGGCGGCTCCACGCTGCTTAGCTCCCTACTCCCTCTGGCCGCTTAGCTCTTCCCCTCCCAGACCACGACCTAAGCTCTTTCCTCCCCCCCACTCCCGCTTAGCTCCTCCCTTTCCCCTGCTAAGCCCCCTCCCTGCTTAGCTCCTCCCCCTTTCCCCCCATCCCGCATGGACCACCTCTGTTCTCACTGCCCCGCCTGCTGTCAGGGGCATCTGGCTGGGTAAACTCTGGCTTGGTGAGCCAGGGAGTTGATGGGGTACTCTCAGTGAAATGTGTGGCTTCCGGGCAGCTATACTGTGACAGCTGTACAACACCCAAACTGCTAACCAACTCATGTATACTTGGGGAGGGTATAAGGGTCTTTGTCAGGATTTGTTCGTGGTTAAATTTAAGTCACCGTTGTTTCTTGCCCACCTGGTGAGCCTCCCCATCTTCCCTAGGACGTCACAGGCTTTTACCTGGGAATCACAGCTGTTCTGGTGTCAAGACAGCAATGGCTATCACTCTGGGAGGACAGAGCTCAGCAACCACTAAAATAATAGTGACGATGATGATAGACATAGAAAATGGGGACGGTCACTCTATGAACAACAGGACAGTCTCAAGAAAACAGCGCTCTACATCAAATATTTAGTGGCCATGTCAGGGCCATGAGGCGGCCACGGAAAATAACCACGTCACACGGATTTAGTCTCTTAAAGTTTTGGAAGTGAAAAGTCTGAAATCATTCTGCCTGTGCTGAAATGAAGCTGCCAGAGGACCACCTCCCTCTGGAGGGACCAAAGGACAGCCCACCCCTGTTAAATCTTCGAAAAAGAAACAGCCAGAAGGCACTATGTGCTTTAAAGGCAGGACCCAGAGACGCACTGAGCCAGAGCTGACCTGGATGTCCCCCCTCCTGAGAACCAGCTTGCATGATGCTAAAAGGATCCATGCAAACATTCAAAGGAAGTGGACAACCAACAGCACTGCCCAGCTGTGAACCACATCAATGACAGCACGGTACGGTGACCCTAAGGATGTAGTAGTGGCACACACATCATGGTAGTAACCAACTGCTCTCTAACTGGACTTAAGATCTGCTCTACAAGGACAACATGCCTGGTGCTGACAACCTAACTAACAGTCCAGTGCTAGCGAAGTCATGGTTTGTGCAGGAGACTTTATAGCTAGTCCTTTACTAAATCAGCGGAATCCCTGACAACAATTTATAAATACTTATTCTTTCACTCACAGATAAGTGCAGTCTTCAACCCCTCGTCGGAGGGATTTCTCTTTGCAACAGACAAAGAGACCGTTAGAGAAAAGCACAACCAATCAAAATGCAGAGCTGTGAGCCCGGTCCCAGGGGATACATATACAAAACATCCCCTCACCTAAAGCTCAGGGATCGTTGCAGAAGAATAAGTGGAAAGACCATGAGAGGCAGAGTATGAGGGAGTTTGCGGTAAGATTGTGTCTCCTAGGAACGTTCGTATGTTGATATATTAACGGGAGGAGGTTACCATCAGGTCTGAAGAATGATTCCCACTGCTGTACCTCTCTGTATACACATCTATCTACTGTATCTCTGTAGCTAGGATGTCCTCAGAGTAATTGAGAATAATTACATTTATGTCGTATACACAAAAATTATACATCCCTGAACGTTTCCCTCCATCTCATCTCATCTCTCAACCATGAGCTTGAAAAAGTGTCACACTCTGAGGCTAAAACAACTTTGCTGATGTGACTGAGCTGAAGACGCCGAGGCCAGGAGAGCATGCGGGGTGGTCCGGGGGCCTGAGGAATCCCATGCTTCCACAGCATAAAGGGCCAAGTGGATCAAGTCATAAATAGCATGGGTGGGGGCGGTGTCGTGGGATGACGCAGGCAGAGAGAGACCTTTGAGAGTGCTCAGATCTCAGCCTTGAAGATGGAAGAAGACACCTGAGCCGATGCTGTGGGTGGCTTCAGAGGCAGGTCATTCCATCGCAGGAATCAGCCCAGGACACCTTGACCTCAGCAATTGCACAGTCTTTAACTTCAAAGCAAGAAGAAAATGCGTGGTTTTAAGCTGCAGCATTGCCGGCGGTGGTGGCGCACACCTTTAATCCTAGCACTTGGGAGGCAAGAGGCAGGCGGATTTCTGAGTTCGAGGCCAGCCTGGTCTACAGAGTGAGTTCCAGGACAGCCCGAGCTACACAGAGAAACCCTGTCTCGAAAAACCAAAAAAAAAAAAATAAGCTGCAGCATTGGTTCTTTGTCACACAGCACCCTTGGGAGATGAGCGCTCTGTCTCTGAATATGTTTATGTGATCAAACTGAGGTGGTGGAGAAGTATTCAGGTTTGAGGAATCTGCACAGATGCCTTCGGATGTCTGTGTGCTACATTTACAATATAGATCTGAAGTTATCTCAGGGGAAAAAGGAAACCAGTAATACTGTAATTGCTGAGACCTGGAGTTTTCTTGCCCTGCAGGTACACGCCCAGTGTGGTGTCTCCCGCCCACCCCATCTGATCTTCTTGAGAACCACTTGAAGCTGGGATCCTTGCTTAAGAACACGTGCTGCCTGTACGTCCAGCTACGGGGATCTGATAGCTTCCTCAGGCACCACCATACACAGTGCGCACACATACACACACACAGTGAATGTGTACACACACATAGCATATACACAGACACTTACACAGCGTGTACACATACATGGCATGTACACACATACACATTCACATACAGTGTACACACACTGCACGTACACACACACTCAGTGTATACACACATGGCATACATACACACACACAGTGTGTACATACACACACACACACACACACACACACACACAGAGGCACGTGTATCACAACAACAGCAAAACCACACCCAGCACCCTTTGAGGAAGGTCCATTCATGGTCCCGTCTTACAGACAGGGAACAAAGACTGTCAAGCCCGAGGACCTTGTGGGGGCTACAAGGCCAGCGCACAGCAGAACCAGCCTCCCCCAGTCTTCCCAGTAGCTAGTGTCCTTCCTGGAGGGGGGAAGATGGCTCAGTTGGTGAAGTGCTTGCTGTGCAATAGTGGGACCCAAGTTTGATTCCCAGAGTCCATGTTAAAAAGCTAAGATTAATTATATTTCCAGTATCAGGGATGTGCAGACAGGTGGGCTCCTAGGGCTCGCTGGTCAGCCAACCTAGACTAATTGGCAAGCCTTGCGTCCCAAGAGAGATTCTGCCTTGATGATTCGCCACTGGAAGGTGACTTCCGGCTTCCATATAGGAGTGTCTGAGTCCACTCATGTGCTTACAATGTGTGCATGTATCTCTTGGGGTAGCAGTTGCTCTTGGTTACTGATTATGTGTGAGTCACAGGCGACACACTCCAGACCTCCTAAAGGGACATCTTGGGACCAGAGGATTGTAATATCACATCGTAACAAGCCCTGCTGGGTTCAAGCGTCCCCTGCCTTAGAGGGCCTGCTTCCCAGAAGCCAGCATCAACGCTGTAGGCCATTGCTGCATTATTTATGAGTTTCATTAATATGCAAATTTCTGCCCCATTGATTGGCTTGCCCAGCATGGTTCCGAGGATTCATAAATCAGCTGCCCCTGAGCTATCTTGTTTAGTAATTCCCAACCGAGGGCGTTGTGTGACATCAGTAAATCAGAACAGAGCATGGTGAAGCAGAGTGATTGCCATCTGCCCACAAGCCTCACTGTCTGAAGCTCCTCTCAGCCCAGGGAACTGACAAATGGACCTGGCATCCGGGGTTCCCTAATCAAGAGGGTGAAGTTTGTGCTTCAACTGGGAGTCAGGAGACCTCCCTGCCCACTTCCCATCTGGGAGACGAGCTGAGATAATCTCCAGTCACCAAATGGATGGGGCCCATTTCGGTCAATCTTGGAGAATGGGCCTTTCCGACGCAGGCAAGGTCACCGGGCTATCTGTGGAACTTCTTTAAAAATTCAGCTACAAGGACCCCAGGCCTTTGTCTTACATCTGAAGTGGTGTTATAGGTTTTCACTGATTCATATCTTACTGCTGATGTTTTCAGGGACAGTGGCACAGATTGTGTGACTAAGTACCCGAGCAAGTGTTTCTGCAAGATAGACTTCTAAAGAGGGCGTGGCTAGGGCGAGGGAATGTTCACCGTCAGCATTTTATAACTGTTCATTGATCTCTGTCCCTCGTCAGACTATGATCCGGGATGTAGGGGCTGTTCTGTCTCCTTCACAGCTGTGTCCCTCACACCGATACAGCACACCGTACAAAAAAGGACAGAGCTTTACTCCTGATCTAATACCCCACCACGGAGTCCCGGAAATCTAATTTCTCCAGGTTATGCGTGTCTACCAAATCCCACTGTACTTCTCCCAGAATATTTCAGAAAGATGATTAAAAGTTTCTGCCCTGTGCATCCGCTGGAGCCAGTCCATTTAGCAAGACCGTAGCTTCTTTAATTAGACTTACGAAGTCGAAGGCAAAGTCATATCTCTTCCCAGGTGTTCCCAATTAACTCAAGGGCACCTCCAGTCGCCTCTGGCTCCCCCTGGTCTGGGGGATTCTGCCTGGGAGAGTTGTGGAAGAAATGTAATTATATTCTGGCCACATAGATGGAGAGATTCGAGTGACTTGAGGGGCTTGTTCCTTCGTTTATCCCATGCAGAGTCCTAGGTATGTGTCCAGGGGCATGCAAGTTGAATGCAATCCCCAACACGTTCTCCTGGTTACTTCTGCACCCGCATCCAGGGCAATCTTCTGGAGTTGCAGATTGGTTTCTCTTTTCTTATCCTCTCCCATTGTCTCCGTTTCTTTAGCCAAAACCTGAGTGTGTGCTTGTGCGTGTGCATGTGTATGCTTCCCTGTGTATGCACTGTGTGCATGTGTGTGTCTGTGTGTATGCACTGTGTGTACGTGTGTGCCCAGATCAGGTCAACACGGGATGTCTTCCTCTATTGTTTTTTATCTTATTGTTTGAGACAGGCTCTTCCTCGAACCATAGCTCACTGTTTTGGCTTGACTGGATGGCCGGTGAGTCCCCCAGGACCTGCCTCCCTCTGCTCCCCAGCTTTGAGGTTTGTCTTAAGGGTTTTACTGCTGTGAGCAGACACCATGACCAAGGCAACTCTTATAGGACAACATTTAATTGGGGCTGGCTTACAGGTTCAGAGGTTCAGTCCATGATCATCAAGGTGAGAACATGGCAGCATTGAGGACAGGCATGGTGCAGGAGGAGCTGAGAGTTCTGTATCTTCATCTGAAGGCTGCTAGTGAAAAACTGGCTTCCAGGCAGCTTGGATGAGGGTCTTAAAGCCCACTCCCACAGTGCCACACCAACTCCAACAAGGCCACACTCCTCCAACAAGGCCACACCTCCTCCAACAAGGCTACACCCTGCAACAAGGCCACACCTACTCCAACAAGGCCACACCTACTCCAACAAGGCCACATCTTCCCAACAAGGTCACACCTCCTCCAACAAGGCCACACCTCCTCCAACAAGGCACACACCTCCTCCAACAAGGCCACACCTCCTCCAACAGGGCCAGACTTCTAATGGTGCCACTCCTGGGCCGAGCATATACAAAGCATCACAGGGTTACAGACATGAGTGGTTGTACCTGGCTTTTATGTGGGTGCGGGAACTCGGTTGTTCTCGAGAGCACAGAGCTGTCGCCCCAGCTGGGGATGTAGCTCAGTGGTTGTAGCTCAGTGGTTAGACCCCTTGCCTAGCGTACACAAAGCCCTGGATTTGTCTCAGCACTGCATTAAATGGCTTCTGTGGTTTGTACTTATCGCTCCAACGCTAGGGAGGTAGAGGCAGGATGATCCTTGGCTACATAGTGAGTTCTAAGAGAGCCTGAGCTACAAGGAACTCTGTCTTAAAATAAGTCAGTAAGAAACTGGAGCCAGACCTGGCAGTGGTGGTGCAAACCTTTAATCCCAGCACTTGGGAGGCAGAGGCAGGTGGATTTCTGAGTTCGAGGCCAGCCTGATCTACAGAGTGAGTTCTGGAACAGCCAGGGCTACACAGAGAAACCCTGTCTCGAAGGAAAAAGCAAAACAAAACTGGAGCCAGATGTTTATACCTGGACATGCAGATATCTGACCATTTGCTAGTCAGCATTTATGCACTGTTGGTAGTGACTGATGGGACACCAGGACTTCATGTGAGAAGATTGTCCTAGGGATTCAGAGGGCTTTCAGGCTGTGGTCCTTGTAGCAGTGTGGTGGTTTGAATAAAAATGGTCTCCATAGACTTGTCTATTTGAATACTTAGTCACCAGGGAATGGAACTGTTTGAAAGGATTAGAAGGATTAGGAGGTGTGGCCTTGTGTCACTGGAGGTGGACTTGGAGGTTTTCAAAAGCCCATTGCAGGAGTCTGTCTGTCTGTTTCCTCTCTCTCTCTCTCTCTCTCTCTCTCTCTCTCTCTCTCTCTCTCCCTCGCTCTCTTTCTGCTTGTGGACCAGGATATAGCTCTCAGCTACTGTTTCACCACCGAGAGGGCAGCTACTCTCTTGCCATTGATGATGATGGACTAAACCTCTGAAACTGTTAGCAAGCCCACAGTTACATTTTTTCTGTATCTGTTGCCATGGTCTTGGTGTCTTTCCTCTTCCCAGCAGTAGAACATTTTGGATGACAGGCATGATGAAAGCAACAGAGCAGTTATGGCCATCTGGACAGCAACTCACACTAGGATGGCGTCCTGTCATAACCTGCCATCTGAGGGACAGTGACCTTCTTTACATTGGTGTCCCTCTGATGACGACTCTGCTGTGCTACCACCTGGACAAAGTCTCATAACTGAAGCTGGTTAGATTGAAGTCACACAGGGAGGCATCAGAGGCTGGGGAGACACGGATGTGTAGATCCTCTATCGAAAGGGATGACTGGGAGATAGAACCCTGAAGGTTACCTGTCCATGGCACCTTTGAAACACATCAGGGCACAAGGTGACAGTTGTGTTTTTAAAAGCCTGTTCTCAAGGCCTGAAAATAAATACCTCTGACTCTTAGCTCCAGCCTATGGGCTCTGGCTTCCTGCTCTTCTCTGAGAAGATGGCCTGCGTTTGCTAACCTCAGTGGGATTTCTTCCCACTGAGGAGTGAGGTCTAAAATCTTTTTTTATATTTCCTTCCCCCCACACCTCCTCTTTACCCCCATTCCTCTCCCTCCCAATTCCTCTCCCTCCCCATTCTCTACTCCCATTTCTCTCCCTGCCATTCCTCTCCCTCCCCATTCCTCTCCCTCCCCATTCTTCTACTCCCATTCTTCCCACTGCCATTCCTTTCCCTCCCCCATTTCTCTCCCTCTCTCCCTCCCCCATTCTCTCCCTCCCCATTCTCCTCTTCTCTTTCTTCCCTTTCAACGTTTCCTCTCCTTCCTATCAAGATCTCACTACAGAACTCAGGTTGATCTAAAATTTTCAATCCTCCTGCCTCAGGTTTCTGATGACTGGAATTCCAGACAAGAGCTGCATCACAGGGATGCAGGACATCCTTTTTCCAACCCATTTTAAACTCCTGTCTCTCTCAGTCCAGGCCCTCTGCATTTCGGACTTGCCTTAAGGGTCTTTTGTGAATCTTGGTGGGGCTCATTGTACTGGGAGAAAGCCACACAGATCTATCGACATGAGCTCTTCCTGATTTAGGGCTTTTGTAGGTAACCCCAAGCAGCAGAAGGCAATAACTCTGCTATAGTTACCAAAAGCTATGTGGTTTGACCGATTGGTGGCTGGAGGCAGCATGAGTCTTTATGAGTTGTCAGTAAAGGATTTCACCCCCCCCCAACTTCGTCTTTATACTGGCTTTCTGAGGATACCCAGGATCTGAATCTTTTCCAGAGGCAGTGTCTGACTCTTGTTACGTACCTGTCACAGAGACACACAGTTTACAAAGCCAGCAAGCCCTTGTTTCTTCTTGTTCTGTCCATTGTCCCAAACACATCTCCTGCCTCCTCATACTACCATAAGCAACAAGGGGTAGCCGGTCTACCCTCAGCACTGCCACAATATGGAGCTGTCTGTTTCTTTCTTGAAGTTCATTGCTAAATAAGCTCATGGCTTACCCAGTATTTTATCTGGCGTTTGTAGATGTGTTTAACATGTATGTATGTGTAACATGCATGGGTCTGGTCCAGAAGAGGGCATCAGATCATCTGGACCTGGGGTTACAGATGATTGTGAACCACCATGAGGGTGCTGAGAACCAAATCGGGGTCTTCTGAATGAGCAGCCAGCGCTGCTAACCACCGAGCCATCTCTCCAGCCCTATGTAGGCAGGCATAAATAAAGACTACTTTCTGCAGGGCTGGGATTGTTTTGACATTGAGGGCTCTTCAGAGGAGCCCTTGCCTCTGCAGTGCCACGAGAGTTAAACAAGAATGATGGAGGCACTCCCACAATTCCCCTTGGGAGAGTCAGTGCAGGCTTCTCAAACGTTGAAGTCACCAGTCACCGACTGCTGAAGGACGCTCGCTGGCTCGCTCTGGGGCGGGAGATGAGAGAACAGTGCCAGCGGGGAAAGGAAATTACACGGTCGCAAATCCTTCGGAAATTGCTGTTTTCTCTTCTCCCTACCTTGCTGCTTAGGAGCTGCAAGGCTCAACTGCTTAATAGCATCGGGGAGGGGGGGTGAGGCGGAGGGCAGGACCGATGAAGGGCACAGCTTGCTCCAGGGATGCTGGGAATTGTGCTGCGTGTTCTGGGCTCTGACCTTGGGTTAGACACACGGGATCTTTTCCCTAAGCTGCACAAAGGTGACTGGCTATGTTGGCTGCAGTTAGAGAGTCTCTGCCTGGCAGGGTTCGCTAAAACTTCCTGTTAGGGAGGCAAAAGAGCCATAAGTGAGGAATTGTCTGGAATTTTCTGTTCACTGCAAATCTTCCCAGCAGGCCATGGGAGCACTATAATTCCCTCTCAAGGCCACGGGGTTTCCGTGATCTGCTCCCAAGGCTGTGGAGGCCGGTGAATGACTCTAGGGATAGATGCTTGGTCCCTAATTGTGATGGTTATTTTGATAGTCAACTTGACAGACTGTAGAGTCGTCCAAGAGGCACCTATGGGCACAGCTGTTGAGAGGATTGTCTAGATCAGGTAAACAGAGATCGAAGAGCCCCCTTAAAAGTGGGCGGCACCATTCCCTAGGCCAGGGCCCCGCATTGCATAAAATGGAGAGAGTTAGCTGACCACACCATCCTTCTCTCTCTCTGTTTCCTGACTGTGAACATAATGTGACCAACTCCCTCATGATCCTGCTGCCATGGATCCCTGGCTCTGATGGGTTGTATCCATGGGAACTGCAAGCCTTGCTTTCTTTAATTTCTTCTGTCAGCCATCTTGCTACAGTAGCAAAACAAGTAACTAATTCATCTGCGGATGCTGATGGGAGAGGCAGGGTCTAGTGGAAGGTGCCTGGGTAGTAAGACTTCCTCCAGCTTTGAAGGAGTGCCCTCTCAGGGGAACAAGTCAAGTCTAGCGGGACTGGTTCTGTTCCCACTAGAACAGATGGTCATACCAGTGAGTTTGGCCACTCCTGTTTCTTGCTTCCTTTCCTGGTGCATGAAGCCATCCACCACTGGGGCCCTCACCAGAGCCAAGCAGATGGTAGCCACAATACTGCCAAGCCTCTAGGACTCAGAGCAGGTAAACCTCTTATGTGTAAAAGGAGCCAGCTTCCGGTATTTCATCATAGCACCGGAGTCTAACAGGATGCTTTAGGCTTTAATGTTACCAGAGACCTGCTTCTCTTTATCCCAAGTGGCAAAACATTTAGCTACCGAGCTGCCTCAGTTTCCCCAAGCTTCTGAGGAGAAAAGAATTCCTGGCTGAACTTCCCGCTGGATGAAAATATCTTTATTTGACTTGTTCCCATCCTGATGTACACATGAGTGCGGGTGGGAGGCCCCTCCCTGAGAGCTCTGAGGGCTGAAGCCAGGTGGCTACTTGTCCTTTTCTGTCAGAGGCAGGTGTAGAATGGCCTGTAGCTCAGAAACACTGAGCATGCTCTGGGTTCCCCTCCTTCCAGCCCTCGATTCAGCCAGATCAGAAATCAAACACTCGGTATTTTAAAAAACCTTTCTAGAGTGACCTGAGGCTTGGTGGCAGCTCAGCCTTTCTTGGATGTCAGAATCCTTTCCTGGGTCAAGGTGAAAGTGGCTGAGCATATTTTCTTGCTTCTTGGGTCAGCTTATCTCCCAAGGTCCTATGCAAATGGGGACATGATGACAACTGCTGCCTTCTGTGGTCAGTCTATGGAGAATGTTGCTAAAGTGACTTCCAGAACTCTGGCCTACTCCACCACATTGGGATTATGATTCTTGTACAAGAGAGGAAAAATCTGAAGCTGCTGAGTGGTATGACTGCGCAGCAAGGCTCCTCTCTCTCTCTCTCTCTCTCTCTCTCTCTCTCTCTCTCTCTCTGCATCTCTGTATGTCTGTGTGTCTCTCTCTGTTTTTCTCTGTCTCTCTATCTCTCTCTGTCTCTCTCTTCCTCTCTCTGTCTCTGTATCTCTGTCTCTCTCTGCCTCTCTGTATGTCTGTGTGTCTTTCTTTGTCTTTCTCTGTCTCTCTCTCTCTCTGTCTCTGTATCTCTCTGTCTCTCTGTATGTCTCTGTGTCTCTCTCTGTCTCTCTTTGTATCTGTATCTCTGTCTCTCTCTGTCTCTTCTTCTATCTGTCTCTGTATCTCTGTCTCTCTGTCTCTCTCTCTCTCTCTCTCTCTCTGTCTTTCTCTTTCTCTCTCTCCTTGCTCTTGGTTCCACATGACTGACTGTTTCACTGTGTTTTATCCCATTCATCATTCTGAGGTGAACAGGCCTTGTCACCTCATACACCCGAGCAGGGACAGATGCAGGATTTGAACCCAAGTCTTTCTTTTGCAATCTGTGCCTCTGTGTCTGGGATTCAGTCCATCTACCCAGCTTTAGACTCGGGTCTGAGTGTGATGGTACACGCTTCAATCCCAGCACTCAGGAGGCAGAGGACCACTGTAAGTTAGAGGCCAGCCTGGGCTATGTAGCAAAACTCTCTCTCAAACAAAATAAAACCATCCCTAAACTATAGCCCCTGAATTTGGGTCCGGGTATCAGAAGCTTTGCAAAGGGAGCAGAAGTGGACTTGAGGCCAGTGTGAAGTTTTTAGTGTAGGTGCACGTGACTGTGGGCACACCATTTAATTGTTCTGCCTCAGTTTCCCCAGGTAGAGTGTACAGTACCCAGCAACCTCACGCATTCATTGCTAGGCTCAAACAGAGGCCCTGAAAGATACTGTAGCAACAGTCTTGGTCTTGTTTATTAAGCACTGCTGCTAGACTGGGTGCCAGGAGGAGCTTTGGTTCAGCTGGGTTAGCTGGACTTCACTTGCTCCACCTGTGCAACGGGGCGATGCCGTGGCTGCCTGTAAGGGTCACTGGAGTACTGACCTGGGTTAGTGTGAGCGCAGATTGGAGTGAGCATCATGTGGGTATTATTATAGTCAGAGCAACTTTACCCAGGACCACACAGCCAAGAAGCAGCTGATCACATTAACACCTGCCCTTCCCCCTCTGCTAAAGCGATGCTCTGGCTTGGGTTTCTATTCTCTGTTCCCGCCATCATGGTCCATGGTTGTGCCTCACCCACCTTCTGAGCCTCAAAAGCTGTGGAATTAAACCGCAGAGCTGGAGGGTTACATAAAATATCAGCTCCGTGTTTCTGGGCCCGTAGGCAGTGGCGATGGGCACTAAAGTCTGGTCAGGCAGTTTGGATGTGGCGTTAGTCTTTTTGCTTCTCTGCCTTGACAGCTGTCCTGACAGACTGATAGACGAGTGAGCAAGACGAGTGGAGGCTGGAAAGAAAATTCTGAGCCTTAACTATCACAGCAACTATAGCTTCGGAGCGCTGCCCGGCCCTGCCCCCTGGGCCCGGCCCCGCCCCATGGCCACGCCTCCTCACCGACTGCCCTAAGAAGTCTGGAGCCACCAATGGCTGAGCCGCACAGGGGTGGATGGGGATGGGTTCGGGTGTGTGGTGGGCTTGGGCAGGAGCTGGAGGTTCAGGTGGTTGTGAGCTGCCTAACACAGTTGCAGAGACTTGAACTCCGGTTCTCTGGGGGCAACACGCTCTCAACTGCTGCAGATCAGTGTGTTTTGTGTTCTAATCTTCTGGCTCCTTCTCATTCTCCGGCTCATTCTGTCTTCACCTGTGTCTGGCTTGTTCACTCTCTCTCTCCATCTGTCCCGGTAAACACCCCATCCCCTCTCTGCACTGCCCCTTATATAACTTCTCTTTCCTCTCATTTCTGGTGAGAGTTGGGCATATCCTGTTCTGTCAAATCTTTCTCTGGTTCATCACTTTGTCTGCCACTCAATTAGACATCACTTTCAGACATGGGTGCTTCCTTCTACAAACTTTACCTTCGTTGTTTGGGATTAAAGGTGTGTGCTAAGGGAGTGTCTGTATTCCAGCCAGAGGGATTAAGGGTGTGTGTTAAGGCTGAGCTACACCACACTAGAAACTGATTTGGTTTTTTGTTTGTTGGTTTTTGTTGTTTGTTTGTTTGTTTGTTTGTTTTTTTTTTTAGTAAAGAACACAATCTTGAGGTTCACAGTGTGATCAAGTATCCTGTAACACCCATGGGCTCATATATTTGAATCGCCAGGGAGTAGGTCTGTTTGAAAGAATTAGAAGGATTAGGAGGTGTGGTCATGATGGAGGGAGTGTGTCACTGGGAGTGGGCTTCAAAGTTTCAAAAAGCTCACAGAAGGCCCAGCCCCCCTCCTTCTCCCTCTTCCTCTTCCCCCCCACCCCCCGCCTACACATCATGGTAATAATGGGCTTACCTCTGAAACCGTAAGTTCCCAACTAAATGTTTTCTTTTACAAGAGTTGCCCTGGTCCTGGTGTCTCTTCATAGTAATAAAATATTGACTAGGACACCATCTTTCATGAAACACTGGCTCTTTGGAGAGTGACCTGGGTGCCCTTCCTCCTTCCCTCTCCCTCCCTCCTTCTCTCCTTCTCTCCTTTTCTTCTTAGACCTCCTCTGCCCTTAAGGCAGGTCATGATGTGTCAGTGAAGCCCCTGCCAGATGTTGACATCTGGACCCCGCACCTCTCAGCCCTTAGAACTGTGGGAAAGAAGTTTCTGCTCATCATAGACCTGTGGCTGATGTCATCCCAGTGCCCTGTGCTCTAGGACCTGGGCCAGATCAGAAAAGGGACGGGAACAGCTGCTTGGCCCCTGCCTTCTCTAGACCTTGCAGTCCCTTGCCCAAACTTCCTTCCCATTGAAAATAGAATGTACCTTCTGCTGACCCAGGCGCTGGGGATAAGGTACTCAGAGGTATAGGGCTGAACCAGGTTGTGGAGGGGCATAGACATGACAGCCAATGGCCTAGACCTGGAGTGTAGCATGGGCAGGAGCCTTCCCCAGAAAGCTGCCTCCTTCTTACCCAAGACCCCACTGTATCTTTTCTTTCTTCCTTGACTTGCTGCTGGACACCTGGTCTCCTGCTGTGACACTGACAAGACTGATACAGGACCTACACACCTTAATTCCTTCCTGGTCTATTCAGGGTTCATGCCCTTCCCAGGGTTGTAGGGTCTAAGGCATGGTTTAAACCAACTGAATGAAGCACCAGGTGGAAAATAGCAACCAGAGTGGGAGATCACGGGGATATATTCCTCCTCGACAGAGCCAGTGCCAGGGACACCTGCCTGCCTTTTGGCAAGACATCGCTGTGGCAGGTGGTGTACCGGACCTCAGTGCTCCGAGGGGAACAGTTGGATTAGAAAAAGAGTCCAGATGGGCACCCACATGCTCATCGGCCGATCCTAGCAGGTCGGGTGGCCTCGACAAACCTGCCATTTGTGTGCGGGTACTGAGTGGAATTCTGCATGAGAGGCATAGATGTCTTGGAGGGGAGAAACCCCACCCATTCCGGTCTTACTCAAAAACAGACTCGGAAGGAGACATCAAGAAAGCTCAGTTTGCCCATAGGCAGAAAAATTTGGGTACAGTGACAACCCCCCCAAGTGGCTGGCATATAATCCATGTGACTGTCCACGGAAGGGCTTCTGAACAAGGTGCGAGCTGTTGCTTAGATTATGGCTACATAACATGAAGAGCTGAGGTAAATATGATGACCAATGGGGACACAGATTCAGGTGCCCCAAAATTCCATATTCCATGTAGTTATCGAGGGAAGTCTTTACAGTATAAGAACAAAGAAATTAATAATATATCAGGGCACTTTTTCAAATACATTTGGCAGAAATATTGACCCGTGGACAGTATAGCCAAGCAGCAAACGGTAACAGGCTCAGTCATCTCATGCAGCCACCTTTAGGTTGGTGGAGTACCGGTTTTGTCTAGTTGTACTGTAATTCACCCCAATCACAAGGTGGTAGTCTTCCGGATTATAGTTGAACCAAGTGTAAATATTCGAAGCGCTGGATCTGACCATCTGCATCCCACTCTCCGCCATACTGAGCTCTGCTGGGTCCTCTGTGAGTCTTCTCTCACTGCCTTAAGGGTTTACCTAGACCCTGCTCTACCTGCCCCAACCCCTACCCTTGCCCCTCCCCCATCCCGCCCCCATGCTGCTCCGCCCCGCCCACCCCTCTGCTGCCCCGCCTCGCCCCTGCTCTGGCCCCGCCCCTGCCCTGGCCCGCTACTCACACACCCTTGGCTGAAGACTGCCCTCCTCCAACAAGGCGAGTCACCCTCTTTAATCTAAAGTAAGGTCGTGGAGAGACTCATACGATGAGGAAGGAAGGAGACATTTGTCTAGCTAGCTAGATCGCCGAATCAACCCTGGAGAGCAGAGATGACAGATGTCACAGCCGGCTCGCTCCCACACTCCCTCTTAGCGTCGTTTACACACCAACCCTCCATGATGGAGCCAAACCAACCCTTTCTCCGCATTGCTTTTGGTCATAGTATGTACTGGAAAGTCAGCTGGGACTGAAAGTCCTTAGGGACCGTTTGGTCATCTTCATCCTTTGCAGAAAGGCATCCCCCTGCCTCTGCAAACACCCTCAGAGCACCCTCCTGCTGTAATAGAATGAACCTAGGCCCAGGCCTCATTTTTTAAAAAGTTTTATTTATTTATTTTATATATATGAGCACACTGGAGCTGTCTTCACACACACCAGAAGAGGGCATCAGATCCCATCACAGATGGTTGTGAGCCACCATGTGGTTGCTGGGAATTGAACTCAGGGCCTCTGGAAGAGCATTCAGTCCTCTTAACCTCTGAGCCATCTCTCCAGCCCCTCATCTTTACTCGCTCTTGTATCCTGAGTGTCTCGCACAGAGCCAGGAAACCAATAGGTGTTCAATATGCATTTACTGAAAGCACAGATACCTACCTACACACCAGTCAGATTTATCTGGTGGTTGAAGGTTGTGAATTTGTTCCACCTTGTCTCTCCTGATGTCTTTCACAGTCCCTCTGGAGTGTGGCGTGGTCACATGCTTCTCTCGAAGACCCCATTGTTGTTATAGGGTCTTCCCTGAAGCCTGGTGACAGTCTCCACCCTCTGCTTCTTCAGGACTTGGTAGACCAGCTCTGCCTTCCAACTCACCGGGGCCCTTTTTTGTCTCCTTGGTAACCCATTAGTCAGTGTTATAAGTCTACAGTAAAACACCGGAGGCTGCTGACGTATGTACAAAGAGGTTCCTTTGTTTTGGAGGCTCAGGGGCATGGTGCCTGTCTGAGGCTCCCTCTGGGGAGGGTCATTGATGTGAGGGCAGGTAGCATGTGTGAGATGAGAAGTCACATCATGAGCCAGGAAGCAAAAAGAAGAAACAATCATAGTCCCAGAGTCTCCTTCAGAGCTGGGTCTCAGTACCGAGGACCCTGGCATAAGGCTCTACCAGTTAAGGTCCAGCACATCTCCTGACCCCATCCCCCTGGAGCAAGCCTGTGCCTGAGGGCCTCTGCCAGACGCTCCCTATATCTGAGCTACAGCAGTGCCGACAGGTGGGGGTTTTGGCTGAGTGGAAGGACTGGGAGTGACAGAGAGAGGGCAGACTCAATGGTGGGACCCGAGGGCTTAAGCAGGGAGCAGGAAGGAGACAGCTGATTAAAAGGGTGGGGTGGCTGAGCTCCGGAGTGCTACCCTCACGCTGGCACATCGGTGGGGTCATAACACATTCTTATTGGACTGTTTCCAGGATTACAGTGACCCAAGGGTGATTGTGGCTAAGGACCCAGGCTCTGGACTCAGACAACCAGAACTTGAACCAGAACTCCTCCCAAGTGAGAGACCTTACCAGGCTTTGACCTTGGTACCCTCCATTGTCCTCAGAGGAAGAACAGTGCAGCGGGGTCCCACGCCCTGGGTTTCTCATGGGAACTTGGAACTGGGAGCTGGGAAAAGTCTAGACCTGGGCCAGCCACACAGCACACAGGCACTGCCCGATAGATGCTGTCTATTGTTTGTTTCTGACTTGTGTGACCAGCCTCGTGCCGCTGTTACATTCTTTATTCATTAGCCATCAGTGAAGTGGACCTGGTGAGAGATGGCTCAGTCTCAGTGGGTGAAGGCATTTTCCATGGAGCCTGAGTTTGATCCCTGGGACTCACATGATGGAAGGAGAGAACTGACTCCCATAAGTTGTCCTCTGATTTCCACATGAACGTACATGAGCATGTACATACCACTCACACACACACATACACACACACATACACACACACACATACACACATACACACACATAACATACATATACATACATACACACATACATACATACATGCCTACACATACACACATACATATATATACACACATATATACACACATACATACATACATGCACACATACACACACATACATATACACACATACACACATACACACGCATACACATACATACGCACATACATACACATACACACATACACATATACATACATACACACATACATACACATACACACATACATACATATATACATATATACACACACATACATACACACACATACACACACACGTAGGCATATGTACAGGGGTGTGCATGCACACCTGTACACACTATAAATACATGTAGACACACTATAAATATGGCATTTAAAGAAAAGATGAGTGGAATTGATTGTTGAGCTTCTCACAGCACTTGCTCTGTATCAAGAACCCCCTAGATCAGTGCTTCTCAGCCTCTGGGTTGGGACCCCTTTGGGGGGTCAGATATCAGATGTCAGAGGTCAGATGTCAGAGGTTTATATTATGATGCACAACAGTAGTAAAATTACAGTTATGAGGTAGCAAGGGAATAATTTTATGGTCGGGGGTCACCACAGCCTGAGGAACTGTGTTAAAGGGTCGCAGCGTTAGGAAGGCGAGACCCACTGAGTGTTTTGGAGTGCAGTTGTGAACTGCCATGCACGTGCTGGCTCCTCTGAAGGGCGGTGGTACTTCTAACAGTGAGTCTCTCTCAAGCCCTTTCATCTTGTTAAGCGTTTTTGAAGGATTTATTTATTTTTATAGGTGTGAGTGTTTGCCTGAGTGTATGTGAACCGTGCATATACCTGGTGTCTATAGAGTCTGGAAAAGGGCTTTGTATCTTTTTGAACTGTAGATAGACAGTTGTGAGCTACCACATCGGAGGTACTAGGGATGGAATATAGGTCCTCTGCGAGAGAAGCAAGCCACTCAGCCATCTCTTCAGGGCTCTGCCTTCTCACTGATTCCGGAGCTTGGTGTTTTGCCTCGGCTGGCTGTGCAGTGAATACCCAGGATCTGCCTGTCTCTGTTTTAGCCAACACGGGGTTGCAGGCATTACTGTTGCTACCTGGCTTTTTATGTGGGGTCTGGGAATCTAGACTCAGATCCACATGATTCTAGAGCATGCCCTTTACATATGGAGCCATTTCTGAGGCCCCTAAACCCTGTTGAAGGGGTTTATGTGTTTGTGCATGTATTCACATGTGTGTCTATGTGCGTGTGTGTGCATGCATGTGTGTGCGCTTTTGTATATGTGTGCATGTGCATATGTGTGTGCGTGTATGTGTGTGCATGCATGTGTGTGCTTTTGTGTGTGTGTGTGTGAACGCATGTATGTGTGTACTTACTCATAAACATGGAGGCCAGAGGTCCACACTGCCTCTGCCATTCTTCACTATTTTTGAGACAAGGCCTCTCTATGTAGCCTTGGAGTTAACATGAGGGAAGCAGCTGCTGCTGCCCTGAACTGCCAGCCATCGTTTTTCTACATACTCAGAAGGGTGATTAGTGAAGCCTTTGGGGAGGAGGGGGACTCAATTTTCATTACATCTCAAAACCAGGCCCGTCTCCTACTGTGTCTCTCTGGCCTTTTGAGGATTCGTGGGAAAACATGAGGCCCCTCAGTCAGTTGTCAGAGGACAGAGGGTGTGACAGACGGCTGGGACGGCCTTAGAGAATATTTATGGGTTGTTACATGGTATGCTCCAGATTTTCTGGTCCCAAAGTAAAGAAGCAATCTTGTAGCAGCCATTAATCTTGCAAACAAATTCTGAGACCTGTTTAAGCTCCAGGGACGGGCCATGATCCGAGGTTCTGTCTGGGTTCACGAGGCTGCTGCAGTTTGGCTTCCTGCTGGCAGCATCATTGGCGTCTGGAACACCACCGGGGAGGGACCTGAGGCCATGGCGCTGGAGAAGGCAGGTGAGGGAGGGTCTGGAGCAGTCTGAGTCTCTAGTGGTCCGGGTTGAGAAAAGATGCAAAGCTCCGGCTGTGGAGACTGGGTGACTTTTTCCCTGTCAGAACGAAGGTCTAACCCTCTTTGGAGCTGAAGTCCTTACCTTTGACATGGAGGTTAAGTCAATGCTCAGAGCTGAGGTCACTGGAATGGTTAAGACAAACTGCTCGGTCACCTCCACTCAGCTACTGCTGGGCAGGGGCCCGAGATGATGGGCCCTACAGGGACTCTGCTACAAACCAGATTCTATCTGCTCTAGGATGTTAAGTGTGTGCTAAAGCACACACATCTAAACACACTTAAGATACACACAAGGGCAACCCACACACGCCTAGTTGCTGCCTGGCACACTCTAAGGGAAAGGCTGTTTGGGAGAAAGGTGAGAAAATTAGTTGCTGGATGTCTGGGTTGGGGAGGCGAGGACCCCTGCAGTGTCCTGGATGGCCCAGAATTTAGAAGGTTCCCAGTCACCGACTCACCTGTCTGTTCTATTCTAGGAGCCGATGGAAGGCTCTTGTGACACGGTGACAGCCTTAGATCCTTCGTCCACGCTGTTTGCTCGGTGCCTCTTCCATCGTGGGTCTTATTCAAGTCTCAGTCTTCTCCAGAGCCCACGGAAGCAACCCCAACATCCATCAGTCCACTCACTCATGCATACTGTGACTCACCTTCCCACTCGCCCATCACCTATGACCCATTCACCTGTCCCACACTAAGTCCCCTGCCCACTCACCTGTCCACCCTCTCCCCACTCATCCCCACCCACCCACTCACAGTCACCGCTCGCTGGCCTGTGAAATTGTTCTGTAACCCACTCACACCCATACAACCACACCCACGCCTGTTCTTTTACTTACCTGCTCAAACACCCATAAACCCATTCCCTCACCTAGACAACTGAGGAGCCAGTCAGAGAAACCAGATGATTATTTAATCAGCCAGATGACCAATCAAGCCATGGACTGACTGTCCAACCTTAGTGGATTGTGCAAACACCTACCTGAAGATCCAGGAGTCGTGAGCCAGCTAATCTACCTCAATAGTCATTCCAGCAGACAACTAGTCTCCTAGTAAGCTGACTCATCATTTTCCCCCCTGTTGTTAAAAGAGACTTACGACCAAACTGAGTCTTGGCCCGGGGACCAGGCCATCTGCTGGGCAGAGGTCTCAGTGTGACATCTTCTCTTCTCTCTCTCTCTCTCTCTCTCTCTCTCTCTCTCTCTCTCTCTCTCCTCTCTCTCTCTCTTCAGAATCTTGGGCCAGATGCATTCCTTTCAGTCATGGGGACTGGGATTTTCACATTGTTTCTGTTTCATCTGTAGTGTTACATTGGGGCTTGAGAGAGATTTGGTTGGAGAATGGTTTTGATACTTTAGTATCGAATTTAACCACCAGGGTTAAGTTGGCGGTGTAGCTCAGGGGGTAGAGTGCTTGCCCAGCGTGGGTGAAGCTCTGGGTTTGCTTAACCAGGTGTGATGGTGCACATCTGGGACCGTAGCATTTGGAGTTCAAGGCTACCCTCAGCTTCATATTGAGTTCAAGTTCAAGGGCCATCCTGGGTTACGTGAAAACACTAAACCAAACAAAAACACACAGCCAAACTGTACTAAGGTAAGCCTCTCTTATGGTTGGAATGTGAAGTGTCTACAGGTTCACCTGTCTGACTGCTCGGTCTCCAGATAAGACTGTTCGGGAGGCTGTGGAATTTCTGGGAGCTGCGGCATGGCTGGTGGAGGTTGATCACTGGGGAGGCGCTGAAGGCGATTCCTCCTTCTAGTCCCATAGAAGTCCTTCTTTCTCTTTGCTTCTTTCTCTTTGTCAGATGGGCCAATCACTTGGCTCTCAGGCCACCTCAGACTGAGTCCCTCCCATAGCCATGCCACCGTGACTGTCAGAAATCCTCGGAGACCATGATCTGAAGCGAGCTCTCAGTAGAGAGCTCTTTCTACTTTTCTACTCTTTCTTCAGTAGCTTCGTCAGACATCTTGTCAAAGATCACAAGAGGCTCCTCCCTCTCAGCTGTGGTCATGGCTACGCCCGTGGGAACGAGGAGGCTTGGAGGATCTGGAGTTTCTGGCGAGCGTAAAGCAATGAGGGCTCAGTGGCGATGTTTATGTCTTGCCGGGATTCAGGCACATGGTGTCCTGAGGTGGGGTGAGGGAACACTTGCTCTGAGAGGCCCCGGGGACTGTTGTGTCTGTCTGGCATATCTCAAGAAAGGCTTGCCCCGTTGTGTTTCACCACTGGCTTCCAGGCAGACTTAGAGCTTGTTCCTTAGAGACAGGCCCAGCTGGAACCCCCAACCAGTCCTTGGCAGGCCATTGGATGTGCTTGGACCCAGCACCCACCAGGCACCCTGTGAGGCAGAATATCCATCTGGGCTTACTTAACTGCCTGTTTCCGGGAATCTCACAGGACAGAAGCAGAACCTGGGCACACACAGGAAGACATTATGAGTCACACACATTGCAGCTCAGCCCACAGAAGGGCTGGGTGGGGCGCATGCCTGGGACTTCCTCTCCAGTTCCTAAGCGTGGTGGTTACGTAGCCAACAGGACACGGGGGTCAGCCCGTGGGAGGAAGAGCAGGGTTGGAGTCCTGCCTCGTTCGCCTGAGCGTTTTTCCTCTGCAAGCCTCTATCTCTTGTGGAAACGGAGTTGGCTGGTGGTCCCTAATGGCACATAGGAGGAGGCTCCAAGTAGAAAACCTCTGAACTTCTCCCTCACAAATGGGGAAAAGGGCCGAAAATGTAATTGTTTAAAAATGTTGGGATTATAATTGAGGTATTTGAGTCAATATTTATTTATTTTAGCGCCGGGGTGGGGACTTCTTGTCCTCCCCCCAACCCCACCCTGAAGGAGCATGGGTCTGATTCTGTCCAAATTCCTGGGCTGCTTTCTGCCTCTCAGCTCCCTGTTCCCACCCCCAGCAGGAACGGGTCTCACTCTCTCCCAGGGGACATTAAACATCCTGCCGCAGGCCTGCCCACCGAGGTGAGCAGCCATCATTTATTCAAAAGCATCTCTGGGAGTTTTTGATTTATTGGTGATGGGTCAGCCATGTTCTCTAGGCAAGCTGATGGTTGTGCTATTGTGTTTTCAGAGATTACGAGAATTCAGAGAGCTTCAGTGGCTCCTGGGGAGATAAATTTGGAACCTCACTGCATCCTGGGAGAGGATTTCTGGGGACTGGATCAGAGCACATTCATGCCTGGCAAGAACCCAGTCCCCAGACTAGACTTTTATGAAGGTTACTGTGTGAGTTTTCCATAGTAATCTGGGGAGGAGCCCTGCTCCAGGAGGGAGAATGCCAGGGGTATCACCATGTGAGAAAGACCGACCGGCTGATTGGGGTTGCTGAGATGGCTCAGGGAGTAAAGGTGCTCGCTGACAGACCTGATGACCAGAGATCCATGCCCTATCTCATATGGTAGAAAGAGAGAACTGATTCTGGAAAGCCATCTTCTGCCCTCCATAGGCATGCACAGCATGCTTATGAATGTGTACACACACACACACACACAAACACACACACACACACACACAATAAATACAGAAACATTAGGAAACAATTGTTCTATTGGAGAGTTGGATCAGAGTCTGCCAGAAGAAGATAATTTTTTTGGAATCAGGCAGCCCTTATTTACCCATTAAGAAACCAAAGGTCAGACTGGGTTAGAACATGTACACACACACGCACACACACACTTGCTCATGCACAAACATACAAACACACAAGTATATACAAACACACACACAAACATACACAGACACACAGACACAAACACACACAAATATACACAAACACATACATGCGCACACACTCGCACGCATACACACACAAACATATACAAACACACAGATATACTTAAACGCACACACACACATGCACACACACACACACACACATGCACACAAGCACGCACACACACACAATCTAATGGTGGGAATGCTCAACTTGCATCTGTGTGGCTCTCCTTGCAGAATAACGACTGGGGCATCACCATATCTGATCTCAAGTCATCGTAATAGAAACAGTACATTTCTGAAAGCAAAGGAGACAGCAGAATAGAAGACTCAAATGCAACTCCATGCAATTCCGGGCACCTGGGTTTTTTATAGTCACCAAAAATACACACTAGAGGAAAAAAAAAAATCACCTCAACAAATGACACCGAGAAGCTAGATGTCTACATGCAAGAACAAACCCAGATCTTTATCTTTCAACCCACAAAAACCAACCCCCAAAGCATCAAAAGACCTCACCGTAAAACTGGAAACTCTGAAAGCACCGGAGGATGTGGGGAGCTGTGTATGTACAGGATCGTCCACAACAGGACTCCAGCTGTCTAAGAAATAAGGCCAACAACTGACAGATAGGACCTCGTGAACCTAAGAGGCTATGCACAGCAGAGAGAACAGTTAACCGAGTGAAGCCCGTGGGGTGGGAGGGAATCGTTTCCAGCCATACATCTGAGCTAGGATTAATACCTAGAATACAAAAAGCAAAACAAACAAACAAACAAAATCTAGAAAACAAACAGCCTGATTTAAAAAGTGGTTCACAGATCTCAACAAAGAGTTCTCAAAAGAAGAAATACAAATGGTTGTTAAACATTTTTTTTTTTTTTTTTTTTTTTTTTTTTAATGGTCAACATTAGACATTGGGAAAATACAAATCAAAGTCACGTTGAGATGCCCCGCCATCCCGGTTAGAATGGCTGCAATCAAGAAATCAGATAACAACAAGTTGAGGAGAGGATTCAGGGAAATGAAACCCACACTCGCCGTTTCGTGGGATTGCAAGCAGACGAAGCCACTAGGGAGTCAAGGTGGAGAATTCCCAAAAATCTATAAATAGTCATGCCACGTGACCTCGCTATTCCACTCCTGCCACACGTCCAAAGGATGTTCCGTCCTCTTACAGAATAACCTGCTCATCCATGTTGACTGCTGGTCTCCTCGCAGTAACAGAGCAACGGCGGCCACCCAGATGGCCACCAACGGAAGAATACATTTACACACTGGACTTTCCCTCAGCTGTAAAGAAAAATAAAATTATGTAATTGGCAGATATAAGTAGACATGGGGAAAAAAATCAAATTGAGTCACCCACGCTGACAAAGAGAACATGGTTGCATGTTCTCCCTCTCATGTGGGATCTGGTATTGTGTCTCTCGGCGTGAGTTCAATCTAGAGAATCAGTGGAAGCCAGAAAACGAGAGAGAGCCCGTGGTGGGGGTTTGCTGGGAGGGAGGACAACAGGACACGGGGAATATGACAACTGAGAGGGTGACAAGATTAAGGAGAGAGCGGTGGAGGTGGGAAGCGAGAGTTAGAAAGAAATATGAAAAGTCATATGGAAATCTATCTTGTAACATATATATATATGTTATATATATATATGTATGTATCTCCAGTTATCTATCTATCTTTCTATCCATCTATCTATCTATCATCTATGTATCTATGTATCATCTATCCTCTATCTATCATCTATCACCTATGTATTTATAATCTATCAATCTATGTATCTATCATCTGTCATCTATGTATTTATCATCTATCAATCTGTGTATCTATCATCTATGTATCTATCTATCTATCTATGTATCTATCATCTATCAATCATCTATCTACCTATCTGCTTGTATACTATTTATCTATTCTATCTATCATCTATCTATCTATCAACCTATTTACCTATCTCTTATCTATCATCTATCCATCTATCTATCTATCTATCTATCTATCTATCATCTATCTATTCTATCATCTATCTATCCATCTATCTATCTATCTATCTATCTATCTATCTATCTATCTATCTATCTAATCTCTCTATTAAGAAGACACTATGACAAGCGATTCCCTAAAAAGATTCTCCTAGAAGCTACAGATCATTCTCAGTGCCAAGGGTGGGATACATACTTATGACTCATTGGCCAAGGAGGCCCCAGAGGCCCCCAAATAATACAGGCTCCTGTCACTCCTCTCAGTTGCCCATCAGAACTACATAGCAAGTGCTTATTCTGAAGATGCCACATATCTTGATTCACGATAAAAATAAGTCAGTTGGAACTTCTTGCTGCTGCCCTACTGGCTGGGTGTCATAGCTCTGGAAAGTGTTACGCAGGTTATAGGGGAGAAAAATCCCCCACAGTCTTACCCACTGTCAGACCCTATGAACTATAATACCAACATGACACTCGAGATTCACACACTGGTGTAGTAGTGGCACATCTGTTATGGGGCGTGGGAGGTAACCAACCACCCTCTGCTCGGATCAAGGCCCACAACACAGGAGGGGATTAGGACCAGTCTCATAACTATAAATGCCTTGTACTGCATGTTGGTTAGTACCTGGCACTCGTGATGTGATCTTAGGGGCTTCATATGCAATGCTTGCCTCTCTGGCGGATGACACACGAACATGCTTGTGCCCATACGACAAGCCCATGGGACAGCGTTCAGCATGGGACCTGGGGGCTAGTGGCTCAGTTCATGCTATCTGAGTGAATAGGTCTGGTGCGTTTCTGAGGAGTCTGATGACAATCAGTCTGTTTATTGTAGCTATAACAAAATACCCCAGGCTGAGCGCTTTATAAGGAAAAGAAGGTTATTCATCTCATAGTTTTGTGCAAGGTTGAGCATCCTGATCAGTTTGGCCTCTGGGATCTAGGTTCCCTTTATCCCTTGTTGTTTTAAACTCTGGATCTGCTTCCAGGTGACCTGGATTACATGTGTGTGCTACATTGCCCAGCCGAGCTCTGCTCTTATATAAAGAAACACATTTCTCTTCAAATGTTTTGTTTTCAATAGTGTGTGTGCGCGCGTGCACGCTCATGTGGGTGCAGGTGTGCTCAAAAGACCAGGTGCACTGGATTTTCTGGAACCACAGTCACAGGCAGCTGTGAACAGTCCCGTGTGTACCTGGGACTGAAATCAGGTCTTGTGTTGCTCTCAACTGCTTGTGTATCTCCAGCCCCAAGACATACTCTATCGAGATCCAGCCCTCTGTGGGACCAGGACACCAGTGATGCATGCCCTCACACTAAGTTCTACTTCTTAAAGGCCCAATGTCACCACACTGAGGCCCAGCTTCCAACACACTGACTGCTCCTTTCAGGTCAATACGAGCTGTAATAGAGGGGTCGGGACTTAACACTGAATGACACAATTCTCCAGGCAGTTCCTCTGGTCTCCCATCTGGAGGCTCCACACTGCCACACTGATGCTGTGAGCACCACACGTGGCTCGCAGACATATTTGGGTATATAAGGTGGAGGTTTTCAAAAAACAATTTGAGCCACCTCCTGTAAGTCTGAGTTCAGTTTTTCCCTCTCGAGACAGGATCTCAACTGCATAGCCCAGGCTGGCTTGGAACTTACTTCACACTGAGACCAGGCTGGCCTCAAACTTGCAGAGATCTACCTGCCTCAGCCTCCCGAGAGCTGGGATTAAAGATATGCACCGCCATGCCGAATGAGTGCTAACATGTTTTAAAGATTATATTCTAAAGGATGGGGATGTGGCTCTGTGGGTAGAGCCCTTGCTGAGCAAGCAGGAGGGCTGGTGTTTCAATTTCCAGTACTCGGATAAAAATAACCTGGCATGTCATGCTTGCGTGTAAGCCCAGCATTGGGGTATAAGCACACAGATCCTAGGAGCTTCCTGACCAAGCTAAAAGAACAAGCTTCTCGTTCAGTGAGAGAACAGGTTCAGATGATGGGGGTGAGAGAGGGACCCTCCTGATGTCCTCTGGTGGCATCCGCATGTGCACACCAGATACTCAAGTGAGTGTGCCACACATACAACACGCACCATAGACACCATACACATCCACGTGACAAATAAAAGACAAAAATTAGAATGTATTTATTCATTTACTTGTACGTGTGTTTGTGTGTGTATGAGTGTGTATATTTGTGTGTGAGTGTGCATATGTATGTGTTTGTGAGTGTATATGTGAGTGTGTGCATGTTTGTATGTATGTGTGTGATTGTGTGTGTGTGCATGAGTGTATATATGTGAGTGTGTTTGTATGTATGTGTGTGATTGTGTGTATCTGTGTTTGTGTGTGAGTATGCACATGTGCATGAATGTGTATTAGAGTGTGTATGTGCATGTGAGTATGTGTTTTTATGTGTTTGTGTGTGTATGTGTGTGACTGTGTGTGTCTGTATGTGTTTGTGTGTATGAGTATGCATGTGTACATGTGTGTGTGTATGTTTGTGAGTATGTATGTGTATATGAGTATGTATGTGTGTATGTTTTTATGTATGAGTTTGTGTGTGCATGTATATGTTTGTATGTGTATGTATGTGTGTGTGTGTGTATGTGTGTGTCTTTGTGTGTGTACATACAGGCATGTATCATGATGTGTGTGTGACAGAGGACAACTTGCTAACGTTCATTTTCTCCTTCTGCTATCCAGGACCCTAGGAATCAGACTCAAGTCATTGTGATTGTTGGCAAGTGCCTTTACCCACAGAACTGTCTAGATGGCCCAGACATTTTATTTTAAAAGTCAAAATGATGCTCCTGCATGGTCATTCTGCATTCCTGCCTTTGAGGAGGGGCTGCACTGAATAGCCCCACCTACTGGGCATACAGTCCCCACTTGGCTGCAATCCCCACCACTCCTTCACCTGCCCCTACTCAGTTCAGCATTCTCATGCCCAGCCTGGTTACTGTAACTCCAGTTCCAGGCGGTCTAATGCCCTCTTCTGACCTCTGTGGGCACTCGTGTGGTGCACAGACATACATGCAGGCAAAACATTCATACACATAGAAATATAAGTATATATATAGACACACACACACATATATGTATATATACATACATAGTTACACATACACACACATACACACACACACTTTTTTAAGACTGGAGACAGAGAACTAAGCACTGTCATGCGTATATCCATTCTCTCTGCTCCTAACTGTGGATGTGCCAGCCACTTTGTCATGTTCCCAACACTTTGACTGCTTACAATCCTACAATGGTGGGCTGCAATCTGGAAGTGCGGGCTGACATAAACCCTTCCTAAGGCCTGTGAGATGCCACTTACCTTTACCTGGTATCTGGAATTCTTTGCCCAGAACCCACATGGTGGAGGGACAGGACTGACTCCTGCAAGTCGCCTGTCCTCTGACCTCCACATCTATAAGTAGCACGTTTGAAACCTCCCCCTACCCCAAAGGCATCAGTAAAATGTAAAAAAAAAAAGAAAACCTAAGCCCCTTTCTCCCTCGTGGTTTGTCGGGTATTTTCAGGGTATTTTGTGACGTGACTAAGACACGTGGTGATAATCTTCAGTGTACGTATTTATGGGTGCAGTGTGTTGTCCACACATGAACACAGTGCAATGGTCACATGAAGGTTATTACTGAACACATCACTCTTTGTGGAGAGGTGAGGGCCCACAAATCTTCCCTTTTGGATTTTGATATAAACGATATACTGTGGCTAATTACAGTCTTGATTATGTAGACAACGAGTGACTTAATCCTCTGGTTTGCTTGCTTCTTGTTTAAAGCAACTTCTCTCTGTGTAGTCCAGTCGGACTTCAAACTCTCCGTGTAGCCCTGGCTGACCTTGAACTCTTGTTCCTTCTGCCTCCGCCTCCCAAGTACTCATTATCCTAAGAACGCCCAGGTTCTTCCTCTTGTCTGAAGTTGGAGCTGCTTCACTGGCCTCTCCTCATTCCTGGTCCTTCCCTGCTCAGTGATTGCCGGGGTTTTCTCCACCTCAGTGTGACAGGTCTCTTTGATTCCGGAAGTAAGTGAGTCTGTGTTGTCTTTCCGTGCCTGGCTTGCTGCACTTCACAAGTCTCACCCACACGGTCACCAACAGCAAGCAGAGTTTAATTTAAATGGCCTCTGTGTGTGTCTGGGCCCTGGCTTGGCCCCTGACTAGCTTGGAGTTGGGTGTGGCTAAGGCACGAGGTGGGCGTGGCCTGGTGGTAGGTGGGGTGGAGCTTACTTGAGGCTGGGCGTGGCTAAATCAGGCATGGGTGTGGCCCGGGTTGGCTATTTGGAAGTTCTGTGTTGACATCAGTTGAGAACCAGTAGGTTAGAGAATGAGTGCCCCTGGCTGGACGGAGGTCGGTCCTGCAGACTCAGTCTTAACTCACTGGTGACACTGGGGAGGTGCTGCCTTGTCGATGAGCAGGCCATGACTGGCTTGGGCTTGGTGGCCATGCCTATGAAGTGTGCACTTCGGAGCCCGAGGGCTGCACTTTCAGGAGGAAGATGTTGCTTTTAAGTGAGGCTTCTGGGCTGTGCACCCACATTGTCCAGGAAGTGTGTTCTGTTCCTTGCTCCCTGATCTCTCCCACCAGCTGCAGCGAAACCCTATTGGTTTTCTCAAGATCAAATCTCGTTATGTAGCTCTTATTTAAAAAAATAAATTGTTGAAAATTTCAGTGATCAGTGGGCGGCTGGGTGGCTGAATCCTGAAGGTCCTTGGAGATCCCTGACTCGGCATGGCGGCTGCTTTCCTGAGCCCTTCACACAGATGTGGTTTATTGAATCATCATGAGGGCTTTGGGCAAACTCCTCAGCGCACAGTGAAGCACAGCTGTGTTTCCCAGGTCTATGATTTTCCAATAATTAAGACATTCTTGCACACGTATCTTGTGGCTGCCGCGTGGTTCACTGTTACCCCTGCTGCTAAAGTAGCAGTCTACGTAAGGCCTCAGAAATCCTCCTGAACAGAGCTGGGCTGCTGTAAATGGCCCCTCTTTAGCTAACTCACAAACGACATCGAGAACATGTCATCCCTTGACTGGGTTATTTTTAATTTCCCCGGGGGGGGGGCAGCGTGGTTCAGGCTTTTGTCTTCCCAGAACCACCTTTGTGACTCTTCCCAGAGCCACCTCCTCTGTGACGTCACAAACTTAACGTTTTCCTCGAAACCCACAAACATAAAATGGTAGTGAAAATATGTTTGAAAAAAGTCAGAAGGGTAGCTTAGCCCTCAAGGATTGGTCACACAAAACAGAGTCAGTTGT
The DNA here is from genome assembly GCA_021653895.1 of Mastomys natalensis. Classification (NCBI taxonomy): domain Eukaryota; kingdom Metazoa; phylum Chordata; class Mammalia; order Rodentia; family Muridae; genus Mastomys; species Mastomys natalensis. The sequence goes on from JAJTUV010001229.1 coordinate 287,885, forward strand.
CACTCGAAAAGAAAAAAAATGCAAGCAAGCAAGCAAGGAAAGCTGGGGCTGCGAAGGAGACTGGGCTCTTCCACAGGGCCTGCATTCAGTTTCGGCTCCCAGTCACGAGAAACTCCAGCCTGAGGAGATCCAACACCTCTGGCTCCAAGGGCATCCGCATGCGTGTTCGCATATTGTCCACATAAACACTGTAGTAGAAATTACTTTAATCCCGGCCCGGAGTTTCTACCACCTTTGGTTATTGAATTCTTGGATAAAAAACACACTAATATTTACAATAACCCTTAATCAGCACTAGAGCTGGGCAGCTGCCTACTTTCTATGCTGCTAGAATCTACTTTCCATCGATCACCCCCAGTTATCATTATGTTTCATCTGGGCTTCTCTTAAGTTCAATTGGTCAGCACTCAGGACCACACTCTCTTGTCTCCTAATCCATGAACACTTCTCTCTCCTCTTCCTCTCTTCTCTCTTCCTCCTCTTCCTCTCTTCCTCCTCTCCTCCTCTTCCTCCTCTTCCTCCTCTTCCTCCTTCCTCCTCCTCCTCCTCCTCCTCCTCCTCCTCCTCCTCCTCCTCCTCCATGTTCTTCTTTTTGGTCTCTCTCTCCCAAGCCCATGAAACCTAAACCCCACCTATCCACCTATGTGTCTCTTTGCCCAGTGATTGGCTGTTGGCATCGTTATTTACCAACCAGAATTAACTTGGGGTCAGGGTCCAGGTCTTGAGGGCCCCCACTTAGCTTTACAGTAGGCAGTAAAAGACAAGACCTCAACAAAACATAACTAGAATAAAAAAGTCTTAAAAAAAAAACCCACAAAACAAACAAACAAACCCCAAACCAAACAAACAAAAAACCCAATAATAAGGGGAAAAAAAAAAACCCCAAAAACAAACCTGGGCATTCTTTGAACAAAAAGTAGACATGAAACACCTATATCAGTGTAAACAATAGGTTTAGAAGAATTTACCAAATGTCTAGAGCATCTTAGTGGGTTAGGAAGCAGCAAGCGTGAGTTTGGGCCTCAGCACCCGCATAAAAAGGCAGGCATGGCTGCACAGGTCCCTGTAACCTCAGCGCTGTGAGGGGTGGAGATGGGTGTCACCGGGGTTTGCTGGCTGTGGCCACCAGCCTAGCTCCAGATTCACTTCAAGGGAATCAGGTGGAGAACGGCAGAACAGGACACCCCACGTCCTCTGGCCTCCACAGTCTGCGCACCTGCGCATGCGCGCACCCACCGTGTCCACACAAAGCGTGTTGCACTCTGCCCTGACACAGCAAGGCTTGAAGGCCTTGAAGGCCTGCTCTTCCCCATGGGTAGGCATCCGAGAAAGTGTTTAAAACCCGTTAGCAAATCTGGAGTCGGAAGACCGGATAAGAGCAGGAAAGAACGGCTTTTGCCTGGCGATGTCATATTTATTCAAAATCTTGTCCTTGTGACAGCGTGCTGTTTGGTCACACAAACCCACCTGTGAGCTGCGGGAAGTCTGAGGCTTGGGCATTGAGCTTTCTGCAGTTTTTATCGGGTGCTTATTTCTAGTAGCCAAATCCAAAGGGCAAAGATGGGTGGCTGTTTTACCCCAGCCCAAATCGTGAGGGTAAGAGGTACTGACCAGGCTGAGGCAGAACCTGGCAGGCTCTTCAGGCTTGTCCAGTACATAGCCTAGAAGCCCAGTGAGAGTCTGCCTGGAAGGAAGTGAGAGAATGAATGAATGAATGAATGAAATGAATGAAATATATGTAAATGGAGTAGGGAAGTGGCTCAGTGGCAGAGTTAGCGTGTGTGAGGCTTTGGATTCAATGTCTTGCTCTGTAAAGCAAACACATCAAAAACAAAATCCAGATACAGGACCACAAAAGGAGCCAGAGACAATTCCAGCCGTCTCTGTGGGTCTGGTTTGACTCTTCTCTTTATCTTCTGACCCTGTGCATAGTGTGTTCTCACCCCTAAGCCAACATCTGGGATGTCTCAGACACTGACTGTGAGCGGGTGTCCACCTCACAGGGTAGGCATGAGGAAAGAGCCGTGTGTGGTTTGCGTCTGCTTCCCTCGGCACAGGTAGGGCTTCCCTCGTGCCTGGTCATTCCGAGAACAGGAAGCTGCTACATTCTCACAGCCCCAGGCTTCTGGCCCAGGCTCAAGAAGTTCTTACGATGGTGCTAAGGAGTGGGAGCGGATGGGGATCTGCTTCCCATACTGCCTTGCGCTACCCATACTGCCTTGCTGTTCTGTTTGTAGACCTTCTCGCTGCACCATCCAGGCTGGCTTTTCTCAGCCTCCTGCAGGCAGAGATTGCAGGTGTGCGTGGCCACTCGTGCTGCCTTCTGGAGAAATCTTCTGCTGTCAGTTGAGGGGATGAGCGTCTTATCAACATAGAGATTGGCTTTCGGGGGCGCTTGGCCATTGGAGGTAGGATGGGGGTTCCCACAGTCAGTAGGAAGGGCTTCAGACAGGTCTGTGGAGGGTGAAGAAGCTGAAGAAGCAGCAGGTTCAGTTCAGAGGATCTGCGAAGAATCTTTGTGTAGGGGAAACCGAGGCCTGGAGAGATAGCTGACCCAACTGATATCGTCTCTCTAGCTTGAAGCAGAGCAGAAGCCCTTTAGCCATGTTCCCCAGCTCTGCCCCGTCCCCTCACGCCTGACTGTATTCACCTCTTACAGCTGTGCTCTGAGCATCTGTAATGGTTTTCTTCATGAATTCTGCGAAGAGTCTGTCTGGCTACGTCTCCATCCTGAGCACCTGCGGGAAGCAAGGCTGGTGGAAAGCTCTCGGGAATCGGGTGGGGGCGGCATGAGATCAGGGTGTGTGCGTCGGCCAGGGGACTTTGCCAAGCCATCTCCCCAAAGACAGGGAGGGCCCCCTCCAGGGTCTCCAGCTGCAGAAAGCCATATTTATTTGTAATGTTATGCAATATTAGCGAGGGTTTTGGCAGAGGGACACCTCTCAGCTGAAGAAAATCTGAGACAGCAGCTTCCCCTTCTTCCCACAGTCCCTCCAGTTTCCTCTCTCTGAGCATCTATTCTCCTGGCATCTACTTTAAAATCTCATCCGTTTCCTCTCTCAGCCCCTGGTCAGCTTCCATTCTGTTCACTTGGCTTTCTCATCTGTCATCAAATGGAGGAGACTGCTTCCCATTTCACTAAATATTTTCTCTTTTTTACCTGCTGGAGCATCAATTTTATTCACGGGTTTGAAGAAAAAAACAAATGAGGTACTAAGTTTATGGTCTGTGTGGGTCCGGCAAGCACGCTAAACACTCAGCCACACCCTTAGCCTGATTCGTTATTTTTTAGATTAAAATGAACATGGCCACACTTGGAAGTAGAAGGTAAATGTACCTGGGTTATGTAAATGAGCTCCGAGGCTTCAAAGAAAAATGTACCAGTGGTATGGGCGTACTTCAGACAGCGGATCTGGGGAGGGAAATGTCCTACTTTAGGATGTCTCTTTCTATAATGCTTACCAGGCAAGGGCGCTGAAGAAAAGCCCACCTGCATGTTTTGATTAAAGATTTATTTTATTTTTGAATTGTGTGCAAGCATAGGGGTGGCATGCCCAAGGAGGCCAGAAGAGGGCGTCAGATTTCCTGGAGCTGGAGTTACAGATGGCTGTGGGCTGCCATGTGGGTGCTGGGAACAGAGCCTGGGTCTTTTGGAAGAGCAGCTGGTGCTCTTAATTGCTGAACCGTCTCTCCAGCTCCCTGCCTGGATGCTTTGTAATAGGCAATACACTTCATACATGGTATAATAGCTTTTTGCTGTCATGTGATTGATGCATTACACAATTTGCCCGAGGAAAGTACACAATTCAATTGTTTTTTTTTTTTTTTTTTTTTTTTTATCGAGTTCTCAAAATTGTACAACCAACACCGCAATCAATTTTTACAACATTTCCATTGTTTTAGAAAAAAACCTTGTATATATTAGCAGTCCATTCTGGAGTTCTCCCCAGTCCCAGGCAGCTGTAAACCTGCTTTCTTTCTCCATAAACCCACCCAATCTCTTCCCATAAATAGAACTATACATTTCATGGCTCGCTGGTTTATTTATATAGTACATGCATCACTACTTTGTCACCCTTTATGCCAAATAGTACAATAATACTCCACCATATGGGTATTTTGTCTATTCATCTATTGATAGACATTTGCGTTCTTTCTTCCTTCTGGCTATCTTAAATAATTCAGCCGGGAACATTTGTGTTTGACTCTTTGCCTGAACATATAGGTTCATTAAAGAGTACAACTGCTGGGTCATTGTTGTTTTTTGTTTGTTTGTTTGTTTGTTTGTTGTTTTTATCTGCCAGAAGGGCAACACCATTTTCTGGTTACTTTGGCAGCGAGCGGGAGTTAAGCACCTTCCGGTTTTGTTGCAATAGCGTCTTGGTGAGGTTGAGGTGGTGCCTCGCTCCGATGCGGATTGGCGTTGCCCTGGTGACCTGTGACGTGGAATGCGCGTATGCTAAGGAGCTGTGAGCCCTAATTATGTCTTCCCAGCAGCCTCTGTTTCCAGTGTTTGTCCACTTGAAAACTGAGCTATTGGCTTACTTGTTCTATCCCCCTCCCGCCCCGTTGAGTTTTGAAAGACCTTTATACAGTCTCCACAGGAGCCTCTCAGCAGATACACAAACTGCAAATATGTCCTTCAAGTCTATGGATTGTCTTTTCTGTGTTTTGTTTGTTTGTTTGTTGGTTGGTTTTTTGGATGTATCCTTCGGAGCTCTTACATTTATTTATTTATTTATTTATTTATTTAGTGAGTTCTCCAGGGTAATTTCAGGCATGGTTTTGAGGTCCGACTTTATATTTCCCAGGGGAATAAAGCTGGGACACAAATAATGCAGGCACGATTTTACTAACGTCTGTCATTCACCACGTCGTTTCTGGAGTCTTTGCTATTACTAGTATATCTGATAACAGATTGGTAATATTTTCTAATACGATAATTGTGAATACATCTCCATGAATCAATCTCTTGAGGTGGGATGGAGGTCGCGGTGGGAATCACACTGGGCAGGCACTCTGCTTCGAGTAATACCCCAGCCCTCCACAAATGAATCTCGATGCATGAATCTGGTGGCTTCCTCAGAATAAACGTTCTGGAAGTGTAGCTGTACGGCCTGAGTTACTGCTGGAAGATTCGTGGCGTCAGAGCTTCCTCGGTCCACCCACCTCTGTGATAAGGACTATGGCTGCCCCGTTCGGTGCTGCTCTTTACAAAAGAATCTTCTTTAATGACCCTTCCTTCAGAGCTTGGGTTTTATGTTTTCTGGCTGGGCTAGGCTCAGCTGTGCGACATTATGGTGTGGAGGAGACAATGCAGGCTAATCAGAGGGCTCCTCTAGGCAGAGGAGCTGGCCAAGTGAGGTCCCAGGATTCCTTTTGAGAGACAGTTTTATTTCTTTTCTGCTCAGATAACGATCCCCGGAGTGAGAGGTTCCAGCAGAGTCACATTCTACAGGGAGCCTGCTTATCTCTCTCTGGGTCATGGGTGCCGAGGTGCAGCTCTCCCCTGCTCACAGGGGGCGCCTTCAGCACCGAGTGCAGCCCATTCTTACTGCAGCATTGACTTGTTTCTTGCACTCTAGTGACAAGAGGTATTTTGACGAAAGTTTACTCCTAAATGCTGGAATGGTGGTGGCTGAACATACAGGAAATGTCCTGATCACCACACAGGCTGATGTCCAGTGCTGTCATTGATTTATCTAATACTCAATTATCTATCCATTCACTCCATCCACACATCCATTCACCCATCCATCCATCTACCCACCAACCCATCCATCCACCCATCTGTCCATCTACCCATCCATCCATCCATCCATCCATTTACCCACCCATCCACCCATCCATCCACCCATCCATCCACCCACTCATCCATCCACCACCCATCCACCCATCCACCACCCACCCATCCACCCACCACCCATCCATTTCACCCATCCATCCACCCATCTATCCATATACATCTACTGTCTTAGTTAGGGTTTCTTTTGCTATGATAAAGATCATGACTAAATTTATTTAACTTAGGGAGGAAAGAATTTATTTCACTTATTATAACTCATCAAAGGCAGGGCAGGGACCTGGAGGCAGGAGCTGATGCAGAGGCCATGGAGGGGTGCTGCTTACTGGCTTGCTCCCCATGGCTTGCTCAGCCTGCTTTCTTATAGAACCCAGGAGCACTAGCATAGGGATGGCTCCGCCCACAGTGGGCGGGGCCCCCTCCCATATCAGTCATTAAGAAATGCCCTCCAGGCCAATCTTATAGAGAGATTTTCTCAATTGAGGTTCCCGCCTCTCAGATGACTCCAGCTCGTGTCAAACTGACATAAAACTAGCCACATACCTATCCCACCCCCATCCACCTACCTGTTCGTTTATCCATCTATCCACCCAACCATCCATTCATCCACCCCCACCTACCCATTCTTCCACTCATCGATCCAACATGCATGATGACCTAAACATCCAACCATCAAACCAATCAATCAAAAACCCCAAGGATCTGTATAAAAAAAAGGTAGGACATGGCATCAGGTACATGAGACACCCCAGTGTTGAGAGGCAGAGACAGAGGTGGGGTCGCCTTAGCTAAGAACCTGGATTCTTTGAGTGAGTCCATCTGGAAGCAATTATACCTGGGAAAACGGAATGTACAGTTGATTGTGTCAAGACAGAGCGTCAGCAGGCAGCCCAGGCTAACCCATGGACTGCTGATCCTTCTGGCTCAGTCTCCAGAGTGCCAGGGGTTACGGGAATGTGCCACTGGTCCCCAGTGGATGTATTGGTCTAGACAGGGGCTGGCTCCTCGCCTATCCAAATTCTTGGGGTTCTAGCTCTCCCACTGATCCCAAGGAAGCCAATGAAACCAGCTCGTCTGTAAGCAATGTAAGACCACCCAGCCCAGTCATGGCTCATGGGGGGTTTTATGAGAGGCAAGCATAAATTTGTGTTGCTCACAAGGGGACTTTTGGGGGTGGTAGTCATAAGCATTGAGCCTTGAAAACTGGAATTAATACTGTGTGTTATAAAGGGGGCCCCAGAGAGTTTCTTTGACACTATGTCCCATGAAGACACAGAGAGGAGCTAGGCATCTCTGGGAAGATGGCCCTCTGAGGGCCCAGCGTCTGCCAGCGTTTGATCTGGGGTCTCTCAGCTTCCGGGGCTATGCTAAATGTGCTCAGTGTGTGAGCTCCTCAGCTCAAGTCTCATTGTCCTAGCAGTCAATACAGCCCACAACTCTCTTGCTTTTATTATTGCCTCTACAAAGGAATTCAGGCCCAGAGAGGTGAAGTCATTTGCCTAAGTCACACAGCTAACAATGGGGTGGGATGGGATTTGAACCCATGCTCTAATTGGGATTCTGGGCTTCCTGCTACCAGCTTTGCCCCTTCAGCTCCCAGGTTTCTACCAAAGGGAAGGAAGGTGATGCTGGGTACAGTCTTTCTCAATGGCTAGACCATTTTGAAATCAGTTCTTCCAGCAGCTCACATGCACGCTTTATGTAGAGGCCATCTGGGTCGGGTAGGTGAGGATCAAAATGGCTGGTTGGGGGCATGGGTATGCTTTCCTGGGCTTGGGCCAGCATCCTGAAGGCCCCGTCTCCAAAGCTCTGCCTTTGGCCAAGGCGAGAAAATTCACTGTGTCAAGGGAAAGAAGTGGTCTGCTCAGTTTTCAAAAAATAGGAAAAGGCAGCCCGTTGCCCTGAGAATATTTCATGTTTTCAAAGTTTAAAAACAAAATTTTTTTTAATGACTCACATAAAAGCTACACACAGACTCTTTGTAAAATACACAGAAAAGCCTCTGGCTCATGCCCGTTTTGAGTGGGGACCAGAGGGCCAGGGGCCAGGAGAGCTTGTCTGTCGTCTTTGAAGGCTCTGGAGTGGCTGGCATTTGGGAACCACACCGCACGTCACAGGATTTCCAAATGCCCCTTGCGTCAGCAGCAAAGGTGTGTTCTTGCACGCGAATGGAAAGGGTTTAAAATAATACGTTTGCCTGTGCTCTAATGATTCAATTATTCACTGTGTCCCTGTGATTTTTCATCTTTCTGTTTCTGAGGACGTGAGTTGAAGCTGACTCACAGGCAGACACTGAATCGGACATGGACTAACTTGATCTTGCCACTTCCTCTTGTGTTTTGGCCTCAGTTCGCTCACGACTTCCATTTTTAAGTAGCTTTCAGGATCCAGTCTGTGGACCCTGCTCTGTGCTCCTGGGGGCGGGACCTGGGACGATCTGGGCTTTTGTGGAATCCTTCACACAGGGCAAGCAGAGCTAGTTCTACCACGTGTGGCTGTGTGCCACTGGGGAACTTCCGTCTCTGTACTTCTTCTAACACCCGGATAGAAATGGTATCTGCTCCGTGGCATCTGCGATACCAAAGTCCAACACTACCAGGACAAAGATGTCTGTCTCAGCCGCTGCAGCTCCTTCTGGTTCCATCCCGGCCTCCTCTCCCTCAGGAAGGCCTTGCCCTCCCAGGAACTGGGACCCCCCAAATTAAATTCTTTCTCTTCTAAGTCGCCTTGGTCGTGGTGTCTCTTCACAGCTCTAGAATAGTAACGGAGACCGAAGGTGACACCAAGGAGTGCACTATTGCGGTGACGGGCCTGACCGCAGAGGGTTATGGGAGATGTGGAAAAGCTTGGGATTTTGGACGAAGAAAGTGGTTGAAAGCTGTAAGCAAAACCTCACGGGCTGGGCAGTGGTGACACTTTAATCCCAGCACTTGGGAGGCAGAGGCAGGTGGATTTCTGAGTTCGAGGCCAGTCTGGTCTACAGAGTGAGTTCCAGGACAGCCAGGGCTACACAAAGAAACCCTGTCTCAGAAAAAAAACAAAAAACAAAAAACTTACGGGCCATCGTATTAGAAACATGGACGATCATAGCGCTGAGAGCACTGTGGTGTCCCAGCTCACAAGAGATTTTCGAGGGGAGCGATATTAGCTGGTGGATTAGAGATCATTCTTGCAATATTTTGGCAAAGAGTATGTGGCTAACTTTTGTTTGTTTTTGTTATTTTTATTTTATATTTTATTTATGTGGGTACATTGTAGCTGTACCAGAAGAGGGCATCGGATCCCATTACAGATGGTTGTGAGCCACCACGTCGGTGCTGGGAATTGAACTCAGGACCTCTGGAAGAGCAGTCAGAGCTCTTTAACCACTGAGCCATCTCTCCAGCCCTATTGCTGTTGTTGTTTGTTTTTGATTGTTGTTGGTTTTGCTCCTATCCTAAGAATCTGCCCAAAGAGTTTTGAAGTAATTTCATTGGCAGAGATTTCAAAACAGCCTAGTAGTGACTGTGTCTTGTGGTTATCAGTGATCACAGTATGCTACAATGAAAAAGAGCAAGCAGAGTGAAAAGGAAGTGTACAATTTGACGAGAAGGATAGCAGAGTGTAATATTGGAGCCAAGTCCGGTACTCCACAGTCGAGCCATCTAAAGACTGGCCAGATGTTAAATGGGATGACGGGAGTGGTGCCCTCAGGGCAGGACCCCACCCAGCTAAGCTTCCAACTTGTAAACCGGCCATTCCTAAGGAATCTCAGGGTCCCTACGAAAAGGGAAACAGAAACAGTATTCAACAAAGGAAAGAATCAACAAATCAAAGCTTGTGAAAATGTAACTCAGGGAAAAGCCCAGCGCCATCCCAAGAAGGCAGCAGAATGTGGCAGCATTGGACGTGTGGTGACTTTAGAGTCATGGAGGATACAGGAGTAATAGCATTGTGTAAAGGGTGTGTGCCTGGGGTGTCCGTCATGGAGGCCAAGAGAGGCCATTTCTCGAAGGTGAAGTTTAAGGTGAATCCTGGGTTACGTTGGAGACCCCGAGATGTTGGAGATGCTGCAGACTGGGCATGGAAGCAGCACAAGATAGTGATGTGTCACAATGTGACGTAGCAAGTGAGGCTTGAAGGGTGGAGCCATCTAAGCTCTTTGACATTGGACATGGAGCTACAGGATTTGGAGTCTGGGGTTTGGTCTTGCTCTGATCCAGTGTTTCCTCACTACCTTTTCTCTCTTCCAGAATGGTGGTGTACATTCTGTGTCATTGTATATAATGTATACAATTACAATGTATACATTGTATGCATTGAAAGTATGTTACCTGTTTTTTGAACTAGTGGAGGAGACAGGTGTGGATTCAGACAAGCTGGTCCTCTAGGGTACTGTGTTGTATACAATGTATACAATTACAATGTGTACATCATATGCATTGGAAGTATGTGATCTGCTCTTTGAACTAGCGTAGGGGAAGGAAGAGATGTGGACTCAGACAGGCTGGTCCTCTAGGGTACTGTATGGCCCTGGGGAAATGATTTATCCACTCTGGTTCAAGCAGTTATCTGGGAAATGGAGAGGTCAGGGCAGCTCTGCCTTCTGGGTGCTAGTGTCACTGGCTGGCTGATTGGGAATGGCATGTATCGCTCTGAGGGGTCAGGCAGCGTGGTGGTTTGAACCTGTCTCTATTGTGTAGCTGCTGGGAACTTCATCCCCGGGTTACAGTAAGGAGGGGTGGGGCCTTTGAGGGATGATTCTGTCTTAAGTCTTCTGGCAGACGAAGGCCATTGCTGCTGACAGGCTGACAGGCAGAGCCCTCTCCTCCCTGCTCCTGTGTGGCTTCACCTCCTGTTTCCCACCACAGGCAGCAGGAAGCCCACCAGACACCAGCTTCCGGGCTCCTTCCCACCTCCAGAGCCCAGACCTACATAAACCCCTGCTTGTGAGCTAGCATAGTCTTGGGTGTCTTGCTAACAGCTCCAAAGACAAAGACAGGTGGTGAGAGATACGGTCCAACTGTCTAAGACTTTGAGGCTGGGCCAGAAGGTTCCTCCTCCCCATCTTTGTCTTCCCCTCCCCTCTCTCCTCTTCTTCCTCCTCCCTCCATTCTTCTACTGTATTTATCCCTTATCTCTTTCTATCTTCCTTCCCCTCCCTCTTCTCTCTCCTCCCCCTTTCTTCCCCTCCCCTCCCTCTTCTTCTCTCCCCCTTCTCCATTACCTTTCCTCTGCTTCCTTCCCTTCCTCTTTCTGTCCTCTCTCCTCATCTGTAAGTAGTTTTAGGCAGCAGGGCTTCCAACCTTGACACACTTCAGCTTGGTCTCAACTGTGAGCCCGAGCTGGCTGCTTGGACACAAATTCCTGTCCATGGCCTCAGCATCTCCGTCCGCCATTGGTGAGCTACTCTTCCAGCCCTGTTGCAGCAGGCATGGTGCTGCATGACTCTCTCAATAGAAGCACCTACTATGGACCACACACACTAAAGACCATTATGTCTTTCTTCTGGAGGCCAAGGGCTGGGGTCTAGCCTGGTTGGACTCCAGCTCTGCCATCTACTAGCTGTAATTGGGCAAGAAACCTTCTTTGCCCCAATTTCCTTTCCAATAAACGAGGGTAATAAAAATACCCGCCCACCGCCACTACTGTAACGAGGGTCTGGTACCAAGTGCTCAGCACTGTGAAGATTATGTACTGAGTGCCTAGTACCCTGCCTGGTTCTTGGTTATTTCAATACTGTTACGGTTGGTGACAATGTAGCCAATAAACTGGGTACGAAAAGCAGGTGGTGGGGACAGACTAGGGAAGAAAGCCACCCAAGGTGTTCCCAGTCCAAGCAAGAGACACACAGCAGGCCCTCAGCATGGTACCCGTCAGTGAGTGCTATAATGTGGGAACCCAGAGCAGTCTGTCCTGACCCGGGGAGGCTTTTTTCTTGGGTGAGGAATCAGCCACAAAAAAGGAGCTGGAAGATCTGGCCACCAACAGGGGCAAGAGTAGGGAACAGCAGGCAAGAGGCCACAGGGTTTGCTACCGTCCCTAGAGCGGGCAGAATAACCAGCTGGGTCTTCAGGTTGGTCAGGAGCTACTTCCCCAACAGCCTGATTTCAAGGTTCCATTTGCGGCTCCAGCTGTGCTCCCAGCCAAGGGGCGGGTCACCCCTAGTGGGCCGCTACCACCCAGGAGCCCAGCCTGGCTGGCAGGCACAGCCTCCTCTAGCGGCCCCCACTCCACACAGCTGGCGCCCCGGCCCTCCCCAGGCTGCTTCCTGCTCCTCCCTCCTCTCCCCGCTCCAGCTGTTTCTCAGACTGAGTTCTGTCCGTGTCCCACACAGAACAGCGGACAGAGCGAGGCTCTTGGGATGTTGCCGGAGGTTGTGCTCCGCGGGCTCAGACGAAATCTTCCGTGAATGAAGAAAGGCTTCCAAGCAAACAGCCACTACCAGAGCAACTGTGTGACCAGGAGAAAGAGGCCAGGGCGCGAGTCTCCACACCCTGAAGCCACAGGAGCCCAAGTGGGAGACTGGAGAGAAGGTACAGCTCTTGGCTCTGAGTCCTGCAGAGGGTGGGAAGGGGCGTGCGGGCAAGGACGGGAGCTCCTCTTCGGTGTGTGTCAAAGGAAAAGTTTCTAGCATAGAAGAGCGACGCTAGTGTTTGTGAAAACCAGCGTGGCCATCGCAGGTCATCCGTGAGAGCAGATCTTTCCCCGAACCCAGCTCGAAGCCGACTTGTACCTAGCCACAGACCACCTCCTTCGGGCTGTCCTTGCTCCCCAGCGGACAATTCAGTGGCTTCTGACAAAGATTGTCTTGGGGCATGTAACTGCTGTCAGGTCCACTTCTCTTTTTGCTTTTTACTATTACTAGTGACCTGCGCTGCAATGAACACACTTTGTGGGATAGTTTTGCTTTGTGTATTGGTCCTGTGGTTACATTTCCATAGGCGACTTCATGCCACTGTGTGTGTGTGGTGCGGTGTGTGATAGCCAGATGGGATGTCTTTTTCTGTCACTCTCTGATTATCATAAGTCTTGTCAAGGTCTCTCAGAGACCCAGAGGGAGGCAGAGGCAGGAGGATCTCTGTGAGTTCAAGGCCAGCCTGGCAGATGACAAAAGCCAGCTAACGAAAACCGTGTCTCAAAAAAATTATTTTATTTTTAATTACATATACACGTGCCAATATCTATGTGGGTCTGTGCTGTGAGTGCAGGCCCTGGAGACAAGGGGATCAACTTCCCCTAGAGATGGTGTTACCAGATGCTGGTGAAACCACCAGTCAATGCTGGGAATTGAACCTGCATCTTCTGGAAGAACAGCTGATACTCTTAATGGCTGAGCCATCGCTCCAGCCCCTCACTACCCTTTTTAAAGATATGTGAGCTGTCTGGTCATGGCACTTTCAGCCTGCTGACACTGCTCATGGCATGGCAGAGGGGATGCAATGCCTTGAAGCCTCCCCAACACTAGGGCTGCCTGCCTCCTGCCTGAGATGCTTCTTCACTTGCAGCTCTTTATTGGTTGAGGCAAGGTCTCTCGCTGGGTCCCTGGGCTCACTGACTAGGCTAAGCTGGCTGGCCAGTGAATCCCATGGATCTTCCTGCCTCTGCTTCCTCAGCATTGGGATTATAAGTCTGTACTGTGATGTATGTTTTTTTATTTTTTTTTTATTTTTTATTATATGGGCTCTGGGTATTTGAACTCTCTACGGTCACAGAACAAGTCATCTCTCACCCACTGAGCCATCTCCCTGGTGGCCCCTGTGTGTCATTATTGATGCTGATATACTTGGTCTTGGTTCTCTTGCTATCTCTGACTCTCCTGTGTAAATCTGCCTCCCAATATTTTTTTATTTTTTTTTTTTTTTTGATAGCTAAAAGTTCTTTGCATATGGAAGACCCTTTGACTACGCTGTCCATTGGAAGCATAACTCTCCTTCTGCTTAGGATACTAAGGTATTTAAGACTAGGGAGGTTGGCATAGATAATCACCATCTACAGCAGCCCCAAAGCAGCTACCTGAGAGCTTGATGTGATATTTACATGGACCAGAGAGGGCAGGCCACAGGTCTAATGTCACACAGTGAGGAAGTGGAGGAGGAGGAGGTCTTGTGTTTGCTGTGTCTTAAGAAAGCCTCGATTCCCCTTTATCTCTCCCTCCTTCCCCTCTCCGAGGAGATCTGTGGTTCTGGCTTCTGTCAAGAGCAAGGCTGGCTTGTCTCGCCTTGCTGCTGCCCTGTGCATGCCTGGTCCACGGTTCACTCAGGCTGCAGAAGGGACTGGCTCAAGATTCTCTTCTGAAAGGCTTGGCTTAAACTTGTGGGGCGTCTGGCACGTGGGAGGTCAGGGTATCATATGAGAGCCAGGGCGGGTGGCTCCGGACTCTGCCAACCCTTTGAGGAGTAAATGAACCCCATACTGGCCCCTATCGACCTTAACCCAGTTGCTCCCACAGTCTTATAACTGTCAATCATCTAGTCTGTCTCCTAGCAACCTTGGGAACCCCGAAGCTATGCTCAGGGGCCTCTATCCCCTGCCTAAGCCCTGTCCATGAAGAAGCTGGGCCCCAGTTTTAACATCTGCAGAATGGGCTGGGAGACTGGATTGTAGTCCTGCCCCTTAGACATTCGATTGCAATGACATCCTGAGGTGGTTTTCTGGACCCTTTACCATGCCTCAGGATGAGGGTTCTAGTAACACCCCCAGTTTGCAGATTAGAAACCTGAGGCCTTTTAGGGTCCCGGGGACAGACTGCCACAGACTCCATAGGGCCCCGCAACTCCAGATCCAGGTTTGTGCCTCAGTTTCCACATCTGTGAGATGGGGTTCTAAACAGGAGATACCCAGTAGGATTTTCACAAAGGTAGAATAAGATAGGCCTTACGTTGCAACAAGGCTTAGCAGACAGGGATCCACTAGGACACAATGTCAGTTATGTCCAGGGCACTCAGACCTTGCCTGTGCCATCATCCTTCTGAGCCACCTAGAAGTCAACATGGTGTGCAAATGTGTGAAGTGTGTGTGTGTGTGTGTGCACACGTGCATGTTCATGGGAGAGCAGGCCTCTCATGCATGTGTATGTGTATATGTGTGCAGACCAGGGACTGACCTTGTGTATTGTTCCTCAGGTGCTGTCTACCTTGCTCTTACTGTGACCTGGGGCTTGAGGAGTTGACTAGGCTGAGTAGCCATTGAGCCCAGGGATCCTCTTGTCTCTGCTTCCCCAGCACTGAGGTCACAAGTGCACACTGCCACGTCCGGCTTCTACATGGTCTCTGAGGCTCAGGCTCCAGTCCTTGTGCTGGCTCAGCAAACTCTTCCCACACTGAGCCATCTTCTCAGACCTTAACATGGGGTTTTCAGGTTACTGGCGCTCAGGTTCCATTCGTGTGACCTCATCCCAGAGTCACTGACAGCGGTGACATCGTGACCGTCACTGACAGAGTTCCAGGGGATGCTCTGAGCTTGTATCAGAATAATGGTGAGAGTGTCTATTCGCTCTCTCTCTCTCTTCTCTCTCTCTCTCTCTGTGTGTGTGTGAGAGAGAGAGACAGAGAAGAGCAGGGCACTGGGTATCTTCCTCTGTCACTGTCTATGTTAGTGCCGTAAGACCAGGTCTCTAGCCGAATAAACAGCTCACTGTTTTTGCTACAGTCAGACCGTCAAGCTCCCCAATATACACATCTTCCCCTTCTCCCTTCTCCATGCTGGAGTTACAGGCACACACACACACACACTCATCCCCGAGTCAGCTCCCCAGCTCTCATGGGTGTTTCTTAGAGTTTTAGTGTTGTGAACCAGGCTGTCTGAGGGTGAGCCTAGAGCATCTCTGGGCCAGACGGGCTCCTCAGAAGCTCCGATGCCCTTCCCACTTGAGAGCGGCTGACTGGAGCCCTCGTGTGTTTTTCTGTTTCCCCTCTGTCCAGGCTCCCGACGCTTGGCTGTGCGATTGGGTTTCTTTTTCCTTCCTAAGCAAATATCCACGGACCTCTGTGAGGCCACATGTCCCACGTCAGCAGGTTGAGGCCAGAAGGCGGCGTGGAGAAGTGAAACTCTGCCTTATGGGACACAGCATGTCCCATGTCACCCGGTCACCCCCGGGTGGGGGCTTTGCAGTTACTTGAAGCTGCAGAGTCCGTTTGTCAAAAAACCAAACCAAACCAAAACCAAACAAACAAAAAACAAAACAACAACAACGAAAAACAAGACAGAAAGATGCTACCTGGAAACAAATAAAAACACTACTCCTCCGGGAAACAGAAGGGCAGCCCACCAGACTCCCTCCAAGAGGCTCCACAGCTCTAGGATGGGCTGCAAACCGCAGACCTACTCCAAGGTCTCAAGAGATAGATGTTCTAGCCGTTTGCTGGACTTAAGCCATCGAAGGAGAGGCGTTCTGATTCTCCCTCTGTTTCCTGCAGTAGCAGACACAAGCCTGCTTAAGACTGTGTGAGCTTCAGGAACAAACAGGCCCGAAAAAACTTACTGTCCCAAACATGAAAACGGCAGGCCGTTCTTGTCTTCTGAGTTCTCTCTCTCTCTCTGTCTCTCTCTCTGTTTCTCTCTCTCTCTGACCTTTTAATTTTTTATTCATGAGTCGTACCATGTTTCCCAGGCTGTCACTAAACTTCTGGGCTCAAGCCATTCTGCCTCGGCTACCCAATGCCTGGGCTGGCAGGTGCCCAGCACGATTCCTGGCTTACAGAGGTATTTCTAAGTGGCGGGTCCCCATGTCCTAGTGACTCAATAACTTGGCTTGCAGACCAACTCTCCCTTCTGGCGAAGTCCCCGTGGGCTCAGACGTAGATAGGAAAGTGGGAAGGCGCACACTGGGCCTTGGTGGGCAAGCACTGTGCACCTGGCATGTGAGATCTAGCCCAGTGGGCCAAAGAATGTTGGGATTTATAGTCTGATGTGTTGCAAGGGATTCTGGGATTCGGCATTTTGGCGTAGGCAGCTCTTGCCCAGCCACAGCTGTGTCTGGGTCAGAAGAAGGGACCTTTACAGATAGCTAAGTGTCCTTACCACAAATATGGTGGGCCCTTGACCCTCTTCTCATCTTTATTCGTTCTCACAGTGATGACTGACGGCTATGCTTACTGCGACTCTCTGGTTCTCGACTTCTAAATGTAGATCTTCCTGGAATGCAGGCAATGGTTGTTCTTTTTTTTTTTTGGCTTTTTGAGACAGGGTTTCTCTGTATAGCCTTGGCTGTCCTGGAACTCACTCTGTAGACCAGGCTGGCCTCGAACTCAGAAATCTGCCTGCCTCTGCCTCCCAAGTGCTGGAATTAAAGGCGTGCGCCACCACTGCCTGGCCAGTTGTTCTTGTTCCCTTCCAGAAAAAAGAGACAGGGATCAGCGATAACCATGTCACTCTTCACTGTGTAAGAGTGAACCGGTTTCACATCCACACTCTATGTCAAAAGGGACCTCCCCCAACCCCTGGTTAGGACAACCGCCTTGTTGTGGGGGAAGATGGAGTTCAGAGAGGGAAAGGCACCTGAGCAAAGTCACACAGCTCACAAGAATTGGAACCTTATTCGAGTCCAACAGTCCCATTGCACGTTGGAGCCCTCACAGATGTGTGTGCATACGTGCCAGTGTGTGTCGGGGAGTGTGGCTAGGATGTCCTTGGCTGGGCTATCTCTGGACTCAGCATAGGGAAGTGTCAGCTCAGGACCACTGTTCGAGTGTCCACCACGACTGTCCCAGGCACTGGTCACGAAGAGAAGGAGGTGTCGTGACTGAGGCCGTGACTGGGCTGGGTTCATGGGGTAAAGTGAGGAAATCCTGGAAGATTGAGAAGCCAGAGTGGGTCAGGCCCAGTCAGTCCCTCGGGAAGGGGGCAACTTGAAACAGACTTTTGTTGATTAGCTCAACAAGCGTTTTCTAGTACCCGCTCTGTGTCAGATGGAGCAAAGCAACCTTCTTCCTACTAGGAACCTTGATGAGGTAGTGGGGTGTTAATCTGCTGAGGGACATTCCAGAGCCTCTTGATGGGATGTTTCCCACAGGTGGATCTTTCTGTGCTACCTCTAAGAGGGAACCTTAAGCCAACCCCGGGATGCAGGGAAAGGGCCTGTTTGTGGCAGCCACTTGGTGGTCTTTTGGACTCCGGGCCCCACGCTGTTTCTAGTTCCAGGCAATAGTGGGAAACCAGATAATTTGTTTCACTTGGAAGCTCGGCATTTTGCAGCAAGGGTCTCAAGTAAGATTGGAAAGAATGGAGATTTTGGTCCTGGTGGATGGAGCCAAGAGGCCGTGGGTTTCCGTAGTGCTGCCGACGAAAGAAATGCTCTCGACAGAAGTCAGCAGTTGGCCCTTGGCCTCCTCATCCCATCTGCCCTCTTACATGCACCGAGGGCAGAGCACAGCATGTGCCTCTCCGAGGAAGTATGGGCTTGGAGATGTGCTTGGGCAGATCTGAGCAGCCTTTGGCTCCAGTCCGGGTCCTGTGTCTGAGCTCTGGTGGGAGTGCCTGGGCGTCTTCAGTACATGTGCTGTGTAAATGCTGGAAGTACCCATCGCTGACTCAGCAGGGCCCAGGATCACTTCTGCTTTCTCGGGATACAGGTTCTGAGATCTCAGCCCAGGCTGGTGATGAAGTAGATCTTGTACAAGGAGGTATGTGGTCAGGGAGACTGATACACAGAGTGGCGGGCACATGCCTCGTTCCGCTGGGTGACAGGGGCAGTGAGCACACAAGGAGAGCCTGCTGAGCCATGTGGGACAAGTCCTGCAGCTGTGGCTCGGCTCCTGAGTCTTCTGAGTTTCTTCCTCTCTCGGAGTTGCGTAGGATGTTGTGGTCTTTGGCCTGTAGTCCGTGCTCAGTGAGTGTTAGGGCCATGGTTAAGGACAGATGTTCAAAGCGCTATCACTGTTGTATGACCTCGTCTGAGAGTCTACAGAGTGTCCAAGTACCTCGTGTGAGAGGATCTAGTTCACGCTGGTCCAGTTTCCTTTCTGTTACCGTGAACGACAGCCTGACTAAAAGCAACTTAGCAGAGGAGAGGGTTTATTCAGCTCACAGTTCCAGCCACAGTCCATCACTGAGGAGAAGTCAAGGCAGAAACTCAAGCAGCTAGTCAGTCACAGCCTCAGTCAGGAGCAAACAGTAAAGCTGTCCTTGCTGCCTGCAGGCTCCCGCAGCGGGCCGGGTCTTCTTGCAACAATTAACAATCAGGACAATGGCCCACTGATGCCCTCACAGGCCATCCTGGCCTAGACAATCCCTCAGGAAAATTTTCATCTCAGGGCTGAAGAGATGGCTCGGGGCTTAGGAGTGCATCCCAGCACTCACCTGGATGTCTCGGAATACTCTCTAGTGAAAAAAAAAATCTAACACAAATGAACAGCATCCCCCCACCCCCACCCCCCAAAAAAAGCTCTCTTCTCAGGTGATTCCAGGTTGTGTTATGTCAGCAGTTACTCTAACCAGCCAGTAGCAAGTAGCTTCTGCTACAGAAGTCCCGGAATTACATCCTCCCATCCTCCCCCCACCTCCTCCTCTCTCCCCAGTTCCCGTAATTTTCTCATTGATCACAAATGTTGAGTGACTTTTCGCTGTATACGAACAGCTGTGTCGATCCTGGGAGCCAAGATGGGGCCATCTTTGAGGGGCAGTCTATCACTGCAGGCCACAGTGTTGAGATGGCGGGACCATTTCTCTTCCTTGTGATTGGCTCTGGGGAGCACAGCACGGACCAATGAGCACAGATGTGGGTGGGGTCAACCAGCACTGTGACAGGTGTAAGAAGTCCTCCGATCTAGGCTCAGCCCTGCACGTTGGCACCATGGAGGAGGGTTCAGGTATCTACTTTAGCGTGTAAGGGGCTGCTGACAGCAAGTGACTGCGCTGCTGTGGAAGGGGATGGCGTTAAGCCCCATGGGGCTCTCGTGAGGATTAGAGTGTGTAGAGCCGGGGTGGGGTCTGAAGAGGCTCAGCACGCTCACACAAGGGCCCAGACAGCCTTGTTCTCTAGATTGAGTCTCTCTGTAGCAGGCATAGGTCAGTTTCATGCACGAGACGCCCCTGTATCAGCTCCATGCTGGCAGCCAAAATGTTTGGAAGGTTCGCCCGTGAGGTCACGTGTGCCAGCTAGGGTGGGAACCCACTGCCCTATCAGGCTTGTTGTCTGATTCTCAGGTTCTGTCCACTCAGTGCAAAAGCATGCAGCTCTGAGCTCTGCTAACAGCTACATTGGCTGTCTCCTCATCCTGGCCCCTCCCACCCCCACCTCCCAGGAATGGACTCTAGGACGTCTTACTCTTACGCGTAAGGCAATCACTAACTCGAAGTCACGCCTCAGCCCTTGTTTTTCTTTTTTCCTTTATTTCAGGGGATTGGGTTGGGGTTGAGGGGCAGGTCTTATTAAATTGCCCAGGCTGGCCTTGAACTTGAGATCCCTCTGCCTCAGCCTCCCAAGTAGCAGGGCTTACAGGCCGATGCCACAGGTTTCAGTCTACGGGGGCTCTTGACACTGACATGGCATCACCCCTGCTACATTCTGATGGCTAAAGCCCAGGTCAGGCCAGTCCAGATTCAGAAGGAGGGGAAATAGAGTTGGCCTTTTACTTGGAGGAATGGCTTGTCACACTGTCGGGGGGCTATTATGGTACCTTTAAGACTTTCAACTAACAGACTTAACCTTAAACCCAATGGAGATGACACCAATTTGGGATGACCACTTTAGCACCCGACCTTCTCCATACTCTCATTTATCAGATGGGAAAAGTGAGGCAGGGAGGCTGTGGGTGAGCTAGCTGAGAGACAGCCTCTGTGCTTGGGCATCTATTAAAACACCTGCTTTGCTACATGCTCACAGCAGAGGATTCAGAAGGAGTTGGCCCTGCCTAAAGAGCTCTTGGCTGCGCAGGAAGACAGCTGAGTGAGTGAGAAGACAGAGAGAGTCCTGAGTGATCAGAAGTCATGCGATCCCCGGGAAGCTTGGAGCACACCACTCCCCAGCTGGGAGCACTATCCACACAGTTGGCAAGTGTGTGCTTTTTTTTTTTTTTTTTTTTTGACCAAGAGCAAATTGTTAAACACCAGAGACACTGGGTGGCTGGGGGCTGTAGGAGCAAAGAAGAGATGGCTTTCATAGAAACGACAGGAAATTAATTCTCAGACAGGAAGCCTGCCTTTGAGCTGGGTTCAAAGCATGAACCCATGAGTCGCCCAAAGGAAAGTTGGCAGGGATAGGAGGTGCTCAAAGCCGAGAAGGAAGCATGGATCGGGAGTTGAAGGTAGATGACTATGGAGTCTGTAGTTCAGGGAGAGACTGCAGGGCTCTGCAGGACCCTAAAGGCCCTACTCAGTTTTCTGGGTGGGCGGACATGTTCACTTTTACCAGGGTGGTATACCCGCCCCCTCCAAACTCAGCGCTTAAGTGTTAAGTTTCGAAAGTGGAAGATTTCAGACAACCACAACTAATTGGGTTTGTAATTCAAAGTCTGGAGCTTTATGTCCCGGGTTGTTTGGGCCATAAACCGGGTTGTCAGGAGGTCCCGGGAGTACATAAGAGAGAGGTTTCAGGACTTGAGCCCTGATCTTCCTGGCATGTCTGGTGACTCCTGGCAGGCTCTACCACACATGCTACATGCGGTATACATGCCACATATACACAGGCCCAGCTGGCATCACAGGATCCTGTCGAAGGGAAGGAAACCAAACCACAGGAGGCTCTTAAGGGGATGTGGGCAGTTTCAGTCTTTCAGGACAGGCCCAGGATCTAGGTCATGGAGAAAAGGGAGTCTTTCCTGTTTGAAGGGACAGCGGCCTCCAGGCCCAGATCCTGCCCAATCCCACTTTCTCCCCATAAGTCACACCTTGGGACCGTCCTGACAGTGTTGTCTTCTGACACATGTGGATGGGAAGTCTGGGAGGCAGTGCATGGTTCTGCTCTACAGCCAGGGAAACTGAGGCCCAGGTGGGGTGGGTGCTTTTTCTCCCTCCCTCCCTCCTCTAACTCACAGGATCTTGGTTAGCCAGACACAGAGCCTGCTCGTGTCTACACTGACACCCACGGCCAGCATCTCAGACAGAGCCTGGGGGCCATAGTGACCCCCAGCAGCATCCTGCCTTCCTTAGCAGATGTGACAGTGGGCGCTGGGAGAGACAACAAGGTCTCAGCCAGACTGGCGTGAAGAGAGAGTTTCAGCCATCCTGGAGTGTGGGAGAAGATGGATGAGGCAGTTAGCTGGGGAGTGTGGTAAGGCAGCCTCTTAGTGAGACAGCCTCGGTTTCCCCATCTGAGAAATGGGTTGTGATGATTGTTTTGAAGGATTGGGGGGGCGGGGAAATCATGTTTTAAAAATTAATTGGGCTGGAGAAATGGCTCAACGGTTTAGAGCTGTTCTGGCGGATCCGGGGTTCAATTCCCAGCACTCACACGGCAGCTCACAGCTGTCTATAACTCCAGTTCCAGAGATCAAGCATTTTCTTAGACACGCAGGCAAAACACCCATGTGAAATAAATAAATAGAATTTATAAAAAGTTAATTCTTTATATTTTCAAAGCCCATCAAAGAGGTTGGATCTGGGCCAGTAGGAACCGGGCTAATCCTGTCAGCAGGCATGGAGGGTGCTGCCCCTGAGTGCTTAAGGATTCTGGCTACTTTGTTGATGGCTTACCTCAGAAGGGCTTAGTTTCAGCGTTGGCTTGGCCTTGCTGTTTGTATCCTTGTGTACCGGCTGGTCCTAAGCCACGGGCATCGGTTCAGTTAGACAGGATGTGGCCAACAAATGGAACCACCTTTTAAAAAGGAGAGATTTTTTTTTAGAGGCTGGGACAATGCTCTGTGGCCTTAAGTGATGGGAAGGGGCCGGTAAGGCAGAAGGTGGCTGGTCTTCTAGATGCTCTGGAGCCAACAGTATGGCTGGCCGGCTTACCTGGGGAAGGTAGCACCCGGCTTGTTCTCCCTGGGGTGCTGCGTCAAAGCACTGAAAGTCCTGCAGATGTTGAGCTCCTTAGGGCTAGGGTTCTGGGTCGCTTCTCCAGGGAAGGGTGCAGAGTGTGGAGTGCTTGCATCTGTCTTGGTGCCCCTCCCCCACCACCTCCACCCCCCCCCCCCCCCCCCCCGTCCCTCGATTGATCGATCCGTGCTCTGCCTTCCTTCCTCCTCTTCTCCCTCCTAGGAAAACCCAGGCTAGCACCTGACCTCAGAGGAAGGGGTCTGGGTGGCTCCTCCCCTCGGCTCTGGCTGCGGTGAGACCTTGCTACCAGGTTGTGGGAGGGAGTGTCTGTGCTGCCTACTATGTATACCCAGCAGCCTCACCCTGCAAACACCACATCCTGGTACTCAGTTGACACCGAGGGGCTGAATGAAGGAGCAAGCTGACAGCAGAGGGACAGTCAGGGAGCAGGATCACGGACGTCACTCAAGCCCCACGCCCCTCTGTCTCCCTCTCAGGGAGAAGAAACCTTTGCCATAATTATTGTGAGGGCATGTGGTGTTTTATTTTGAAAGCACATAATACTATTTCGAGGGCGTGTGTGTAGGCCTACATCGAGCAGTTGCAAATCCTGCGTTCCTCAGCCCAAGACGGTGTGCTTCAAACAGAGAAGCAGCTCTTTGGCCGGGCATGATGGGACATGCATGTCATCCCAGCCCTCGGGAGGCTGAGGCAGGAGGATGAGAAGTTTCACTTGAGGTCACCTGAATTCCACTCAGGTGAGACTCTACCTCCAAAAACAAGCAAAAAGGAACGGAAGATAACTCCAGGCCTCCCCAAGCCTCCGGGCGAGCTCTAAGGTGAGGTGGGGGCTGAGGTGGCCTCCCAATCACCATCACGTGCTCATGAGAAACTTGGAGAATTGCCCTGTGGTCCCAGGGAGTCCCTAGCAGATAACAGGTCTCTTCCTCTTGCCTTCCCCCCTCCCCTTGAGGAAGTAGGGGCAAAGAGGTTAAGTAACTTGCCCAAGACACACGGTTCAGTGTTGTCCTGTGTCGGAATTTAAAGCCTTAACCACAGGGTCACAAAGGCGTTACCACTCCCATCTGTCATCTCACACGTGTGGTGGGGCAGCTGAGAACAGTTTCCTGGACAGTGTGACAAATCCTTCCCTGCAGAGCTGGTGGGAGCCTGATAGAATATAAACGAGTCAAAGAATATTCTTAGAAGTTCTACTGAGGAGTATGGCTCAGAAACCCATCTTGGATGACCCCAGAGGTAAAGACTAAGGTGGGGGTTTGGGTGGTCTTGATGTGTTGACGGTGCGTCTCTCAGTCAGGGTCGTGGCCAGGACACTTTAAAAGTGAGTACTTTTTCCATTGTGAAGTTTTTTTTTTTTTTCCCCTCTAAAATGTAAAGCTGTCAGGGAAATCGTTATGTTTGGTTAGAGAGTCTGGGGACACCCTTTCCCCCTAAACTTGTATTCCAGGCCAGTATCTTGCTTTTCCAGCTCTGTGTGTGAAAGAGGAGAACATCTTAGGGTATTTTCTGCAGAGGTCTGCTGGGGGCCAGGAGAGGAACTCTGGGGCTTATTCTTAGCCAAGGCTCTGAACAGTGTGTCTCATAACCCTGCTTAACGGTAACATTGATAGAGCTGGGAGATGGCTCAGTGGGTAATAGTTCCCCTGGAAACGGGGCAAAGCTGAATACCCAACACCCATGTAGGAAGCTGGGCACCGATGTGCGCGCCGGTGACGTCATCACCGGGCTCGCGGCGGCAGGTGGGGTCCCGGCCAGACTGTGCAAACCCGTGAGATTCTGATTCAGCGAGGGACCTTCCTCACAAGGAGATGAGGTGAAAGGTGATAGAAGAAGGAACTCGGTGTCCTGCTCAAGCACACGTGCAGGTGTGCAGACCACACGGTGCAACAACACGGGTGCTGGTGGATTTGCTGGGCTCCGCCCTGGCCCACGGACTGGGTTCCACCACGGGCCGTGCACTGGGCTCTACCACGTGCACAGTTGCTCTGGGGTTTGTTTTCCATCCTAATACCCACCCTGTGAAATATGCACTAACTCTCACTACGTCACCTGGGGACGCTGACACAGAATCCAAGCATCCAGTTCTCCTAGGGGCGGCACAGCAGAACTGGCCTTTAGCCTGGAGGCCGGGCTCCAGAGCCGTGACCCACTGTTATCTCCACAGCGCAAAGGCCGCTTTGGAGCTATGTGTCTGGCTTCTCCATCTTTTACTTATGTGTCGTCGAGCAAGTTGCCTGACCCTCCGGAGCTTCAGTTTTCTCTCCTGAGGAGGTCACCAGGGTTGTTGGGCCGCTGAGGTCAAATGATGGATGGGGAGGAGCCTGAGGGAGGACTAGTGAAGGGTGGGGAGGAGCCTGAGGGAGGACTAGTGAAGGGTGGGGAGGAGCTTCAGGGTCTGGCAGTAGGGTCCAGAGTTTCAAGAGCTTTCATTCCTGGCTACAGACCCTAGAGGCCTTAGAAACCTGACCAGCAGAGAAGTCACAGCCAAGACTCTTGGCAGGAGGGCAAGGAACCAGAGAGGAGGACAAAGGTTCCTCTGTCAGCCACTCAGGGCCTGTAGGGAGGCCCTGATGGAAGAGCCATGAACGTTCCAAAGAACAGGCCTGCTGCCCAGGGGCAGGCTGGCACTACCGCCTGCCAGGGACTGCTTCTGGGCCAGGCTGGAAGACTCTTCCGGACCTTTCTTGAAGGATTTGGGAAGTGGCTTCTTCCTCTCACTACCCCACACCCAGGGCTTTTGCTATTTTATTTTATACCCAAATAAAAATGAAAATGCAACTTCAAGATGGCGGCTGCTGGATCCTTAAGCATACCAGGTCACCTCCAGACCACCCTCCCTCCTCGTGCACTCAGGCTCCAGCCTCAGGCTCAGGGATGACACTGGGGATGTACTCTCTAGCTCCCGGGCTACTCTCTGAACCCCACCATTCAGCCACACCCATAGGCTTGCCTAGAGCCTAGAGCTCCATCTGACCAGTGCACTACAGAGCTCCTGGTACGGGTACCCTGCAGCAGCCCCAGACGCAGTGGATAGAGGTGGAAACCAAGGGCTAGAAGCAGGACTAGCTCTCACAACCTAAGCAAGAGCAGATATTTCTGTGACTGTGCTGCAGGTGTAGCTGGGCTGGGTGAAGACCACTTGGCATCAGAGGATGCTCTTCACCGATTAAAACTGCATGGTTCTGTGCAAACAGGAGTGTTTCCTCGTTGTAGAAGCCCTTCAGGGGCAGAGCACAAGGAAGGCCCCAGGGCTATCCCAGCCATCACATTCCAACAAAACAAACAAAAAGGTACAAAGGATAACACAAAAACTTAAACCAACCAACAAACTCCAGTAAGCCGGAGTGGAAAGCTAAGGATTCAGTTGCAACGTTGTGGCACATACAGCAAGATTGCTTACAACACTGTAACATTAAGAGACTAGGCAGAGATCAGGTGCTGACCTGGTAACATCCTAACAGTAAGGAATTGGTATAGCAGAGAGTACATCCTGGGGATCTGGTTATTGAAAAGCTGGTAAACAGTAAAATACTATGCAGCTATCTAGAAGGATGAGCTATGGCTCACCCAAATCTACTATTGGGTAAGAAAGGCGCATGTATATTTTCTTCTATGCAAAGCGAAAGAGAAATCACAAAAAAAACCTTTGTAACTACTCAGAGGCTTCAGAAAGACACCCAAAAATCTAGTAGAAGGAGCGGGGTGCACTGGGAGATGGATGGCAGCAGGGAGGGGGTAGTAGGTCTTCTCTCTATAGTTTGACACAGCTTGAACATCTCTAGATAGAGTTGTATCACATAGTCAGAAATGTAATAACTAAAAAAAGATCAGACTTGAGTCAGGAATGGAGAGCCTCTCAGGAAACATCAGTAGCAAATGTTCTGTTTCGAGCGTGTGGCAGCAAACACTTGAAACTCCATCATCTTCCTGGACAAGTCTGGGACTTTGAACCACCTCCATTTGGTTCTATCCCCTGTCACAGGGAAGAGTCCTTGTGGGGCTTACGTAGGAATCACCCCTCTGTCTAGTTCCGAATCTTCCAGGCAGCTGGGTTAGGCATGTGGCAGCTTCCTGTAGGCGAAGCTGATGTTTAAGCACAGGTCTGCTCTCTCTTTCCCTCTGAAATCTGGAGACCCACGCCCTCGTTGGTGAAGTGCTTTCAGGAGAACGATAGCTCTCCTCAGTGCTCACTTCCAACGGTGGTAGAAGTTTCTAGAGAAGTCAGTGACCCCATGCGCAGTCCAGAAAGTGGCCTGAGATGTCTTAATCCTTCTGGTCGCTGCCAGGACTTTCCCAACCACCGTCCCCCACTTTGTCACCAAATAGCGTTTGTTGAGTAATGCCTCTTCTGAACAGGGCTGCAGGTCAGGGCAGAGCTCTTGCTGGGACTGCAAAAGGCCCAGGGGTCTGTAACCAGTATTTCATAAGTCAGTGAATAAAAAACAAACGTCAGCCTTTCTGCGAGGTCACCCAAAGCCCTAGATGAGGTCCCACGGGACTCCTTTGCTCAGCACAGGGGCTTCACAGCACAGTTGCCAGGGGCTCAAAACCTCCTAGAGCAGAGCCTAGGCTGCTCTTGCTGGGTCTCTAGGTCTTGGCTCTTTTCTCTAATCTTATAGCCTACCCCTTAGTCCTTCTTCCACCACTGTCTCTCTTCTTCCCCTGAGCTTTCTCTATCACTTCTTCTGCTCCTCCATCTTTCTGTCCCTACCATAGTGTGGCCTGTCCATCCCTTGCCTCAGATCTCTTTTAGCTCCCTGGTGCCTCCTGTTGACTGTGGTCTCCAGTTCTACCAGGCCTCACAAAGCAGGCTGAAGCAGAGAGGACTGGTCCTCCACTTCCCTGGAACCAAGGGCAGGCGAGCCTTGAAGACAGTGGCCAGTGCAGGCACGGGGCCCAGACGGAGGTATACTCATGGTTTTTTAAGCATCTATCTTGAGTACCATGATGCTTTAGGGACAAGGGGCTCCATTTGCCCTCAAGTTCACCCTACTTGAGACAGATAAAGAGCCAGATGTAGCTACCTCCTGCTCACTTAATGCCAAGGGTCTAGCTAGACTCTTCTTTGTTATGTAGACGAATTAAGCTTAGGTTCAGCGAGGCCAAGTTCCTTGCCTAAGGGCCCACAGTTTGTGGGTAAGGTGGGATAAAGCTGACTCTGAGGGGCGGGGATTTGGTGGCACCTGCTAGGCTGGTCAGAAGAGCCAGAGAGGTAGTCTGATCTCCCGTGAGTCTCGGTCTGCTCATTACAGTTAGAGCAGAGAGCCAAGTGGAAGCTATTTCTGTGCAGAGCCAGCCAGCATTAGGGTCCCGGGTATCTCCTGACCAGTGTGTGTCTACCTTGGTGAGCAGCTCTCCCAGACTTAGTTTCCTTCTCCCTCAACCCTGGGTTATCACTGGGTCATAGTGACACAGGATGAGAGCTTGACTGGAAACTGAGGCTAGAGAGACCCACCCTGGGCACTGTAGGAAGGAAGGATGGACACAGTGTGGGCACAGGGATAACAAGTGTAACTCGGGACTATCTGTGGCAGGCAGGGATGCTACGTGGAAGCCTCAAGTCTTGTTGAGTTTGTATGATAAACCATATTAGTAAACAAGGCGTGTAGGGACCACAGGGTTGGCCCAGGCCTGTTCCCCACCAGAGTAGAGACTCAATAGTGTCCCTTGGGAATGGTCTAGAAATGTCTTTCAGTTTTCAGCCACATATATCCCCGCTGGACTGAACAGTTAACCTTCCCTGGTACACCCAGGGGAAATGGCTTGGCTGAGTTGCTGTTTGGAACTCTGTTACCAATGCTGCATGGCCAGTCTCTCCTGAGGTACCCCAGGCTGGGTGTGGCTAGGTCCCCAGGAACCCTGTCCCGTAGCCCAGCAGGGATCCGTCTTGTCTCACTGTGGTTTGGACTTCTCAGAGCCAGGACCATGTGACCTAGAAGCTGTCATCTCGTCCCCACCAGGAGCCTGGGAGCAGTTCCCTCATCGTCTGGTCTGGTCTGGTCTGTTTCCTTCTCAGTCAGTCCTGGCTCAAGGTCTGTTCCTTCCAGGTCCCTTCCTCCTTTCACTCTTTCTTGTAATTTATGTTCCTCGGATACAAAGTTTCCCTTTGACCTCTCACCCTCTTCTGGACCAAAGCAGTATTTAAACAAACCAACAAATGGATAAACCTATCACACCCACCCGGCACCTCACCCTCACCCTGCATCCCGAGGGCTCAGGGTGGGCCAGCTGGCCGGGGCGTTAGGAAGGATGCTGAGAAAGCACTGGCTGAGGTCAAGAGGAGGGAAGTGGGCACTGCCAGGACAGGAAAGTGGCCATGTGTTCTGGGCGGCTCCAGGGGCCTGAACCAGGGCACTCCAGTTCAGTTAGTAAACAGAGAGGAGCTCTCCACCACTCAGGAATCTTCCTAGAAGTTCTGTTGACTGGGGACTCACACTGTCCACCCAGCCCTGAGGCACTTCTCTGCAAGCTACTGGCCAAAGGGCATGTGCATTGAACTGACCTGTTACAAAGGTGGGGTGACCCGCAGGGACATTCCTCATTCGGACACTGAATCCCGTGCCCTAAGATACCCTTTAGCTCTTGCAAGGGACAGGTGATGCAATGCTCTCTGTGTGTGAAGTTCACAAGGTCCTAAGTACACCCGGTCTGCAAATGTGGGCCTGGGGTCCTATGACCCAGAATCACAGTAAGTGAAAGTCAGGATACAGCTAGATAAGGTTTTGCTCTCTCTCTCTCTCTCTCTGTGTGTGTGTGGTGTGTGTGTGTGTGTGTGTGTGTGTGCTCTTTTTTGAGACAAGATCCTTCCCCAGAAGGCAAGGACTACAGGTTTAGACTACCAAGTACTGTTTATGAGGTGCTGCAGATAGGGTCTGGGGATTCTTGAATGGCTGGCAAGCACTCTGACGGCCGAGCTGTACCCAACCCTGGGTCAGATCTACTGCTATCAAATGAGGCTAAAGCTCATGATACTGAGTCTGGTGACCCTCTCCTTCCCCAACATGAGGTGGCAGGCTTTCACCCCAAAACTCTCTGACAATGACTCTTAAGAGTCTTGAATTTTCTTTGGTCCCCAGCCAGCATTTTGTCCTCTGATGGCGACAGGGTAGGGCAAAGGGGCCATTTCCTTGGCTAGACCCCTCCCAGGTCCAAGTGTGGGCTTTGCCTTGGAAGAGGTAACAGAGTGACGGTGGTATGGGCAGTGGCAGGGCAGACTGCCCCTGTCCCTCCTCCCCAGAGCCTGGGAACAGGGTGGGACCTCACACTCCACCATCCTGGCAACATTGACAGCCCATTCGTCACCGCCTGGGCCAAGATCATGGAATTCTCACGGGTTGGACTGTAGCTGGGTGCCCAGGGCAGGTCAGAGCCCTAGTCCTCTCAAGTTTCCCTGGGCTGATAGGTTCCTGCAGCCCCCTGCTTGCCTTGGAGCTTGTCTGGAGACAGTTTTGGGAAGAGATGGCTAAGTTGGGGGTCACTAAGTTCCTGAGGTGCTGGAGGCCTGTGTCGATGGCAGACAGACCAAGGCCAGTCCGGGAACAGGGCAGCAACCAACAGATGAGCCACAGACCATGGCTAGTGGATGAGAGTGTGTCCCCCACAGGTGACAGGGAAGCAAACCCAGGAAAGAGAGAAGGATGAAAACCCAGTGTAGATTGACTTTGTCAGGGATCAGACTTCAGGGAACCGAGTAAGAGGAGGTTTAACCCCAGTGTGATTTGGGGGGAAAAATGTTTCCTGGTGTAATGCAGTCCCCAGTGCACAAGGAAACATAATTGCATTGAAATTCAACTCAGGGTAGTGTCATTTCTTCTAAGAAGATGAGTTGTAGAAATACACTTCCTGTACTAGCTTAAGGGCCTAAGAGTCCAGCCTGGGCTCGGTCCTACAGACAGCATAGAGGTCGTTTGGAGTATTATGGCCTGGCCCAACAGATAACACAGTTCTTAATCACTTCTAATTCCCAGCTTCCTGGATGGAAGAACAGGTTTTTCATCTTTCCCATTGGAATGGCAATCCCGCGGGCTTCACATTCCCGGTTTCTCAGGAGACCTGTGACCTCCAGGACCTTCATGCTATGCTCCCAGCAAGTGGACAGGTGTTGTCACGGACAGCGTAGGTCCTGAGAGTCAGGCTGCCCGTATCCCAGTCCCACGGCTGGCCCTTCCTGGAGCTGTGGTCTTGGGCCAGAGCCATTTCTACTCAGTGCCTCAGTTTCCCCTCCAGCTTCCTCACTGCCTGCTTGATACAGCCTCAGGCCTCTTGGGGGTGTTGCGGGTGTCTCCCTCCATCTCCCTTCACTTTCGCCACATGTTATCAGGCCTCTGTGACCTGTACATAGCACCCCCCACCGGGATACCATCTCCATCCATCTGGCAAGCGATTTACACCCTCCCTCCAGAGATTGGGTCAAATGTCACCCCCCTTCCCCCAGCAACTTTACCTTGTCCCAAGCTCCAGCCCCTCGCTCTGTGCGGAGCCAGGACTCACAGTGAGCAGCTGGGACAGATATGTTTTCAGATCCCACGCCTTCCCATGACAGAGGAAGGTAGGTATGACTCCATTCCTCTCTCCTACCCTCCCTTGCTCTTCCTTGCACTGTGGCAATGACGCAGAACATGTGGCGTGGTAAATCGCAGCCAACTTAGTGGCCCCGAATTGAAGAACAACAGGAAGGAGTCCAGGCTTCGGCCAGCTCCACCCTGATAGCAGCGGCCAGAGATGGCTTTTGGCGGAGGTTTGGACTTAGGGCGATATCTTATGCCCCTGACCATTTGTCTCCGAGGTTAGGGACTGGGCCATCTCATCCCACAGCACCTGGGTGAGGGGTGTGGCAGCTGGGAGTGTGGTGCTCACTTGGAGTGTTTCCCTAAAAAAGGTGGATGCACATCTTTTTTTCTGAGGAAACTGGCAGATGCACACAGGGATGCTGGACCCATTCCTGCCTCAGGACCTTTGCACTTCCCACTTCCCAGAATGCACTGCTACCACATGGCTGCCTACCCCTGAGCGTACGTCTCCACTCAAACATTAGCTCCTCAGAGTGGTTTCCCCGAGCATGCCGCCCAAGGCGGCGCTAAACCCCGTGTTCCTCCTCTCAGTGTGTTCACAGGCGTCTCAACAGCCGCCGCTGCTCTCCTACTTAAATGCGCAGCGTGTCCATGTCTGCGGTGCTTCCTGGAGGCCAGGCTTGCTTCCAAAACATTCAGTACAACTTCATCCTCATGGATGAAGGAGGGGCTTCAGGGAGGGGCTTCCATCGTGCTTAGTCTTCAGCTATAGGACCCAAGGCACAGAGAGAAGTGGGGCTTGCCCCGGTGACACAGCAGAACTAGGCCTCTGAGGTGTTTACTCTGCCTTGCATTGTCTCAGGTTTCAGTCACCCACACCCCTTCCCATGGGTAACCACATTTTATCCTGCGCTCTGCGTGTTATCTCAGCATCTGGGTTTGGCCTGGCCCATATATGCTTGGTTAGTGTTTTCTGGAAGGGAGGACGGAGCAGGGGGTTCGGGAAGGAGAACAGTTGGTCCTCAGAGCCTAGTCCAAGGTCAAGGTCACCTAGTTGGAAGTGTCTCTGTCTTCTGGAGGCTTGAGCCTATCTGTATGAGGCTCATCCCGGCCCCCAGGAGGACCTCTGTGGGAACAGGACCCCGCCCTGACAGAGATGCCAAATGGAGCTTTGCCCTTTGCCACCACCATCTGGGACCCTTCCAAGTCCACTTTTGGCCACGAAGGAGCCAGGGGTCTCTGGAGCATGATGGGTGGTGGTCATTGCTGAGCAGCCGACAAGGACTCCTAGTGTGTGCTTTGGCCAGACTGCTCAGGGAGCTGGCAAGGACTGGGTGGGGAGTGGACCCTGGACCCTAATGCACTGAGCTCCCAAGGAGCCGGCTGGAAATGTGCGGCAGCTGACCCATGGGTGACAGCCCTTTGCTATCAAAGCTACACAATGCTGGGACAGGGAAGTTCCTTCCCACTGTCCACAGCCCAGTGGTAGAGGTGAAGACCCCGTGGCTCAGAGATATGAGGCAACTTGTTCCCCGCCACACAGCCCACCCAAAAGGGCCGGGGCTGAAATGCTTCAGATTCCTGGGAAGCTCAGGGGAGGAGCCAACCACAGGGTGGGAGCACCCACAGATCCAAGAAAGGTCAGCTTGTGTGAGCTCACTTTTTCACTGTAGAGTAGAGAGGTGAGGAACTAGTGGTGTCTCTGGAGAGTCACCGCCCGGCTTCTTGTCCTTACAGCGAGCAGTATAATAGGGGGAAATGTCGCGACCCCTTCGGCCGGCACGTAAGACACGACACGCCTGGATTCTTCTTTAACAGCTCTTTTATTCCAGCACAGTCTTCATCCATCGAAGGGGGCGGCCAACCACTCCCAAGCAGCTGAAATGCACTGCTTATATACCCTTCCAAGGGGGCGGGCCAGGCGGCCCTGTTCTCTCGGATTGGTTAGGGCCAATACCTCATTGCATAAGCCCCAGGATTGCTGGGCCTGTCCTCATTTAGCATAGCCCTGTGAGCTCATGTCTCATAGATAAGCCCCGTGACTGTGTTAGTGCTCATGCCTCATTTGCATAAGCCCTCTCGGGAGGGGCTTGAGGCTGACGCCATGCGCTCAGCTGTATAACGAGACGTGCGCACAGCATGTTGGAAGAGCCGGCACTGTCTCTTCGGCTGCCATACAGGGAAACTGAGTCACAGGTTCAGGACGGGTCACCTGGCGAGCCTCCCCTTGTCCTCATGGAGACCAGCTAGCAGCACAGTGGCCCCGATCTGTGGTCTGTGTGCTGATTTTCTACTGTGCTCTCTCATCAGTGTTTCCTGCCCTGCCGTGGGCACCCTCAGAGGGATGGGGGACACGGACCCCATTTACACAGTCAGCTCAGAGAGCAGAGATGACTAGTTCACGTTAGGGCTACAGAGAGCCTCTGGCCAGCTCCCTGTTACAGACTCCTGTCTGTTCCTGCAGCTAGCAAATTCATCTTGAACATCCGTCAATGGCTTAAAGACATTGTAGTTGCAGAGGATTCCCAGAGATGTCTTTCTCTGCACGCCCCCATTTCTTGTAAAAAAAACAAAACAAAAAAAAAAAAAAAAACTTTAATGTTTATCTCACGAGTGATTAACTCAGAGTTCAGAGAGGCAAAGTAACTTGCCTAGGATCACACAGCAGGGAGAGAAAGCTGTCTTTTCAGGAGCCATACCACCAAGCTAGGAATAGACACTTGGCCCAAAAATAGTATTGAGCTGGACAAGAGTCCATGAAATCATTGAGACTCCAAGGAGTCAGGCATATTTGTGGGTTTTTTATTTTATTTTATTTTATTTTTTTGAGCCAGCATCTTGCTAGGCAGCCTACACTCTACCCACCCAGCTAAGTTATTTCTAAGGACACTTAACTAAGTGAGACCAAGGATGGAAAATCCTAAACACCAGCTGCAGCTGGAAAGTAGCCGCAGGCATGGCCACCACCCACAGCCCGACGGTGCTAGATGCTCACAGTGTCTCTCAGTGTCCCAGCACATAGTAGGCACACAATAAAATAGACCTAGCAGGGTCACTGTTATTCGTATTGAATCTTGGTATCCTGGGGCACCAGCGTCTCTCCAGAGGATGGCCCAGGGGTCTTGCACACACTCAAGTGGGCTCTGATGGGATCCAAGGAGGAGCCCAGCCTGGAGGCTCACCCTTCTTGTCTCCTGAGGTTGGGTGTGGAAGCAGCTTCCGTTGGCTGCCCGTCCAGCCCATTGCTGGCGCGGGCTGTCTCTCATGCTGAAGGCCTGGATTTAGCAAACCCAGGGCTACAGCAGCACCTCTCCAGGGGCACCAAAGTCCCCTCAGCTCTTAACAGTACATCCAGGGTAGGCCATAGGCTGGATCCTAGTGTGGGAGAGGCCAGTGCCATTGTGAGCAGCCCCTGTGAGTGCCCATGCTTTCCAGTAACACCGTGGGAGCATGGGAAGGCTTTTATTTAGATGTGGTAGGGGACATGTCTCACTAGGTCATCTTGGAGCTCACTCTATAGCCCCAGGTTGACCTCAAACCTGTGATGATCCTCCTGCCTCTGCCTCTTGAGCTGGGATTACAGCTGCGCACCCCAATGCCTAGCAGGGAAAACTCTTGAGGATTACTTCGGGGACACCCCTGAGGGTACGTCAGGACGACAGTGGGTCAAAGACCCAGCACTCTAAGAAAGGCTACTGGGCTTCTAGAGTGAGTCACGATACTCTAGGAGGAGAAGCAGACTGTGGTGTGGGTGTTTGGGGACTCTCCCGCCATTTGTGTCCCCCCCCAGACACAAGAGGTGTCCTGAGGTCTGCTGCCCCTCTGGGTATGTGGGTTCCTTTCTTCTGCCGATCCTCACAGAGTCCTGGGCTCAGACACAGCACCCTCCAAGCAGAGAGCACAGGGGCCAGTCTTCTTGGTGACTCAGAGGGAGCTAGGCGCGGGGGCGTGGGACCAGGGAGGAAACTCTTTCCCCGACTGAGAGCTAATTCTGTCTGGGGCTGGCAGCCAGGCTGCAGCTGGAACATCTGTGTGGTTTCCAGACACCTGGGGGCCCCATGAACTGTAGCCCCCCACCCCCACGTGATTCTAGAACCATCCGCTTTAGCTGGGAGGCCCTGTCTCTGCTCTGAGTGAATGACAGTAACTCTCAAAGTCCTCCCAGTCTGGAATTATTCTCTGGGAGCCTGGGAAGGAAACGCTAGTAAGCTCATGCCGATCACGTGACCTCTCTGAACCTGTGTGTGCAAATCTGTGATACAGGGACAAGGCATCCCACTGAAGCATAACATGTGGTGTGGAGCTCCCGGGCCCTAGGCTCTGGGGTACATCGCACACAGGATGGCCCAACTCTCCCTGTTCTTTGGCTTACATAGGGCCACTTACCCTCCCTGGACCTCAGTTTCCACCCCAGGACCCCCTCTGAGGGACTTCTCAGTTCCTAAAAGCCCTCTGGAGGCTGAGAGAACCACAGAAGTGGCCTAGCCATCACCCAGCTGGACTGTCAGCTGGAGCGCTGGGAGAAGGGGACCGGAGCCAGATCAAACAAGCAGGCCTTTTGGAAATGAGGCAGAATGGGGAAGGGTTTTAAGTTTCCCCCTGGGCTCTTACCCTCATGGCCACGCCCACTGCCCTGATAAGGCCCTTGTAATTGTTCTGAGGCTGCTGGACGTCTACTGAGGTGAGAAGGGAGAGAGAGAGAGAGAGAGAGAGAGAAGAGAGAGAGAGAGAGAGAGAGAGAGAGAGAGAAAGAAAAGCAGCTGCTCGGAGGACCAGGTGCTTGCAAAGGTGAGAGATGTAGGTGAAGGGCCATCATGGCTGGGACAGGGAGGGGGATTACAGAGAAAGAGACAAACAGAGGCAGAGAGAGAGGGACTGAGATTCAGAAGCCAGCCGGAGGGACAGGCAGGGAATAGGATCCCATGTGTCCCAGGGGTACAGAAGGGACAGAAGCAGAGCCAAAGACAGACAGACATCCGCTGCTCAGATGTCTCCTGCACCATCCTCTGCCCACGGGGGTTGGGGACACAGGCCAATGAGGGGCAGCAACAGAGGCGGATTCCTGTCTTCACAGGCAGCACAGGCTTGCCCTGCCTCTCACCAGGTAAGACGTGGGTGACCTTGGGCGAGCTTCCGGCCCCAGCCTCCAGTGCCTCTCCAGCGAGTTGGGGACCATTACATGGGATGAGAATGGAAAAACCTGTCCCATCTGCCCGGGGCTAGGACTGTGCCAGGGTCTACAACAGTTTCAGGGAGATGCCCCCCTCCATCTTTGAAAGATGGGGAACAAACGAGCCGACTCCAGAGGGCATGTCTGTAATGGGTGATCGGAGGCGTCCCTTACACGGCCACTCACTAGAGGCAGAGGGGCTGGAGGGAACCCCGGGACAGTGAACAGCATCATCCTACGGGTTCTAGGAGGTTCCTCTAAGGCAAAAGACAAAGGGTCTCGTGTCTTAGGGAGGCCCCAGGCAAAGGCGCCTGCCCGCCACCTGTCCATTCCCTCCCAAGGCCAAGCGGCCGGTTTGATGCACCTTTCTTGGCTGAGCTGGGTGAGCCTGGGCACATAGTTTCTCTGAACCTCAGCCGCCTCTTTGTAACAGTATGTGGGAGGGTGGCTAGAATGTAGCAAGAATGCGCGCCTGTTAGTTTACTGAGGAGGAAGGTGATGACATCTGCCTTGGGGCTTTGTTCTCTGTGGCTGGTAGAACCAGATGTGGGATGTGGGCAGGAGCAGTCGTCTGCCCTGGGGCGCACTTGGTCCTGCAAGTGTTGGCTTGCTGAGGACCTTCTGATGTGGGGACACTGACCAGTGACCTCCTGCTGAACTGTCTCTCTTCCTTACCTTGGGTCACCCCAGCCTGGCAGAGAAGGCTGTTGGGGGTGGCCCTGGGGGGGGGGGCTTGTTTGGCTTTCAGTTTGCTAGCATAGCTCGGTTGTGGAGCCAGTGACCCAGGTGTCATGTCACCGAGGCGTGAACACTAGACAAGAGTTTAGGGTGTTTGTTTGCTCTTGTGAGATTTTTGTTTGGTTTGTTTTTGTTTTTCCTCAATAAAGAGATGAGGAAGACAATATCCTTCTGCCTTTATACCCATGCCTATTGCCTGCAGCCTTGGTTCTGGTCTGAGTGCTCCTCCCTGAATGCTCCCCCCATGAGTGCTCCTCAAATGCTCCTCCTACACAAGTGCTTCCCTCTGAGTGCTCTTCCCAGAGTCCTCCCCTCCTAAGTGCTCCTCCGAGTGTTCATCTTGGAGTGTTCATCCCCGAATACTCCTCCCTGAGTAGTCAGTCTTCCTTGAGAATTCCTCCATGAGTACTTCTCCCTGACTCTTCCTCCCCACGGTCCTCCCATGCAGCTGGTCCAGTGTGGGTCTGTAGGTCGCAGGGTCCCTGCTGCATGCTTCTTCTTTGCAAGAGTTTTCCATGTACATCCCTGCTCCGTGGGGTTCCGTACACAACAGCTCCTGACAGTGGCTCAATATCCCAGGTTGGGGACCTGGTTCCTCCTTTATCCCATGATGGGCATTCAGGAACTCCAGCACCCAGCCTCTGGCAAAGACACCTATGTCCCACCTGTGTCCTCAGAACCTTGACTATTTTTAAGTGCTAGTCTTTAAGATCCGTGGGTCTTTCTTACTCCTAGCACCTAGGACCTGGGGCTCTGTGGGAGGACTAGGTAGGGAGCACCTAGGATGCTGGTAGCAGGAAGGGTAAGGAGTAGACATATGCAACCTTCTGGGGCATGGAGAGTGGCCTGCCTTGTTTCCACAGTGTGGTATGTCATACTCTGTGGGTGTGACTGAGCCCAGGTCACCCTTTGGATGGTGCCACACCTGGCCTCCTCTGGCTCCCAGCCCTTCTGTTTCACTCTCCTACCCAACTTTCCCAGATTGCTTGGCAGCCATCCCTGCGTGTAGGACTCCTCCTGACTCACTCAAGTGTTTGCTTGTGAGGAAGACATGCTTCCTGTAGTGCAGGTAGAGTCCATGTGTGCCAGGCTCTGGAAGGCTGCCTGGCCATTCTCCCAGGAGCTTTCACTGGTCACCTTCAGCAACTAGACGCCTGAGGCCTCTCCAGCTCCGGAGAGCTCACCACAGCATGCCTGTATGTCCTGTTCCTTGCTTGTCAGCTTGCGTGTGTGTGTGTGTGTGTGTGTGTGTGTGTGTGTGTGTGTGTGTGTGTGGTTTAGGAATGTTACCTGTTCCCACCCCGGGGCTGCTTTCCTGTCGGGGTGGCCGTCTCTCTTTGGATTGTCCCAGGGTTCCTTAGCCATCCCAGACGACCGTTCCTCTTTGGTTCTTCTGATCATGCGTGGGGGGCGCATGAACCGTGCCCATAGTCACTCCCTATCGCTGGGAATCTCCCATTGCTGGAAGCAACTTGAGAAGAGTCTACTTCAGCTCATGCTTTGGGGGGATATAGTCCTTGTCAGCATCCGGGGCTTCCTTGGAGGTGGTGGAGGCTTGAGGGAGAACCTGGGCCCACAGAGCCTCCTAGCTCTCTACATGTGACCTGGGAAAGGATCCAAATTAAAAATGAGACTCCTGGCTGGTACTGAACAGTGACGCTTCTGCAATCTTGTACATAAAGGCACAAAAGCATCTCACGCCAGCCTCAGGTGAGTGGCCATGGCCACACGGACATCCCTGGAGCCTCTGGCCCTTATCTTTAAAGTGGCAGTGGACACCTCATTCACTGCAGAGTTCCAGGGGACAGATGGCACCGCTGACTGGCCAGACACGCATTTAGAAAGCACACAATGGTAAAGGGGTACACTTACTGGGTACCTACTGTGTGCCAGGCCAGAGCAGGGATTATGGGGATGGAGCCTGTGTTAAGCAGTGGACTTGTGTCTTGGTGGCCTTGGGTGAGCAATGATGGGGTACGGTCGATAACAGGAAGGGCCTGGGGACTAGAGACAGTGACAGGAAAGAGGTAAGGGAAGGAAAACCTGGGGCTTCTCACTGTGGTAAGAACTACCTCTACAAGTAAAGGACTTACAGTGAACTGTGAGCAGAATGCTTCACCGAGCCCTCCAGAGCTTCTCTCCATAACTGGGAATGGGTATATTCATGCCAGGAGCTACAAGGCCTGCAAAGCGCCGCATACAGTGTCGACCTGAACTTTCTGTATGCTGGGCAGGGCCTGGGCCAACAGACACCATTATTTAGCTGTTGTAGTTTGATTTACAAGGGCTTACTTGATTTAACTGGTTGCAGTCCATCACTGACAGAAGTCAGGGCAGGAATCAAGTAGGATCTTGAAAGAAGAAACCACAGAGGGCACTGCTTGCTGCCTCACAGGCCCATGCTTAGCTAGCTGGCCTAGGACTACTGCCAAGGGGATAGTGCCGCCCACAGTGGGCTGCCCCAGCCATTCTGATCTGGACAATCCCTCAATTTCCCTCAGTTGAGACTCCCTTCTCAGATGACTAGTTCTCAGTTAAAGCTTGAGTAGGCCGTCGTCCCCACCCAGGCTGAACCTCAGATCAGCAGCAGACACTAACGGGATTAAGCATTAAGGATATGAGAATTCTATGGCTTGTGGATACGAGGCCAGCAAGATGTTGAAGTGTGGTACCAATGCGTTATTATTACACTTCTGTCATCTAGGCCAAAAGTCTCAAAGGGGCATCTGTTCATCTACCTGATTATTCACCTGGCCATCCGTTCACTAGCCGATGCAGTTTCTACTTCAGAGCTGTGTGCAATGCACCATGGGAGAAATGGGAGAGCTTCATGGGATGCCCTCGGGCTGTGAGGATGTCTTAAATAGACATAAAAAGGAACAAGAAGTAACGCCTAGATTCGTTCACTCCGGGAACACAGGGCTGTGACATAGAATCCACCGCTCCGAGGTCACCACGCAGAGAGGACACCCATGCATCCACGCAATGGCTGCTTGATCGCGTTAGGAAGACGGGATAGATCAGAAGGAACACCAGTTAGTGTCCAGGGTTCTCAGAATGACCTGAGGGGGCAAAGCAGAAGCAGACCCCATTGTCCTCAGGGCACCAGCTGTCTGCACATTTTATAAGGCAGCCATAGTTTTCTGTTTCTACAGGACAATAGGCCCCGCCTGCCTGTGTGACTGGGCTATCATGGGAAGTCCTGATGTTTATCTCCTAAGGGTGAAAACAATAGGAAATTGTTTCCTCCAAGCTCTGGGTGACAGAAGCCAGGGTTCAAGGGGTCAGATGCGGTCCACCCAGGGGGTCTCCTCCTGCTCCTTCTCCAGTGGCCCGAGGTGGCCATGTGACCTCACCTTCTAATATCAAATTTCTCTGTTGCTTCTTTTTCTCTGTCTCTGTCCATCTTTGTCTCTGACCCTGTTTTTCTCTTCCCGCCTTTCCCTCTCTCCCTCCTTCTCTCTTTCTCTCCCTCCCCTTCTCTGCGTGTCTGTCTTGTCTCTGTCCTTGTTTCTCTCTCTCTCCTTCTCTTTTCTCTTCCTTCCTTTCTTCATCTCCCTGTCTCCCTCTCTCATTTCTCTCTCTTCCTCTCCCTCTCTCCTTGTCTCCCCCACTCTCTCTTCCTTTGTTTTTTTCTCTCCCTCCCCTCCCCCTCCCCTCCCCCTACCCTTCTTTCCCCCACCCCTCCCCCACCCCTTCCCCACCCCCTCTATCCCTCTCCCTCTCTGACAAGCTTTGCAATGGAGCTCTGGCCGGCTCTGACTGTGGGAAAGACAGGCCTAGGCCACCTACCTTCTCTTTTTCTGTCACATCATTTAGGACCCATTCTAATCAGGACACTCTTCCCATAATTACTTTGCAAAGACCCTCCCCCTCCCCCCTCTCCCAGTAGCTATGATTTGCAGACTCCAGGGGACATGCTTCTCTGAGAGAGCAGGCATCACTGCAACCGCTGTTGGGGAAGGCTATCTGTAAGGATGCTTGCACCTGCCCTTCAGGGATGCCTTTGAACTTGTAGAGGGAATGTTGCCCTCTTCCTCCTGTCTGTGTCTTTCCCAAGAGATCCACAGGACTGTCCCAGGGAAAGGACAGTCTAAGGTTCTGTGGAGCAGGTGGACCACTGTAGGCTCCTGTGTCAGATGGGTGGGAGCTTGGAGACTCTGGCAGCCTTGGGCAGGCAGGATAATTCTCCCTGTCCCTGGGCTTTGAGGGGAACTGAGGACAGGAGAGGCAGGCGCCCATGCTGGTTTCATCTGCAACCCCATGTGTGTTCCTGACCTCAGCCAGATGGTTCTGGAAACTGGGGAGGGTGAGCTCCCTGGCTGGGAGGGGCAGGGCTCATAAAAGTGGGACAAGGGGAAATGTCTTAGTCACTGTTCTGTAACTTCAAAGAGACACCATGACCATGGCAACTCTTACAAAAGAAAACATTTAATTGGACGCTTGCTAACCATTTCAGAGGGTCAGTCCATTATTGTCATGGCCGGGAGTATGGCAGCATACAGTTAGGTGCTGAGACAGTAACAGAGAGACTCTGAGCTTGTAATGGGCTTTTGAAGAGCCCAAGGCCACATGGACACACTCCCTCCAACAAGGCCATGCCTCTTAATCCTTTCAAATAGTGCCACTTCCATGGGGGCCATTCTTATCAAAACCACCACAAGGAGGATGCCTAGTTAGAGGGGAGGGCACCCTGGGGCACCAGGAAGGGTGTGGCAGACTCAAAATAGTGTGTTCTGTGTTCTACACCAAGGACGGAGGTTGGAGTGATCTGGGCACCAGGAAGAAGTCACTGGCTGAGCTCGACGCATGCTGTGCTCTGTCAGCTTCACAGGGGAGCAACCATGGTATTGCCCCTGAAGATGGTGGAGCCCCACAGCTAACGGGGGTAACAGGATTGAGCCTAGCACCTGGGTGACTGCGTAACTCAGCCGGTATCTATCACAAGGAACTGAAACTGGTACAGAGTAGGGTTAGATAC